>VZQC01013772.1:517415-667415 GCA_009823505.1 Rhizomys pruinosus | reverse complement strand
TGTGTACAGAGCATGCCTCTCCCCTTCCACTGTCCTACACTTCCAGTCTTAACTGGGGGCCCACAGCCTGCACAGCTGCTAAGCTGGGCCAGTTCCCCATATTCCAGCCTGTCCTGTCCCTCCCTCCCATCCCACACTCATAGGTGAGGGTCCGCAACACCCTCCCTGTCATCCCACACTCAAGTGAGGACCCCCAACACCCTCGCTCCCATCCCACACTCATAGGCGAGGGCCCCCAACACCCTCCCTACCATCCCACACTCAGGTGAGGACCCCAACACCCTATCTGCCATCCCACACTCAGGTGAGGACCCCAACACCCTCCCTACCATCCCACACTCAGGTGAGGACCCGCAACAACCTCCCTACCATCCCACACTCAGGTGAGGACCCCCAACACCCTCCCTGCCATCCCACACTCAGGTGAGGACCTCCAACACCCTCGTTCCCATCCCACACTCAGGTGAGGACCTCCAACACCCTCCCTGCCATCCCACACTCAGGTGAGGACCTCCAACACCCTCCCTGCCATCCCACACCCTCGCTCCCATCCCACACTCAGGTGAGGACCTCCAACACAATTTGCCTGCCATCTTCCTTAGCAGCCACCCTGCCTCCATACTGCTCCGGGGCCCTGTGGATTCTGACCACAGACAACAGAGTGGTCCCAGGGCTGAACACCAACCACCACTCAGCTTGTGGTCTCAGGAAGGATGGTCAAGGCCGGCCCAGGTGCCAAGAGCGAAGGCCGGGCTGAGTGGGGGGGTTAGAACTCCACCTTGCAGTTAGGGAAGGCCTCGTCCTGCATGGACACCACGCTGTTGCTGCCTAGCACTGTGATGCCCAGTGCTGGGTGCTGCCCATGCGTTTCCTGGTACCATCTGTGCATGACTACTGAATCAAAGGTGGGGATCAGTGTGACCTGCAGGTCCAGCTCCCACTTCTGTTTGCTGGCCAACAGTGCATCCAGCACAGCAAGCAAACCCTCCTCCTGGCGCTGGCCCTGCCCACTGATGACGTAGCAGAGTGCCTGGACGCGCAAGAAGAAGTCCTGGTCCAGGAGGTCTGTGCCACCAGCAGGCAAGTAAGCGAGGTCCAGGTAGACTGGGGAGACAGAGGTGCGGCTGCTGGACCCCAAGCTCCGAGCTGCCGGGGCTGTCTTGGGCATCCCGGGCTTCCTGGTAACAGGGGCACGTGTCTTGTCCACGGGCTCACTGCGGGCACTGAGTGGCCTGGCAGCACGGTCCCCAGAGGGACCCTTGGTCTTGGCAGCAGGCGTGGCTTTGGGGACCGCAGCGACAGAGCTGGGGCGCATAGGGACCCTGCGGGTGCAGCCAAGGTTCATGGAGTTCACAGGCCGGGCATCTGGAGCTGGCAGTGCCTCGGGATCCACCATGCAGATGCCAGGTGTGCTGGGGAGTGGCTGTGGCACATGGGGTGCGGGTGTCCACAGCTTGACAAGTTGGGCTAATAGCAAACACAGATCCAAATAACCACTCAATAAATGTGAGATAAGATATCCATTTCAGGAAACATCACCACCAATGTAACTCCAGATGCCTGGGTCCCATGGCAAAAATACAAACAATGTGGATAATCAAAACAATATGTCCCTTCAGAAATTTACACCCTTATTGTAATATTTCCCGAGAAAAGCAATATGGCTGATACATAAAACAATGATTTCAAAATAGAAATTGTAAATATGTTCAAGGAACTCAAAGATAATATGAATAAAAAGCTAAATGAAGACAAAACAATTCTAGGTATGAAATTAGAATTTAATAAGGAAATAGAATCTCCGAAGAAAAGTCAAACTGAAACAAAACTCAAAAGGAAAAATCTAGGAAGACAAAAGAAAATCAGAGGTCAGCCTCATCAGTAGATTGGATCAAGTGGGAGAGACAGAATCTCAGATCTTCTGAGCAGCTCCTGGGATTTCAGCCTCTTCAGAGTGTAGACTGCCATTGTTGGACTACCCAGGCTGTGTCATGGAGGTCAGTGCAGGAAGATCAAGACAGGACACATGTTTGCTGGACCTCATTTGGGTGACCATTGGGGGGAGGGAGCCCAGTGTGGAGCACAGAGCAGGATTGATGGTTGTTTGGGTTCGCCAAGGAGGAACCTTCAAGCACTTCCTTGGGGAAAACATGACATCTTTTGGTAAAAAAAAAAAAAAAAAAAAAAAGAAAGAAAATCCTCCAACTCAGGTGATAGGTGTATGTATGTATATATTTATATATGTATGTAGGTATGTATATATTTATATATTGAAGCAATACAAGTTGGAGAAAAAATGGAATTTCCATGTTAAAGTATCACTGTATTTTGATGCTTTTTTTTTGGTATCGCAAGTTTCATTGATGTTACTTTGATGCTATGTGTACTCTAAAGTTCAACTTAAAAAATTTATTTATTCTTTTTTAATTTTTATGTGTGTGAATATATTACCTGAATGTGTCCAACAGGACCCATGTTGTGCAATACCCACAGAGTCAGAAGAAGATGTCTGATCCCCTGGAATTGGAACTACGGACAGTTGTTAGCAGCCATGTGGCTGCTGGGAATTGAACCCAGGTCCTCTCTAAGAGCAGTCAGTGCTCTTAACTACTGAGCTGTCTCTCTGGCCCCTGGATGCTGTTTTTTTTTTTTTTTTTTTTTTTTTTTTTTGATGGCCGGGGTCTCCCTGTAGCTCCAGCTATCCTGGAACTCGCTATGTAGACCAGGCTGGCCTTGAACTCACAGAAATCCGCCTGCCTCTGCCTCCCGAGTGCTAGGATTAAAGGCATAAGCCACTACGCCTGGCAGACTTTTTTTTTTTTTAATGAAAAGCTCAAAATTATGTTTCATAACAATGAAGTTGTCTTTTATTTTTATTTGGCTTTTGACTTTATGGTTCTTTATTTCCTTACTGTATTCTTCATTAAATAATAAAAGTGTTTTAGAAAAAAAAAAAAAAAAGAATATCAGATCTTGAAGACAAGGTAGAAGAAATGGATCACGCAAAGAAAATTTCAAATCTAAAATAAGCCAGGAATGGAGCATGTGGGAACTCTGGAACACAATAAGAAGACTTATGAATCATAGGTATGGAAGAGGAACAGAAACCCAGATCAAAGGTACAGAAATTTTTTCAACAAAATCAGAAGACAATTTCCCAAATCTAAGGTATTGCTTTTTTTTTTTAATTTTTATTTATTTCTGTATGTGTATGAATGTACTGTCTGCATGAAGGTTTGTGCACCCGTGTCGTGCAATGCCGCGGAGGTCAGAAGAGGGTCTCGGATTCCCCTGGAACTGGAGTACTCCTGGAATTGGAGTTTCAGATGGTTTTCGGCCGCCATGTGGGTGCTGGGGATCGAACCCGGGTCCTCTGTAAGAGCGGTTGGCGCTCTTAACCGCTAGGCCATCTCTCCAGCCCCCAGTAAGGTATTGCTTATCAGGTACAAGAAACATACAGAACAAGTAGATATGAACAGAAAAGAAACTCCACACATTCTGTAATAGTGAAAACACTAAATATATAGAACAAAGATGTTGGGAACTATGAAAGAGAAAAATTAAGTCACATACAAAGGCAGGTCCATCAAAATCACAACTGAATATTCAGTGGAGATGAAGAAAGGCAGAAAGATCTGCCCTAATGCCCTACAAGTCATGAAAGAATACCAACATCATCTCAGACTACTATATTCTGAAATGCTATCAGTAGTAATCGAAGGCTAAGGAAAAACTTCCCATGATAAAAACAGATTTAAAGAATTTTTGTCCACTAAGCCAGCTCTATAGGATATTAAACAGAATACTTTAGTCTGAAGAAATACATCCAAGAGGGCACAGGAAATAAACAATTCCAAAACTGTTAACCGAAAGATGTCCAAGAAAACAGTACACCAACAACAAAAGAACAGGAATTAATAAACATGGCCAATAATAATTCTCAGTATTGATGGTCTCAATTCCCCCAAATAAAACAGACAGCTCTAATGTGACCCATAGCCTAATAAAATGACAAGCAAAATCACATAGTAACTTTACAAAAGAGAGACGTGTAGCCAATCAGCATAAACAAGCAGACTAAACTCATCTTAAGTAATAGAAATCATTATGGATACAAAAAAATTGATCTTAACTTTTACCTGTTTGATTGGTAAAATTAACGTATGGCAATACTCAGAACTGGAGGATGACAGTTAACAGGATCTCTCATACACTTCCAATGGAAATGCAAATGAGCTGATCTCTGGAAACCAATCCAGCAACATCCTGACAACTTGAATGCTTGCTACATCGTGACTCTGCATATTTGCTCCTGAGACTGAACACAGGAAGCCAGAGAGATGGCTCAGTGGTTGAGAACAGTGGCCACTCCACCAGAGGATGTGGGTTCAGTTCCTAACATCCACATAGCAGCTAATAACTGTACTTAATTCCACTTCCAGGGGGTCCAATGCCTTCCTCTGGCCTCCATGGGCATTGCATATATAGGTGCATTTAGCTACATGTAGACAAACACATAAAATTTTAAAAATAAACTTTTGAAAAAAGGCTAGCTACAAGAAACTCTCCTACATGTTCAGGAGAAGGCGAGTATTATTCAAATTAGCAACACAGTTCATAATATGCCAAGAATAGCAAAAACATTGATACTGAGTCATAAATAATTATGGTATAGTCATGCATCTATAAACAATGGAACACAGTAATTTAAGAATATTCACCAAGTAGAATGTTAAAACAATAAAAATGAATAAATTGACAAGCTCATTCAAAAGCTTCATATGTAAATACAAATTATTTAGGAGAGAAAATATAACTTTGAAAAAGAAGACAAAACTTGGAAGACTTATACATCTGACTTAGCTCTAAGACTTCACCAAGAACTATAGGGATCACTACATGGTAGTACTTATGAGCCTTAAGACTGCAGAAATGAAGCACTGAAACTAAAGGGTCCAGAAATACACCCAGACATATGTAGTCAAGTGATGTCCAACAAAGGCCCCAAAGCTGATTAGTAGCAAAAGGATAACCTTTTCAATAAAGTTGCTGGGTTAAACATTTTACTTATTTACTAATTTCAACTGATACTGCCCATCTCATGCCTAAGAGACAGTATTCTAACACCACTCCACCCATTCCTCTGGCTCTTATATTCTTTTTGATCCCCTTTCTACAATGTTCCCTAAGCCCTAGAATGGGCAATATAGATGGTTATTTTCTCTTACTTATTTCAAAAAGTGAACTTAGTGGAGCTGAAAGTGCAGATCAATTCATCTAGCATGTGTGAGCTCAGGGACTCAGTCTCTAGCACAACCAAAACATAAATGAATAAAATCCAGTCTGCATCTTATACTATATGAGAGAGATGAAAGGAGTGAAGGACCATTAAGAACTGTTGACAATGTTAATTCTACCACAGGTTTGGTATGTGAGCATTCTTTGAGGTTTTCCCTTTTAAATGATTGACATTATCATGGCTTAGCTGCTCAGCCATTTGATAGGCAGCTGTCAGACTCTTCCCCTATACTCTTTAAGTGGGGAACTACCAATCAATCTTCGAACATTTCAAACATTCCATGGAAACCCCATTTTACTTTATTACAGCCATGTGGCTGAATCCATGACCTCTGTTTCAGAAGGCTTTGCTCCATCCACAACTGCTCCAGACACTTGCCTCAGTCTCCAGGAGACTTAACCACCTACGACAAGCCTCAGTGGCCAGTCGATGAACTTGCTCCTCCTATAACTATTACTGAGTCAGGAGGGCCCTTCTCCTGGTGACTCAGCAAGAAGCTCATGATTGGTGCACAGTTGAAGCATGTAATTACTATACAGTTGAGGCTTGTCATTGGTGGAAATAGAAGTCATGCACTACATACCCAGTGATGGGTGGAATCGATGCTGTTGGTCCTGAATGGTCTTTCATTGCTTACCTGTAGTCTTTATCTTGGGTAAAGGACTGAACTAGTAACACTAACAACAGAAACTATGAGCTTCCAATCCAAAGGAGAAACAACGTGGGAAATGGAGAGTGATTTTTGAGACTTTCAGCCCCTGGGGAGCTGGTGGGGCTTTAACCCTTTGGTTCTGTCAGCAACTAGAAAGCTAGCAACCTGTCACCAAGGGTTCAGATCTGAGGGTCCTGTCCCCCAAACTCAGAACATGTAATGTTAGGTACTACTTGCTAAGTCACCAGCAGTCAAAGTCCAATAAGCCTATGATTTAAGCACCTAAAGCTATAAGTCTGGTTTTTGAAGATTTGCACAAAAGCCTCAAGGTTTTAGGGTCGAGAGCCATACATCTCTGCTTTTGAAAACCCAGAACTTGTTCTCACCTCAACATCTACATCTATAAGACTTTGACCTTTTACATTTGGAGTCAGAAGCCTTTGGCTCTTTGGTTCTAGAGCTACAAGCCTCTGGCACTCAAGAACTAAGGGCTGCCCAAACTAAAAGAAGAGGTTCTTTGCTTACTCGCGTTTTGCTGCAAACAGAGAAAAATTCTGTGACTTATATACAAAGTTAATTTCAAATGGATGGTGGAACTACTGTAAAACATGAAACTATAAAGACTGTAGAAGGAAACGGGGAACTCTGAGTTAGGCAGGCATTTCTTCAGATGAACTACTAAATGCTAAATAATGAAGCTATATAAGAAAGAAATAATAAAATCAACCTTATGAACATTTTCTTTCCCAAAGATCCTGTTAGAAAAATGAGAAGGTAATTAGAAACAAGGAAATACTTGTGAATTACATAGCTCATAAGGAACTTACACAGCTCCTAAAAGCTATTAAATGAAGCAATTCAATTAAAAATGTGCAAGAGATTTAAACAGATCTTTGACCAATGGAGGGAAAAATGAAAGCAAATAGTAAAAAGCAAGATAATATCTGTAGCCATCAGAGAAAAATGCAAATTAAATCCTCAGTGAATACTATTACACACATATTAAAATGGCTAGTACTGGTCTGGGGATGTGGCTCCCTGGTGGTACACCTTTCAGGCATGCAAAAGGCCCTAGGTTTGATCCTCAACACCACACACACACACACACACACACACACACACACACACACACACACACAGATGTGCACAAAAAAATTTAAAGGATTAGCTTTACCAAGCATTGGAGAGAATCAAGAACTGGAACTCTCACCCAGACAGGCATATGGACTCAGTGAGGTGCCGGGAAGGCAAGGCAAAACTGCTCAGCACCCACCCTGGAAGTCCCAGCTTGGGCTCCAGAAAGGTGCATGGACTCAGTGAGGTGCCAGAAAGGCAAGGTAGAACAGCCTTGACCCTTGGGGGGGCGGGTCACCACCCACTCCAGAAGTCCCAGCTTGGGCTCCGGACAGGTGCACGGACTCAGTGAGGCGCCGGGAAGGCAAGGTGGAACTACCTTGACCCTTGGGGGCCTACCAGCTCATAGGTCAAATAGGCAACATGATCTCCCACCCACCCCCACCCGCCGTCATCCTGGTAGAGCTGTGGTGCAGAGGACCTAACAGGCGCAGCATTAGTGACTATAGTCTGCAGCCAACATTGAAGTGCCAGAATCCAAAGAAAATATAAACAGACAAATCCACATGCCAAAGACACAGTGAAAAAACAACATGGGAAAAGCTGATAATAAATCCTCACCAAACTCAACCAAACCTACAGAAGATCCCTACGATGAGATCTCCAAAGAAAGAAGCCAACACAGAGACCTTAGAAGAACAACTGTAGACATATTCAAAGAAGTTAGAGAACTAAGGGAAGAGAATGAAAAACTCAAGGACCTAGAGGGAGATAATGACAAATGGTGGAAAGAATTAAAGGGAGAAAATGACAAACACCGGAAGGAAGTGGAAATGCTGAAAAGATCCCAGGCCAAAATGAAAAAAGAAGATGACCAACAAACCAAGGAGCTACAAGATGAGAATGACAGGCTCCAGAGGGAAGTGGAAAATCTAAAGAAATCACAGGATGAAATGAAAAAGGAAATTTAACATTCATCCAATCACCAGGAAAGGATGGGGAAAAGCCTCAGAAGCAGAATAGAAGAAGCAGAAAAAAGAATATCAGACCTGCAGGATAACATGGACCAACTAGAATGCTCAAGTAAAGATTATGAACATTATGAAAAATTTAAAAAGCCGGGTGTGGTGACACACACTTTTAATCCTAGCACTTGGGAGGCAGAGACAGGCAGATCTTTGTGAGTTCAAGGCCAGCCTGGTCTACAGAGTAAGTTCCAGGACAGCTGGGACTACAGGGAGACCCTAGCTCGAAAAGACCAAAAAAAAAAATTTTTTTTAAAAAACACATAAGACTGGAGCAACCAGGAAATGTGGGACACTATGAAAAGACCAAACCTCCGAATCATAGGGGTAGAGGAAGGAGAAGAATCCCAAGACAACACTATTGACCAGATCTTCAACAGGATAATAGAAGAAAATTTCCCCAAACTGAAAAAAGACAATCCCATACAAATACAAGAAGCACATATAACACCAAATAGACAGGACCAGAAAAGAAACTTCCCATGCCATATAATTGCTAAAATACTAGATGCTCAAAACAAAGACAAAAAACTGAAAACCACAAGAAAAAAAAAAAAAAAACAAGTTACACATAAGGGGAAACCCATCAGAATCACAGATGAATTCTCAGTCCAAACTATGAAAGCTAGAAGAACATGGACCAAAATATTCCCTGTGCTAAACGACTTTAGATGCCAACCCAGACTACTATATCCAGCAAAAATGTCAGTTATAGTTGAAGGAGAAAGAAAAATCTTTGACAACATGAACAAGATGAAAGAGTACATGTCTAAGAAACCAACACTTCACTGGGCATGGTAGTGCACACCTTTAATCCTAACACTAGGGAGGCAGAGGCAGGCTGATCTCTGTGAGTTCAAGGCCAGCCTGCTCTACAGACTGAGTTTTAGGTCAGCTGGAGCTGTAGGGGGACCCTGTCTCAAAAAAGAAAAGAAAAGAAAAGAAAAGAATAGAATAGAAAAAGAAAAGAAAAGAAACCAACACTTCAGAAAATCCTTGAAGCAATCCAAGGAACAGAAGAAAGAAATAACTATCCTAAAGCAATTAAAGAGAGAAAGCAACAAAAGCATAACAGAGTAAATACAAACCTAGACCAAGAATGTAAACAAAAAATAAGGTAAAAGGAAGCAACCCACATTTCTCAATAATAACCTTAAATACTGTTCTAGTTTGTGTACCATTGCTGTGACAAAAAACTCTGACCAACACCAACTTGGGGAGGAAAGGGTTTATTCAGCTCACATCTCCTGGGTCACAGTTCATCACTCAGGGAGCCCAAGGCAGGAACACAGGGCAGGAACCTGGAGGCAAGAGCTGAAGCACAGGCCATGGAGGAATGCTGTTCACTGGCTTGCTCTCCTGGCTCATGCCCAGCCTGCCTTCTTATACCACACACAACCACCTGCCCAGGGTGGCACCACTCATTGTGGGCTGGGCCCTTCCACACTGCTCGACCATCAAGACAATACTCCACAGATGTGGCCACAGGCCAATCCAATGGAGCCAATTCCCCAATTGAGGCTCCCTCAACCCAGGTGTGTCAAGTTGACACTAAATCTATCCAGCACAAATACCAATGGTCTAAATTCTCCAATCAAAAGACATAGACTGGGAGAGTGGATTAGGAAAGAGAATCCTTCTATATGCTTTCTGCAAAAAAACCATCTCACCCTCAAAGACAGATACCACCTTAGTGTGAAATGATGGAAAAAAATATTCTAAGCAAATGGTACCAAGAAACAACTCAGAGTGGCTATTCTACTATCAGACAAAATAGATCTCAAAGTAAAACTAATCAGAAGAGACAAAGAAGGCCATTACATCCTTGTCAAAGGAACAATTAACTACGAAGACTTCACAATCCTAAATGTCTATGCGCCAAACTCTGGTGCACCTAACTTTGTAAACACTACTCTGTAGGATCTCAAGACACAGATTAATCTTAACACACTAATAATGGGAGACTTCAACACCCCACTGAGCCCCTTGTATAGATCAACAGGACAAAAAATAAACAGAGAGACATCAGAACTGAACAATACAATACACCAAATGGACCTCACAGACATCTATAGAATATTCCATCCAAACACCAGAGAATATACTTTCTACTCAGCATCTCATGGAACATTCTCCAAAATTGACCACATACTGGGGCACAAAAGAAATCTAAACAAATACAAAAAGATTGAAATTATTCCATGCATTCTATCAGACCACAGTGCAATGAAGCTCAGTATGAACACCAGAATAAGACCAACTAGCTACAAGATCATCTGGAGACTAAACAACACCATCCTGAATAATGAATGGGTCAGGGAAGAAATAAAGAGTCAAATAAAAGTATTCATGGAACTGAACAAAAAAGAAAACACAACACAACAAAATTTGTGAGATACTTTAAAAGCAGACTTGAGAAATTTATACCCCTAAGTGCTATAAAAAAAAAAACAAAAAAAAAAACAGAAAGGGAACAAATAAACGATCTAACACTGCAGCTAAAATATTTGAAAGACAACAACAAATGGACCCTAAACCCAAAAGACAGGAAGAAATCACAAAAATCAGAGCAGAAATCAATGAAATAGAATCAACGAATCCAAAAGCTGGTTCTTTGAAAAGATAAACAAAATAAACCTCTAGCCCAGTTAACAAAAGGAGAGAGAGAGAGAGAGAGAGAGAGAGAGAGAGAGAGAGACTCCAAATCAATAATGTTTGTGATGAAAGGGGAAACATCACAACAGACAATCATATGGGAATAGTTCAAAAACCTATTCTCCTATGAACCTTTGAAAACCTAAGAGAAATGGATGAATATTTGAAATCCTGGGAACCAACAAAGCTTAACCAAGAAGAGATTGACCATTTAAACAGACCCATAATATTTGAGGAAATTGAGGATGTAATAAAAAACCTCCCAACTAAAAAAAGCCTGGGCCCAGATGGATTCACAGCAGAATTCTATAAAACATTTAAAGAGGTCCTACAACTATTACTACTCAATCTGTTCAGAAGGATACAAACAGAGAGAATTCTCCCAAATTCCTTCTATGAAGCCAGCATTACCCTAATACCAAAACCAGGCAAAGATACAACAAAAAAGAAAGCTATAGACACATCTGATTAATGAAAATAGATGCAAAAATTCTCAATAAAATACTTGCAAGTCACATACTGACCCACGTCAAAAAGATCATCCATCATAACCAGGTTGGATTCATACCAGAGATGCAGGGATGGTTCAACATGCATAAATCAATAAATATCATAAAACACATAAATGGGCTGAAAGACAAAAACTACACAATTGTCTCAATTGATGCAGAAAAAGTTGTTGACAAGATCCAGCATCCCATCATGTTTAAAGTCCTAGAGGGAATCAGACTGAAGGGAACATTCCTCAACATGATCAAAGCCAGATATAGCAAACCCACTGCCAACATCATCCTAAATGGAGAAAAATTGAAACTATTTCCCTTAAAGGTGGGAACCCAGTAAGGCTGCCCCTTATCACCAGTCCTCTTTAACATTGTGCTTGAAATGCTTGCTAAGGCAATAAGACAAGAGAAAGAAATTAAAGGAGTACTAATCGGAAAAGAAGTTAAGGTATCCCTTTTGGCAGATGATGTAATAGTTTACCTAAGAGATGCTAAAAACTCCACCAGAAAACTTTTAGAAATGGTTAAAAGTTTCAGTAAAGTGGTGGGATTTAAAATTAACCTGGAAAAATCAGCAGCCTTTCTTTACACCAACAATAAACAAGTGGAGAAGGAATAATAATAAGACCTTCCTACTCACAATAGCCTCAAAAATAATAAAATACCTGGGAACAAACTTAACCAAAGATACCAACGATCTCTACAACAAAAATTTTAAATCCCTGAAGAAGGAGATTGAAAATGACATCAAAAGATGGAAAGATCTCCCATGCTCATGGATTAAAAAATTAATATAGTAAAAATGTCCATTTTACCCAAATTGATATACAGATTCAATGCAATCCCAATCAAAATCCCCATGAGCTTCTTCACAGACTTGGAAAAAATCCTTAAATTCATATGGAAAAACAAAAGACCCTGAATACCTAAAGCAACCCTGAGTGAAAAATGCAATACATGGGGGGATTGCTCTACCAGACTTCAAGCTATATTACAGGGCCATAGTCATAAAGACAGCCTGGTACTGGCATAGAAACAGACCCATTGACCAATGGAACAAAACTGAAGATCCAAACTTGAGCTCATACAATTTCAGCCACCTCATATTTGACAAAGGGGCAAAAAAAACCTCAGTGGAAGAAGGATAGCATCTTCAGGAAATGGTGCTGGCAGAACTGGATCACCATTTGTAGAAGAACAAAATTAAACCCCTACCTCTCACTCTGTACAAAAATCAACTCCAAGTGGATCAAAGATCTCAACGTAAAGCCCAAAACCCTGAAGGTGATAGAATAAAAAGTAGGTAATAACCTACAAGACATAGGTGTAGGAAAAGACTTTCTAAATCAGACAGCAGCTGCACAGGAAATAAGGTCAACAGTCGACAAATAGGACCTCATCAAACTCAAAAGCTTCTGTACAGAGACAGAAACAATCAAGGAAGTGAAGAGAAAACCCACAGAGTGGGAGGAAATCTTCACCAGTGATTCATCTGACAGAGCATTAATGTCAAGAATATATAGACTACTCAAAAAACAAAGAAGAAAACAAAGGACCTACTCAAAAGATGGAGTAAAATGTTGAACAGAGACTTCACCAGTGAGGAATTAAAGATGGTTGAGAGACGTCTTAAAAAGTGTTCAACAGCATTAAAAATTAAGGAAATGCAAATTAAAACCACCCTCAGATATCATCTCACTCCAATAAGACTGGCTAAGATCAAGAACACAAAAGACAGCAAATGCTGGAGAAGTTATGGAGAAAGAGGAACACTCACCCACTGCTGGTGGGAATGTAAACTTGTACAACCATTATGGAAAGCAGTGTGGAGAACCCTCAAAAGACTCAAAATGAGCCTACCACCTGACCCAGCCATACCACTCCTGGGTATGTACCCACAAAACTCATCCTACTGCAAAGATAATGCACAGCCATGTTTATTGCAGCTCTCTTCACAATAGTGAAGAGCTGAAACCAACCCAAATGCCCCTCAACTGACGAGTGGATGACAAAAATGTGGTACATCTACACAATGGAATACTACTCCATTTTTTTTTTACAGCAGTAAAGAAAGATGATATCATGAACTTTGCAGGTAAATGGATGGAGCTCAAAGCCATTATGCTAAGAGAGTAATACAGACCCAAAAAACAAGCTGCAAATGCTCTCCCTCATTTGTGGATGCTAATACCAAATATCCAGATGAAAGGCAAGTTGAACAACATTATTGTTATATTTCTGTTTATATGAAAGCAACTATGTTTTTATAATGTAAATCTGTTAATGGGCTCTAGAATTAATCCACCACTTACTTTCAAACTCTGTAATTACTGTATATGAGTGGAAAGTATTTATTCATATTTTAGAGTAATATAAAATTAAAGGAGGAAAATGTGAATTCCTAAACATAAAAAAAAAAATACTGAGAGAAAGCTGCAGGACAGTTATGGCAGAATGCATGATCTGGGGTAGAGTGGGGTGGGGGGAAGGGAAAGGGGAATATGTCTAAACTGAACTGAGAAATGATGTCTGAAATGCACAAAACAATAAAAGCATCATAAAAATAAATAAATAAATAAATAAATAAATAAATAAATAAATAAATAAACTGGAACTCACATGTACTACAAAGCGTTTAGGAATATAAAATGGAAAACAATTATGCATATTTTGGAAAATGAATCAGCAAATTGTTAAATTTACACACATACATTCCAAGTATGACTTGGCTATTTCACTGTAAGACCTTCACTCAGGAAAAACAAAAGCATAATACATATATACATGTATGTAGATCAGTCCCAATTGTAAAAAATTCAAGTATTCATCAGCAAATCAATAAACTGAAATGCATTCATATAGGGACTGTTGCTTTGTAATAATAACCAGTCAACTACCGATATATGCACAATAAGTGAACTTAAAAACAATCACAAGAAGCCAACAAGAAATGCCTAGTCCATTCCTATTACTGTTTATATCATATCAAATTTTCAAAATTCAGTAAAATAAAACAGTTCTGGTAGAAACAGGGAGCAACTAAAAAAAAGGCACAAAGTAGTTTCCTTGAAACTATAAATATATTTTTTTTGTTTGAGGTTCTGTTTGATTTTGTTTTTTTGAGACCAGGTTTCCCTGTAGGCTAAGCTGGCCTGGAACTTGCTATGTAGACTTGGTTGGCCTCAGGCTCACAAAGATCTGCCTGCTTCTGCCTCCCCAGTGCTGAGATTAAAGACCTGTGACACCACTCCAGGCCTTGAGTTCTGATTATCTTGAATGCATTTTACTTACAATATTTTATTATATCTGGGGCTGGAGAGACGGCTCAGCCGTTAAGAGCACTGACTGCTCTTGTAGAATACCAAGGTTTGATTCCCAGCACCCACATGGCAGCTAAGAACCATCTTTAACTCCAATTCCAGGGGAATCCAGTACCCTCTTCTGACCTCTGAAGCATCGAACGACATGGGTGCACCTACTTACATGCAGACAGTACACTCATACACCTAAAATTTTAAAAATTAAAAAAATATATATTTTATTATATCTACAAAGGGAAACCATTTAAAGTTGTGCACGTATACATACAGTCTACACTATATCAATTTTGTCTTCAAAATCATTTAGGAGCCTAAATAATATATTATGAAAAAGTATTAAGATGAATACGCTATTGTATACTTGAGAAAGAGGAAGAAAGAAAGAAGAAAGAGACAAGGAGGATCAAAGCTAAGAAGGAGGGAGTGGTGGCACATGCCTTTAATCCTAGCACTTGGGAGGCAGAGGCAGGCGGATCTTTGTGAGTTCAAGGCCAGCCTGGTCTACAGAGTGAGTTCCAGGACAGCTGGGGCTGTCTTTCGAGACCCTGTCTCGAAAAGACAAAAGAGTTGTTTCTGCCAGCAGGGCCCCATCTCCTGAAGATTCCCAGCCTTCAGAATAGCTCTGTCCTGGAGACTGGTCATTCAGAGCATGAGCTTATACAGGGCATTTCACAGGCAGATGGTAACAAAGACCATCTCCCGAATTTCTGCATGCACAGTAGCCCCTGCAGTAAACACTTAAGGCCCAATCTCACGCTCCCTGGGACTCACATTTGTTCAACTTCTACTGGTATTCATTATGTTAATGAAAAATGAATCTCAGACAGACTGCATGTAGGATGAGAGCAGTACTGAAGATGAAGAGTCATTGCAATTAAATTGTCAGGTAGGATATATACAAGNAGGGAGACCCTGTCTCGAAAAGACCAAAAAAAAAAAAAAAAAAGGAGGGAAAAGCATTTCGGAAAATCAGATGGAAGCGATCCCATGTACAGTGTGTGGAAAGCAGAAGAAGCTCTTCTAAAAGGCCGCCCCTGCCCTGACCCCACGTATATACACTCTAGAACAAGCACAACTCTAGAGACAGAAACACGTGTTGGCAACCTGAAGCTACACGGGGCATGGGGACACATGCCACTTCTTGTGCTGATGGTTTCGCAAATGTAGGTATTTTACCTCACAAAACCATGTGCTGAGAGGGTGAGTTTTCTGCATATGAATTACACATCAGTAAGTTTGATCATACATTCAAAAATTAGCAGGCTGAGGGGTTAAGAGCACTTGCTGATCTTCCAGAGAGCCTGGTTCAATTCTCAGCACCCACATGGCAGTTCTGTCAGACTCTTCCAGCTTTTCCTGGCACTCCACACATACAGCAAACATACCGACAATCGAAACACTGGTACAAATTAAAATAAACAAATCTTTTTCTTTTAATTAGAAGGCTGAGACTTCTTGTGTGAGTCTTGGCTATTATTATTTTTCCTCAATATATAACACAGAATTGATTCACAAATGAAAAAGGAAATTTCGTTTTTTTTATTTCTAACTTTTGTCTAAAAAAATGCAACAATATTATGACCATACTCTTTTGCATTTCTTTTCAGTCTTTTTTGAAGCATGGTCTCCCTGTAGCCCCAGCTGGCCTAGAACTCACTATGTAGTCCAGGCTGGCCTTGAAGTCACAGAGATCTGCCTCCCTCTGCCTCCTGAGTGCTGGGATTAAAGGCATGCACCACCAAGCCTGGCCCTACCACATTCTCATGTGGCAAACACCCTCTATGATTACTTAGGTAGCTATTTCCTCTATAAGCACATAATTAGTTATTACGTTTTATAGCTAATGGTTTTCCTGTGTATGGAATATCATCTGCCCCATCACTAGAGGTGATAACTGTGTGATTAACAATGACTGTGAAACTATGTCAACACTTTTGCTTACATGCTTTGTTCCACAGCCATGAATGAACTTGTCTACAGTTTTTGGTCCACATTGTTGGTTGAAAAAAAATAATAAAGCAGAGCATTAAGAAAGATTCTTAGAAGTAGATCCCACTGCCTGGAACAAGATCTACTCAGTTAGGTAGGGACTCAGGGACAGAGGAACCATGTGGTTGACTGAATGCTCCATCACTCACAGCTGGAGTTGCTCAATAATTTGTCAAGACAGCATTGTGACTTTTAAGCTGCATTAAATTCCATAAATTATGTATTCAGAAAAAAAATACTGGAGCCATCCCTAGGCAGTTCTAATGGAGGAGAGTGAAGAGGACTGGTTCTGAGCTTCCATGTCTATTTGGTGTTTCCATAATGACTGGGCTAGCAGATGAAGCACAATTTCATGTCATGATACTTACTGGGAACTAGGGTGACTGATTCTTTGCCCTCAGTCTGCAAGGGATAGATGCATTGTAACAACTATTCCTATTTTTTTTTTTTTTTTTTTTTTTTTTTTNAACAAAAGAATTGAAATAATCAAAGAACCAATTTTATAGTGAAAATTTTAATACCAATATATAGTATTAGTATGTGCCTAATGTTATCAATGTAAAAAGTTTAAGTTCTTAATACCTGGCATATAAAAATATTAATAAAATATGGCAATAGCTTTGGGATTCCTTTTTTTGCATTTTAATTGAATTTTTGTCATTTTCCATACACTAGAGTTTGATGGCATTTAGATCCTTTCTCCACCCTCCCCAATAGCACCTGCCCAATTTACTGAACTCTCTTATATATCATGAGAGGGATGATCATTTTTATTGGTGATGTGTTTGGGTGATATTAGGATTGATGGAATGCCTGCATCATGGTAAGAAGTTTTATATAATTATAATTTTTTTTATATACATCCGTTATTATAATTAATCCTTTATCATACATAAGCCTGAGATTATTGTGGTAAATGTCTATTGTCTTTTAACTTACCCATTTTAAGCTGCTCCAGATAGAAGATTTGGAGAGTAAATAACATAAACTTCCCCTTACCCTTATAAGGAACTGTGATGAGCTGGCTCCAGTATCAAAACCACCTATCTCTTGATTTAGGTTGAACTCCCATCAGGTCCCATGAGAAGGTGTAGCTTGTATCCCTAAGTTTTCTGAGTGTGGGGTGATGCCCTTAAAAATAGGAATAGTTTCCACAGGCAGGTGAGTTGTAGCTGGTGCTGACGGTGGAGTCTTGCTTGACTCAGGGAGACCATATTTGCTTTATTGGTTTAGTGGCCTTTGGTAACACTCTCTGGCATTCCAGAGGCCATCTGTACACTTGCATGTTGTGGTCTCAATACATCCCTCCCATGTTAAGTCAGGTCTTCGGCAGCAGGGTCTTATTGCCGCCTCTCCTCCTGTAGGTATCCCAACTTAGAGGCAAGGAGCCCTTACCTTTTGTGGGGCCTGGATCCCCTGGCCAACATCCACCTGTAGAAACAATCCATGTGTTCAGAGCTCCTGTATTAATATATTTTGCCTGAGTGCATAGCCATAGGACTTTAGTATTATATTTTGGTTCTGAACAGAGAGTATCCCTTCCACAGTTCCCATGTCTAGTAGTCAATTAAAAGAAAGCATTTTTACCGGTTTAATAAGAGATCACCTCTAAATAGTTGTCTCCAATTTACAGTTGGGGGAGCGACCTCATCATTGTCATATTTCTCCTTGTTCTATGGGTGGGAAGGCGGAAGTCTCTCATATCAGAACCTTTGTGGCACCTAGAAGGTAAGTTTTCATTAGGACTCATTATAACTAGTTGTTACATGTAGGATCCACAGAGGGGTTCAGTTTATGGCAATCTGAGGCTTTTCTGTTTCTCCTTTGAATGTTCAGAATGGAGTCAGCCTTTCTGTTGCCACATTTTTGGTGCATCCTACTCGATAACACCTCCCCTGCCTGGAAATACTGTGCAGCAGAGGCAGCCATGTGCCTGTATATATATCCCAAATTAATTGGCTATGGCCTCTCTCCCTTGGAGAAATAACCCATGGCTGATGCCACAAGCTTACATCCTCTACAGGTTAGATGTTATAAGCCACAGTAAGACCCTGCATATTTAACAGAGGGGAAATTGTAATCATGGATTGAACATAACCAACCATGTGTCTATGCAAAGTAACCTACCATAACTATTAGTGCTGCTTAAATACCTTATATCTAATTGCTGTGCTTCTTAAGTAGGATCGAAAGGTTATTCCTGGACAACCTGTCAGCCCATGAAAGGAAACAGCCAGAATTGACCAGAGTCCAAGTCAACAGCTCCAGAGAGAGGGACTGTTTTACCTCTCATCCACCTGTGCCCTTTTTCTAAGCCTAGGGAACAACCTGCGGAAGAGGGGGTGGTAGAATGTAAGGGCTGCTCGATTGGGGTGAATGGTGAAACTACAGCAATATAGTCTGGACACTCATTTGATCAACTTGATTGAACAAACAACCTGTCACCCCCCACTGATGGTGGGGTGCTGCTGTAGGTGTTTGGGCACAACAGCCTGCAGATAGGTTTTGCAATGAAGGATGCTTGTACTCATGGATTATCACTTATAGCTAAAATGAAAAAAAAAAAAACTGAGAGAAAGAGGCAGGACAGTTATGGCAGAATGCATGATCTGGGATGGGTGGGGGTGGGGTGGGGGAAAGGGAAATAAGCCTGAACTGAAAAAATGAAAACAAAATCAAAAAAAAAAAAAAAAAAAAAAAAAAAAAACTCAATAAAAATTATTTGGGGGGGGGATACAGAAAGACATGAAACCTTTTCATCAAACCCTTGCAATTCAAATCTTAAAACTAACTATGGGAAAAGATTTGTTTGTTCCAACAGGACAAAACGTCACCAACTTAACGGCTGAGAAAGAAAAGATACAGGTTTGCATTGAGTAGGATGTACCAAAAAGTGGCAACGGAAAGGCTGACCCGTCTGAACATTCAAAGGAAGAAAAGCCTCAGATTGCCATAAACATCGAACCCCTCTGTGGATCCTACATGTAACAACTAGTTATAATGAGTCCTAATGAAACTTACCTTCTAGGTGCCACAAAGGTTCTGATATGAGAGACTTCCTTGCCTTCCCACCCATAGAACAAGGAGAAATATGACAATGATGAGGTCGCTCCCCAACTGTAAATTGGAGACAACTATTGTAGAGGTAATCTCTTATAAAACCGGTAAAACTGCTTTCTTTAATTGACTACTAGACATGGGAACTGTGGAAGGGATTACTCTCTGTTCAGAACCAAATATAATACTAAAGTCCTAGGGCTATGCACTCAGGCAAAATATATTAATACAGGAGCTCTGACATCAGCAATGGATTGTTCTACCAGGTGGATGTTGGCCAGGGGATCCAAGGCCCCACAAAAGGTAAGGGCTCCTTGCCTCTAAGTTGGGATACCTACAGGAGGAGAGGCAATAAGACCCTGCTGCCGAAGACCTGACGTTAACATGGGAGGGATGTATTGAGACCACACATGCAAGTGTACAGATGGCCTCTGGAATGCCAGAGAGTGTTACCAAAGGCCACTAAACCAATAAAGCAAATATGGGTCTCCCTGAGTCAAGCAAGACTCCACCGTCAGCACCAGATACACCTCACCTGCCTGGAACTATTCCTATTTTTAAGGGCATCACCCCACACTCAGAAAACTTAGGGATACAAGCTACTTACCTTCTCATGGGACCTGATGGGAGTTCAACCTAAATCAAGAGATAGGTGGTTTTGATACTGGAGCCAGCTCATCACAGTTCCTTATAAGGGTAAGGGGAAGTTTATGTTATTTACTCTCCAAATCTTCTTCTGAGAGCTAAAATGTTAAGTTAAAAGACAATAGACATTAACCACAATAATCTCAGGCTATTTATGATAAATGATTAATTATAATAACTGATTATATATGTAAAAAAATATATATATATAAAACTTCTTACCATGATGCAGGCATTCCATCAATCCTAATATCACCCAAACACATCACCAATAAAAATGATCATCCCTCTCATGATATATAAGAGAGTTCAGTAAATTGGGCAGGTGCTATTGGGGAGGGTGGAGAAAGGATCTAAATGCCATCAAACTCTAGTGTATGAAAATGACAAAAATTCAATTAAAATGCAAAAAAGGACATCCCAAAGATATTGCCATATTTTTATTAAGTATTTTTATATGCCAGGTATTAAGAACTTAAACTTTTTACATTGATAACATTAGGCACATACTAATACTATATATTGGTATTAAAATTTTCACTATAAAATTGGTTCTTTGATTATTTCAAATTATTTTGTTACAAATTGAAATTTACTTGATTATTCAGCTTGGAGGATGAATAGTGCCCAAAAAATTGGGGGAGGGGGTGCTGGAGAGATGGCTCAGAGTTAAGAACATTTGATGTTCTTCCAAAGGACCCAGGTGCAGTTCCCACCCACATGGCAGCTAATAACAATCTGCAACTATAGTTCCAAAGATCAGACACCCTCTTCTGGACTCTGTGGAACATTGCACACATGTGGTGTGCTTACATACATGCAAGCAAAACACTCATACACATAAAAATAATAAATAAAATATTTTAGAAAAGAATTAAGAAGGACAACATGGAAAATTAAATTACCTTTGACGAGAAGCTGAATGTGACATAGTCATTCTTGTTTGACTGAGAAAGGTTAAGTTTTATGTTAAATTTCCTCTTTTATTTCTTTACACATTAGGTAAGAGTGCTTACTATAATAACAATTGTAAAAGGAATTAAACAAATTTCAAATGTTTTTCACATGAGTGACTCCATCCATATATGTGAAAGCCAGTAAAGTTTACAAATGAAATAAATAAGCAAATTATTCCCTATATGCACATTTATGAATAGAAAATACATTAAAAATACCCAACATTATATATATTTATGCATATATATATATATCTTTAAAGAGCTATCTAGGGTTATGCAAATCTATCTTTACCTAATGAAATGACTGAAAAGTTTTTTTTCTTTTTTTAAGAGATAAGTTTCTATCTGTAAGCATTGTATAATTATTAAAAAGTTGATATAAAAATTCTTGAGGTTAGGCACAGAATGCCAAAATGTCTTTTATTTATTAATGCTGTAGACCATCTTTAAAATTATGAACTGAACACTCTTAAATTCATATTTAGCATTCTCCAAAATTTCTTCCAATACATTATAAAAATTCACATCATAAAATAAAAACCTCTCAAAATATTTTTTTAATCTTTTTTAAAATTTTATTTATTTCTGTATGTGTATGAATGTATTGTCTGCATGCAGGTCTGTGCACCCATGTTGTGCAATGCTGCGGAGGTCAGAAGAGGGTGTCGGATTCCCCTGGAACTGGAGTTCTCCTGGAACTGGAGTTTCAAACGGTTCTCAGCCACCATGTGGGCACTGGGGATAGAACCCGGGTCCTCTGTAAGAGCAGTCGGCGCTCTCAACCACTAGGCCATCTCTCCAGCCCCTAAAACCTCTCAAAATATTGAAATGCATAACATTAAGAACAACCAGCAGAGGATTTCCAGTAACAAAATTCTTAACACATCTATGTAACTTCACATAGTTTCTGATTTTAAAAGTAAATGCATACTTCTTGTGCATGTTAACAATGAAGAAAAACATAAAAATGAAAGTAAAATTCCTGTATTGCTGGTTTATAAATCAATCCTATTTCTTTATGCAGATTAATAATTTAACTGCCTTCAGTAACAAATATCCTTCTTTTAATCAAAATTTAGGATTTTTCTACATTAAAGTGAAATAAAATCCTACTAACTTGGTGTAAGAAGGAATGAAATGATCTGGTAGCATTAACCCTTGGCCACTGTCAGAAAAATTGGATTTGTAGTCCCAAATTTGACAGGTGAGTGGTAGCCAATGTTACTAATCCTCTTGGTAAGAAAAGAATGGAGGAGACTTTCTGACAAATGATTCTCTTCCCATTGGAAGTTTTCTACTCTTTCATTCAGCTGCAAGTGAAGAGGATCCCCCAGCCAGGCCCTGTTCAAGCTAGGCAGTCAACAACTTGGTCTGCATGAGCACTATCTTTATAGCCTCTCTGTGCTAAGAGGACTCAGTGAAAGCTGGAGAGAGCTGCAGCCAATGAGCCTCAAGGGGGCCTGGGAAGGAGCAACAAGAGGGAGACAGCTCAAGACTCTGGGATTTGATCAATCAACCCTGGATGACAGAGCTGGTAGAGCTGTTGAGAGCTGAGGCTCACAACCAAAAGACCAGCTGGCAGAAGGGTTACAGGGGACAACAAAGAAAAGGAATCACAAACAACTCCCAGGGCCCAGAGCTTCAGTTCCTCATGGAATGAAAGCAGATAATACAGCATATTGGAAGTGATAGCAACAGATAATCAATGTATAAAGAAGTAAACAAGATCTTAGTGAATAGAAAAGAAAACCAAGGAGTAACACTAGAGAAAGCTTGGAATAGTATTGACAGGTAGTAGACAGACAAAGAGAAAGGCATTTTCTCTAAACAGCAAGACTTCAGGATAGTACCCTTCCAGTTGCATTTGAGCTGACATGTAAACATGAAGTCTCTAGATATGGGAAGGGAGTCATCGTTCAAAGTAATTCTGAGGACAATGGAAATTACAACAGATGCTGGGTAAGAAGTAGATTCTGTTTACCACTGTGTAGAATCTATGGCACTTTCCTGGTGGCTTTTGGAAAATGAGTCTTCTAATCTTAGACCATCTTCTGTACTGATATTATCTGAACTTCTGAGTTGAGTGATTATGACTAACTCCTGAAAAACTAGCTGAAAGCTCAAAGGGTTACAGTATTCTCTGAAACTGCTGCTCCCAAAATACCCTGGAAAATTTTAAGAAAAATCACCAGCTACAGGACAGAGCTATGGAGAGAAGTCATATTTTCTAGATTACCAAGGTAAAGGATAACTAGACTAGAAAAATTGTTTAGGTAAAAAAAAAGGAAAAGGGGGAGGGCTCAGTACTAAGCTAGATTTCCAAAACAATGATAGATTGGAAGAATCGGTTTCTCGGGTTTCTATCCATGGTCACTTGGTTGTGTTGCTTGGGGACCATGGCAGCACATTACATCATGGTAGGAACAAGAGGTAGAAGAAGCCTGTTTGCCTCATAGTGGCCCGGCAACAAGAGAGACAGGAAGGGGCTAGGAACCCTAGCCCACTCAAAGACACGGCCCTCCCAGTAACTTAACTTTCTCCCACTACCTCTTTTTTTTTTTTTAATTTATTTTTTTTTATTTATTTTTATTTATTTATTTTTGTATGTGTATGAATGTATTGTATGCATGCAGGTCTGTGCATCCGTGTCGTGCAATGCCGCGGAGGTCAGAAGAGGGTCTCAGATTCCCCTGGAACTGGAGTTCTCCTAGAATTGGAGTTACAGACGGTTCTCAGCCGCCATGTGGGTGCTGGGGATCGAACCCGGGTCCTCTGCAAGAGCGTCGGTGCTATTAACCGCTAGGCTATCTCTCCAGCCCCTCTCCCACTACCTCTTAAAGACCCCACCATTTCCTAAAAGGGCAGGTTGAGGATGGTCAGCACAAGGCAAGGAGTGCCCCAGTAAAATTCTTGGTCTCACTGACAAGAGTGTAAATATGGACTGACGTGAAACTCAAGGACCATTTACTGGTGTGAGAGAGCGAGCAGGCACAGTGGAGATGGCTGCGGTTGCCAGGAGGAAGGAAATGGAGGGAAGAGAGGAGACAAAAATTACATTTCTAATAGAATGCAGATAAAAAGATATACCTTGAACAAGTTGGGGCTTTGTAATTTTATTGAAGGGATGCAAGACTATCTCCTTCTCAGGGCACTGTGAAGTGGCACCTCACCTTTTAAGGCCAAACCGGGTTGGGGGGATATTAACCTTAATATGTGGCTTACCCTTATTTTCAGCTAGGTGACACTCTGGGTGTCCTAAACTCAGGATCTGTCAAAGATAACTAACTGTATTTCTTGTTTTTCATCTACTTTCGTTAGGTGTGAGCCAGGCAGGAAAGGAAGATTGTGTCTACTGTCATCAGCCGACCTTCCAGCTTTGCAACCAGGTTAAGGCTCTTGCTGCTAGTTATGAATGTCCTGAGAATCTTATAGTCACTGAGCTGTCCCCAGTCCTGAATGAGACTGTGCTAATTTGCCAGGCGTGGTGGCGCATGCCTTTAACCCTAGCACTTGGGAGGCAGAGGCAGAGGCAGGCGGATCTTTGTGAGTTCAAGGCTAGTCTGGTCTACAGAGTGAGTTCCAAGACAGCTGGGGCTACAGGAAAACCCTGTCTCGAAAAGGCCAAAAAGAAAAATAAAGAGTGTTTTATTTAAGGTAAGTATTTGGCGTGATGCTTAATATCGTACCCTGTCTTGTTAGTTTCCACGGTTTCAGAATTCAAGTTCTGACTTTCTGTGACCCCACAATCCTAATCTATTTATCGTTTTTCTCTGTGGTGATTCCAAACTCCTTTTGTACTGCTACCTGGTTTTCTGTTACCTAAATCGTATTCATCAATAGAGACAACCTGACTGAGTTATCTCGTCTTTATACATCAGAGTAAAAGTAATAACATTATGATTTGTATTTAAGACGTATGCATTTAGTCTTTTTCCATTATGTACAAAACTGCAAAGTCCTTGGCATTTCTTATTCAGTGTAAGTCCCTCTCGATCTCACTTGACTTTAAGTTTATGAGGTGACTTTTATCCGGACCTTTAGGATGAGGTGGAGAAGCTGTTTGTCGGGGAACCAGCTAGTAATAGAGTTAGAAATTTCAAGCCAAGCCTCCCCAGTCCTCAGGGGAGGGGAGGGGAAGCTGGAGCTGACAATTGATAAAAGCCAATATTTTAACCAATCATGCCCACAGCTCCACAGGACTGAGTCAGGAGAGCCATGCTGGTGAACATGTGGAGGTCCCGCGAGGGTGGAACAATCCAAGAGTACAGAAGCTCCCTGTCCTTGCAGACTTTGTCCTCTTTGTCTCTTTCTCCTGTCCCTGACTTGTAAATTATTTTTGTAATAAACTAGCAATGTAATAAACAAACTGCTTTCCTGACTATTGTGGGGCATTCTAGCACATGACTGGCTCCAAGGAGGAGGAGGGTATGGAAACCTGATTTACAGCCATGTCATTTACAGCAGGACAGTTTAGGAGACTGAGCTTTTAATACTCAGAATCTGTAGCTATTTTCAGGTAGTGTCAGAACTGAAATGAAGTATACAACACTCGCAGATGTCAAACAAATTGAATTGTGTTGGTTTAGGGAGTCCTTCACGTATTTGATTACCAACAGTACAGAATTGTAATAATAGTGGAAGAAATGGAATTTCTGTCCCCTGGTGGGTTTTAGGGGGTAGTTTGTTCATTGTATTTTTTTTGGTTTTGTTTTCAGGACCTGTAACAAGATTTCGGAACATGTAGCAGTCAGAAGGTATGTATATATTTACTCACTTAATCCTCAACTCAAGGAACATGAACAACACTGGTTACTTAGCTCATTTTAATAAGGAACTACAGTAATCTTTCTTGATAGTTATAGTCTTACTGAGCTCACTTAAGAAAAAAGAAAATGAAGTTGGACTCAAGTAGCTGATCCTACATTTGAATACAAGCTGTCTAGCTCCAATTGAGTCTAGTGCCTGCTACCATCCAGTTTGGGCCTGACCTGGTACTTTTAACAGTAGCAAGAACAGGGCCACATTATCTCATATAGACATGTGGCATGATCTGTGGTTGATCTTTCCATCAAAATACCCATTCAACAAAGCAACATAGTCAGCTTCAAATGTGAAATGATTAATCACTAACAAAAGTATTGATCTTTATCTTGATTTTATCATCACACAGTTTCTATATATTTATCAAATTATCACACTCTATTCCTTTTTTTTTTTTTTTTTTTTGGGTATTTTTTGAGACAGGGTCTCTCTTTAGTCCCAGCTGTCCTGGAGCTCGCTCTGTAGACCAGGCTGGCCTTGAACTCCTCTGCTTCCTGAGTGCTAGGTTTAAAGGCGTGCACCACCACACCCGGCTTAAAGATGGTTCTTAGCCTCCATGTGGGTGCTGGGAATCGAACCCAGGTCCTCTGCAAGAGCAGTTGGCACTCTTAACTGCTGAGCGATCTCTCCAGCATATATACAGATATATAGATATATAGATACAGATATATAGATATATCTTATACCAGAATAATTAAAAATAAAAATAGAAAATGTAGGGCCAACCTTTCCCTTTAGGAATCAAGGTATATCCAGTCATAGAGGATTTATGACTTGAACAAGCTCGGTATGGAAAACTCTACTCATCCTTTAAATGCTAACACTCTGGTTCTTAAGATTCTTAAAGTATTATTCTTAAAGTATTATTGCCACCCATCTTGCTTTTTATAGTTATCTTAATTTGTTGCAGGAAAGTACACACGGATAGAGAGCTTCATTTTCTAAAATACATCTTCCATTGTCCTAACAAAAGCAAGAAGGCTTTTAATCGTAAATGCATGCATCCTAACCTGGTTCTTTGCAAAACTGTGGATATATGCTTCTACATTCTTCTGGAATTTAGTTTGACATGAGGCAAGTTGGAGTTTATTTTAATTTTGCCTCCTTCATTGGAAAATACTTTTCTACAGCCTAACTATTGATATTTTAAAAACAGACACATATAACTAATACATTTTTTAAATATTTTAATTATTATTTTTATGTGTATGAGTGTACTGCCTGCATGTGTGTAAGTTCACCCATGTCACTCAAGGCCCACAGAGTCAGAAGAAGGTGTCAAATTTCCCTGAAACTGGAGTTAGGATGGTTGTTATTTACCACGTGGATGCTGGGAACCTAACCCTGGACCTCTGCAAGAGCAACTGGTGGTGCTCTTAACTGCTGAGCCATCTCTCCAGGCCCTAATTAACACATTTTAAAGACTGTAACTGCAATGTTTCTGTACTTTGTGCTTTTACTAGACTCTGTGACCCTTCTAATGTACATACCTCGAGCTTCTTCAATGCAGGGTCATTTTACTCCTTTGCACCTTCAGCGTTTGTTGTTGTATTACTTTCTATGGTTCTTCCAGAGCCCCTGCAGTGTCTAGATTCAGCTCTCAGCTCCCTTCTGCCCCTAATTTCCATCACTTTTCCCTCCACTCCAAGCCTTAGGAGAGCTTCTGCAGTCTGCACTCCCTTAGCACGCTGTTGTGTTATTTCTGCCTTACTAAGTATCCTTGCCCTCTTCACTGTCCCTCCTGTGCCCACCTCAATCTTCCCCTGGGGGAATTTATCTCTTGGCTGGATTTCTCTCAACTTTGTCTTCCTGCTTCAGATCTTCTTATATGCTACTTTTACTTTCCTAGACTTCCTTGATATCTTTTTTGATGACTGTTAATCCCTAAATGATGAGACACAGATTGAAATTTGGTGTTTTCAAGTAGACAAACTATATGGATAGCTGGTCTCTTCTAACAACTTCCTATTAAAGAACAACCACTTTAAAAAACACCTACTGAGGAATGCAATATTTGATATGAGATGATTTACAGACATTGTAACTTGGGAACAATAGTCAATGAGGTAAATGTCATACTACATAACAGACCCTGTAGTGCTTTATACATTGTACTTAGTAATTTATTCATTGTTGATCATAAATCATCATGCTTTCTAACTTTACAGAAATGGCTTGTTAGAGGTTGGGGAGATTTCATCCAGCTCATCAGAGTTATTACAAGAGAAATCTTGTGACACTAAGAAGTTTTAAAAAAAGGTCCACCCACTTTCCAGCATACATTTGAGAATAAGAGTGCATCAGATATTTTAAAAAATTAATTGAACTCACCTAAGTCCTACCTGTCTGGAGTGGGGTCCGGGCTCCTGTGCTTCAGGTGGTCTTAGCAAGACCCCAGCTTGAGCCCCCTGCACACAGACTCACAATGGCACTGGTGATAAATTGTTGTCATCCACGTTTGTTTTACTTAAAATCTGTATAACAATAATTTTGGGATTGGCACATACAAATGTTCTCTATAATTTTTCTGTTGTACAGTATCATCTTGTAGCATTCTCTTTTACCTGTAGGATGATTTAACTTAAGAAATTAAGTTTGCTTCCCAAGTTAACGACATACAGTCACCCAAAATAGCTTGGGTGAATCTGATGAAATCCGCACCTTGATTCCTGCCTATAGGTACGTGTACCACAACCGCCTTTTTGAGACTCATGGGTCAAAAAACAAAAACCTAAAATAAAAAGGGGGATACAGATATATATGAAACCTTTTGTCAAAAACTTTGCAATTCAAATCTTAAAACTAACTATGGGAAAAGAACTGTATGTTCCCACAGGTCAAAACATCACCAACTTAACGGCTGAGAAAGAAAAGACACAGCTTTGCATTGCATAGGATGTACCAGGAAGTGCCAGCAGAAAGGTTGGCCCATCTGAACATTGAAAGGAAGAAAAGCATCAGACTGCTACAGGCATCAAACCCCTCTGTGGATCCTACTTGTAACAACTATTTATAATGAGTCCTAATGAAACTTGCCTTCTAGGTGCCACAAAGTTTTAATATGAGAGATTTTCTTACCTCTCCTTCATAGAAAAAGGAGGAATATGATGATGATGAGGTCGTTCTCTAACTGTAAATTGGAGCCAACTGTCATAGAGGTAATCTCTTATAAAACTGGTAAAACTGCCTCTTTAATTGACTAATAGACATAGGAACTGTGAAAAGGATTATTCTCTATTCAGAACCAAATATAATACTAAAGTCTCCTTAAACTGTGCACTTAAGCAAAATATATTAATACAGGAGAGCTGTGATATCAGCAATGGATTATTCTACTCCAAGGAGATGTTGGCCAGGGGACCCAAGCTCCCGCCAAAAGGTAAAGGCTTCTTGCCTGTAAACTGGGATACCTGCAAGAAGAGAGGCAGTAAGGCCCTGCTGTCGAAGACCTGATGTAAGCATGGGAAAGATGTATTGAGACTGCACTTGCAAGTGTACAGTTGGTCTCTGGAATACCAGAGAGTGTTACCAAAGGCACCAAACCAATAAAGCAAATATAGGTCTCCTTGAGTCAAGCAAGACTCCTCCATCAGCACCAGCTACACCTCACCTGGCTGGAAATACTGTGTAGCAGTGGCAGCCATATGCCCATATATCCCAAGTCTAATTAGCTATTAGCTCTCTCCTTGGAGGAATAACCCATGGCTGATGCCACAAGCTTACATCCTCTAGTGGCTAGGAGATGTTATAAACCACGTAAGACCCTGTCATATATTACAGAAAAAAAATGTAATTCATAGATTAACATACCATCCCAAATATCTGTGTCTGGATAACCAAGTAACCTACATACAATTTAGGATGTTTTAAAATCCCGATATATCTAATTGCCTGTGCTTCATTAGGCAGACTGCAAAAGGTTATTCCTGGATCAAACTGTTCCATCCATGAATTTACCTGGAAAACAGCCAGAATTGAACCAGAGTCCAAGCACCAGCTCAAGAGAAATAGACTGTTTTGCTTCTTGTCCACCCATGCCCCTTTCCTAGTTCTAGGGAACAATCTGCAGAAGAGGGGGCGGTGGTAAGAATGTAAGGCTGTGATTGAGGTGAATGGTGAAGTGAATACTAACAGCAATATAGACTGGACACTTATTTTGATCAACTTGATTGAACATCAAGCCCCCAACCCCTGCTGGAGGTGGGACCCTTGGGCTGTGTGGTGTGGGCAACAATGCTTGCAAATTGGTTTTAAACCATGAAGGTGCTTGTTACTCATAAATTAATACTTATTGTTAAAAAAATGAAAAAAATAAAAAGTAATAGAAAAAATTATTGAACTCTATAATGCATCTTTGTTGTTCATTAACAAAATTAATTTTTACTTTTGTTTTTAAAAGTTATAAAGTCAAAAGAAATCAATTTTTGCTTGTAAGTAATAAAGACCAGCTATCCCATTGAAGTGAAATCTCTAAGAAGTATTTCTGGGCTGGAAGATGACTAGCGGTTAGAGCGCTGACCGCTCTTGCAGAGGACCCGGGTTCGATCCCCAGTACCCACATGGCGGACTGCGAAACCGTCTGAAACTCCAATTTACAGGAGAATCCAGCTCCAGGGGAATCCGACACCCACTTCTGACCCCTCCGGCATTGCCGTACTTCGGATGCACAGACTTGCATGCAAGACAGTACATTCGTACACCATACGAAATAAAAAAAGAAGTTCTTCTACTAGCTCTCTCTATCGTAACTCCTCTCTCTTCTCTCTCGTCTCCTCCTTTCTACAAAAAAAGAAAAAAGAAGTATTTCCTCAGTGTTAATAACAGGAAACTGGTATGGGGAAGGTGTTGGGGCAATTGCTGCACTCACATGGAAGCTGAATTTGGACAGTGGGTAAAGTGTCTCCCCATGGTACTGATTTTGAAAGCATGATGGGGTCATGGGAAAACAGCTGAGGCTTGTGCACCCCTGAAGTCCAGGAGAGCCATTGTGAAGGTGCAGGCTCAGTCATTACATGGAGACTCCAGTATATTGGAGGGGCCATAACTGTAGGATGACCACCAAGGACAGTGGCAGTTGTGGAGTGGAGGCATCCGGAGCCTAGGAGACAAGCTTGCGTGCTGTGGATGGCAGAGAAAACGCAGTCAATCACATAGGACTTTTGCAGTCCAGAAGATCATGAGCGAATCCCAGATGACATTGAGCTACTCTGCTAAACTTTGGTTTTCCTTGTGTGCCTGGTTATTCCCATATAAAATTTAAAAGTATGTAATTTATTTCTTTATTTATTTATTTATTTATTTATTTTGTATTCTTTTATTTTTTTTTTTTTTTTGGTCTTTTTGTGCAGCCAGGGTCTCCCTGTTATGCTCTGGCTGCCCTGGAACTTCACTCTGTAGCACCCAGCTGGCCTCGACTCACAGAGAATCCGCGTGGCCTCTGCCTCCACAGTTCTAGGATTAAAGGCCGTGTCGCACACCCGCCTGCATTTATTTTTTCTGTATGTTGTATCAATGTACTGTTGGCAATGCAGTTTGTGCACCCGTGTTGTGCAATGCCGCGGAGGTCAAAAGAGGGTGTCGGGTTCCCGGAACTGGAGTTTCCTGGAATTGGAGTTTCAGACGGTTTTCGGCCGACCATTGAGGGTGCTGCGATCGAACCCGGGTCCTCTGTAAAGAGGCGGTCGGCGCTCTTAACCGATGAGGCATCTCTCCAACCTCATATTTTTTCCATTTTTTAATGTGTATGGTGTACTGGTCTGATGTAGGTTGGTGCATCCGTGTCATGCAATGATGCAGAGGTCAGAAGAGGGCGTCGGATTCCCCTGGAACTGGAGTTAAAGACGTTTCTTAGCCTCCATGTGGGTGCTGGGAATTGAACTGGGGTCCTCTGCAAGAGCAGTGGGTGCTCTTAACCGCTGAGCCATCTCTCCAGCCCCAATTTATTTTTTATTTTATAGGAGCCCAAAGTTGAAAGACTTTGGTTTTTTTGGTTTATTATGAAGAGACATTGACTTTTTTTTTTTTTTTTTTTTGGTGTTTTCGAGACAGAGTCTCCCTTTAGCCCCAGCTGTCCTGGAATTCGCTCTGTAGACCAGGATGGCCTTGAACTCACAAAGATCCACCTGTCTCTGCCCCCCCAAGTACTAGGATTAAAGGTGTGTGCCACCACGGCCGGCTGAGACATTGAACTTTTAAGTGATAGAATATTAAGACTGGAGCTTTCAAAGTTGTACTACATTTTATACTGTGATATTAATATTAGCATGAAATCCTGGTGACAAGAAATGGAAAGGTTATAGTTTCACAGTGATATGTTTGTGTGGCAACTTGACAAGGGGCCAATTATGTATTACATTTGTTTATTTGTGGGGGGAGGGGATATGTGCCATGGGACATGTGGAGGTTAGAAAACAACTTATGGGAGTTGCTTCTTGCTTTACACCATGTGGGACTCTGAAATCAAACTCAAGTCATCAGGCTTGGTAGAAGGTGCCTTTACTTGCTGAGCTCATCTTGCCAATACTGAATTGACAATAAAATACAGTTTTTAATTCTCTGTGTTACAGGTCGAGGGAGGGAGGGAGGAAGATGATAGATGATAGATAGATAGATAGATAGATAGATAGATAGATAGATAGATAGATAGATAGAGATAGATAGATAGATAGATAGATAGATAGATAGATAGATAGATAGATAGATAAATAGATAGATAGATGATAGAATCCTCCTTTTATCTGGAATTATATTAAATGCACTTTTTTATTTTTTGAGACAATGTCTCATTGTAGGCCCAACTGGCCTCTAACTCACTATGTAGACAAGACTGGCCTGCTTCTGCCTCCCAGGATTAAAGGTGTGTATCACCATGTCCAGATTAAATGCATTTTAAATGATATTTGTAAACTTAATCATTAATGATACATTAAGCTGTATTGAAATAGTGTCTCATGACCACTTGGGCTGATTCTGATGACTCACTATTAAAAATCCCAGTGATAAATGTTTATTATAACTTTCTTATTATAGAATTCCAAAACTAGTTCTATTGAATCAAAGGGCATAAAGGTTTGAAATATAACTACACAAAAGTGCTGAACCAATTTATAGACCATTTAGCAAAGTACCATTCTTATCATCTTGTTCTTACTAATCTTGGGCATCTTCATTATTTCTATTCTTTGGCTGGGATAATGATATTTTAATTTTGATTACCAGCAAGATTTATATTTTTACCATGTATTTATGAGTTAATTGCATCTCTTCTCTGGGAAAGGATTGTGGCTATAATAGTGTGTCTTCAAAAGATAAATAACCACAAACAAAAGGAAGCATCTGTCTTACCAAAGAAACTTTGCAAGGCTAGAATGGGTCCAAAAGCAGCACTCCCTCTTCCACCGTTGTGAAGAACTTTTATTCTCATCTCTCATACCCTGTCACACAGAGTTTAACCAAACAATTTGAACAATTTGTGATTTCTCATGTAAGTGATAAGCTCTCAGCCCCCTGACTTCATATTCTTCCTTGTCTGCTGTCTCAATCTTTTTCCCAACAGAGAGAGAGAGAGTCTGAGTCTGGTCCTTTTCACGGCATGTAACATTCTATATCATAATCAATAATGAATATTCTTTTCTTCTTCAGTGCTGGGGATTGAACCAGGGGTTCACACATACTAGACAAGTGCTCTTTCATTGGACTGCATCTCATCCTCCCCCTCCTTTTACTTTAATTTTGAGATAAGACCTCACCATGTTGTCCATATTACCTTCAACTACTCTGTAACCTAGGCCAGAACTTGGAGGGCTACTTGTTAGAACAGAAAGACAAAAAGCTTCCAAGTCAGCCAGACCAAGGTTAAAACTTCCAGCTCAATGCTAATAAGCACTATGTCCTTGGGATTATACCTAATATCGTTGAGGTTCCATTAGCAGAGCTGGGGATTTTAAATCATGTCGTGTAGGAGGATACTGAATATAAATCAGATAATAAATATATGCAAATGTGTGATAAAGTTGTGACTCAGTAAATGGTAACCACTTTTCTAGTTACTGATAATTAGTAATCACTATTTCCATTACAATAAGTAATGACAAATGCAAAGAGACTGATCCTAGTATATTTTTCTTTGCATACTGAAGGCCAAGAGACAAAGATAGTGGAATTTCACACATTCTTGCTACCCAGACAAGACCATTCCTTTCAAGTAAATCTGAGAAAAGAATGAAAGATGATCACATTTTTTAAAAAGAGCTTTGGGGGCTAGAGAGATAGCACCAGCTGCTCTTGCAGAGGACCTAGGTTCATTTGCCAGGACCCACACGGTGGGTCTAACAACCATCCATAACTCTAGTTCCAGGGGATCCAATGCCTTCTTCTGACCTTTGTGAGCACTGCACAATCTGGGTTCATTTACATACATGCAGGCAATACATTTAAACGCATTAAATAAAAACAATAAATAAAATATTAAAAAGGAGCTTTATATTTTGAGAAAGCAAGAGAAACAGAACTGACTATAAAACAACACTTTATCTAATCACCTGCTACATTGTGTGTTTGTTTGCACCATTAATATTGCTGGAGGTATTTGGGGACCCAAAATCACTATAAATAAAAGGAGCATTATGGCAGAAGGAAAGAACTTTCAGAACATGCCTTGACTTCTAAAAATATATTCACTTAGGCCATACCAAGGAGCCGGGAGTTGGAGATCAGATCCAAACTCACAGCACATTCAACGCAACGGCATGGCCACACAGGTTTGTATGTACGTACATGCCCAGGTGCATATACATCAGAAGCCCTTAGAAAGTTGCCTTTATCTGTGTATCACACCATTGTAACATTCATGTGTGCCTGCTGAAAATCTTCCAAGGAACTTACAGGCATTTTTGCATCCATCTGCCCACCAGATGAGCCTGGGAAAGAGTCACACAGACTACACAAAAGAAGATGACACAAGCCTTTGTGCGGAAAGCATTCGCCAAGAGCCTTTCCTTCCCTCCCACCCCCAGCCCCATTCCAGGCTGCTTTTAGGCTCCACAGTTTTCCCTTCAGATGATAGCTCAGACCATTTCCCCCAGGATCTGATAGTCCCAGGCCTCAGTCCATGCAACTTTTCATGAGTGAATACAGCGTGTGAACGTTTCCGGTGTAGTATGAAGAACTGAAATGCGCTCGCAGTAAGCATCTTCTGTGACAAACTTTGAAAGCGCACCTCTGACCACTTTCCACAACCTTGGTTCCTTCCCCACAGGGTCAGAGTTGCAGCTCAAAGCAGAGATCCTCAGATGCTGAGAAATGGGCAGAAATTTTCCATTTTAGAGGTTTCTGGCATCCTAAAACATGAAGAAATACCCAAAACAGAGTTTATTAAATGTACTTTTTAAATCTTTATATACAGTTAAGAATACTTCAAATGCAATAGGTGATATTTACATGCTGGAAATGAGATATGAAAATATGCTATAAGCAGTACGGCCTGGGAATCCAACTGGAGTGTAAAATGCATGCTTCGCATTGTGTCCAAAATCTATTAGAGTTTGTCATATGTAGTCTGTCATATAGTTTGTCATATATAGATTGTCATATAGTCTCATTTATAAGTGTCATTTGAGAGATAAATTTCAAGTCTGTTAAAATATAAACGCTCCATTTAAAGGCCTTCGTGGCAACCATTCCCTTCCTTGCCACAGTTGTTGCCTCTATGCAACTATAGCAAGAAAAACACACATGAGTAATGAAGGAAATGGGCTAAGACTTCCCCTAAAAAGAAATGGAAAGACCTTAATCGAAGCAGATGAGATCTTTGTAGCGGGGTCTACTTAAGAGTTGAATGGGAAGGAATTTCTCCCCATAACCCCCCTGGAGGCCTTGAGCCCCTCTTGGATAATCAGAATAGCCTCTCAGGAGGGCTCCCTGGATCAGGAGGCCTGACAAGCCGGCCAGTGAATCACAGGGTATGATCAGAATAATGCTACCCAGACTTGGGGGTGGGGGGAGTAAGCTATTTCTCCAGTTTGTAACTTTAAAACAGACTTTTTTTCTGAAATAATTACAAGGTACCAGTGAACACTGAACACTGAGTACTATTTTAAATGATGAACTATTTTAATTGCTAAGAGAAACAAACAATAGGAGATTTAAAGTGATTATGAAAGACCAAAAAACTCAACAGCACAATCATACGTTTATAACTGGAAAGTACAAGCTAAAATATGATATTAAATATGCCCTGGAAGATGACCTATCTGTGCTATCATGGACTTGTCTGGTTTGCGGCATGATACGATTGGCTCATGTGCTGTTGAATAGTAGGAAAAGAATTATATAGCCACAAATAGTACAGCAAACAGTGCCGCAATGCGTAGTATAACAGCGTGGAGTTTGACGTCCTCCCTTCTCCCCTTGTCCCTCTGCAACCTGGTTTCTGCCCCCTTCACTGTAGCCCCCACTTTTCCCAACAGTTAAAACTTACTGTTACTGATGCAAAGGAATTTTCAGGCTTGTCCTACTTGATTCCCTTCTATATATTGAACTCCGGATGGCACCCTCCTTTCTGAAAGGTTCTCATTGCTGGCTCGCTGGACACTATGTTCTGGATATCATCCACTCCCTGTCCCATGCCTCAGTCTCTTTGCAAATGACTTCTTCCTTCGTGGTCCTTGCAGTATCATCGCTGAAGGTGCTGCTTCAGGGTCCTTTGGTTTCTTTCTCTCAAATGACTTCAAGTGGCCTCTTCTTGTTAAAGAACCTCCCGATGACTATCCAGTCCAGATAATTCTCCTGAACTCCAGACATGTGTATGAGTTATCCATTCCTATATAGCAAACCACCCAGAAAAAGTAACTTAAATTGATGATAACCATTTCTTTCACTTACAAATGTAATAGTTAAGTTGGCTCAGCTAAGCAATGCTCCCTTGGGCATTGTGGTCACAATGGCTGGCGCTGCAATTATATCAAAAGTCCTCTTTATTCAAGCATCTGTAAACTGGATTGGGGAGAAGTGAGTTGCTGGGGACTTGAGCACTCCACCATCCTTTTCCAAATTTATAAGGTCATGAGATAGGGTATCTCAGAGTAGCCAGATTTCTTATACGAGATGAAAGTTCTGAAAAGGACAAAACAGCTTTTCAGATCCAGAACTGATCTGACACCCCTAGCTAAGCCATGTTATTCCTCTAATTGACATAAACAATCATAAAGAATACCAAATTCCTAGAAGGACACTCTGAGACCAATTTTAAATAAACAAAGATAAAAACAGGGTCATTACTGCACCCTCAAAATACCTTGTCGTAGAATTACTCTCATTCTTGAATAGCACTAAATCTAGACAAACCTATTCCTCAAATCTTTCTCCAGATTATCCAAACTGAACTAAAGGCTATAATAGGGCCTTTCTAACACCTTCATACCTAGAAAACAAATTATTCCCCATAGTATATATTCTCTGTTGCTACAACAAATAGTAAACCAAGTTTGCTTAACTGTAGGTGTATTCCCAGTAAGGTTTATCTAAAGAGCACTGACAACTTCCATACCAAATGTCCCCAGGGGACATCACAAAGCACATTTCTGCTCCATTATCTTCATCAAGGTTCTCACAAAGGCTATCCATATTCAAGAAGGGAAGACCAAGGCACCATTTACAGCAATGTGAATATATCCAATATACCCATTATTATGGGAATCACTAGTCTTATCAGTTACCCAGAAATTCCTAAAGTGATGGAACACCCTGGTAAAGGATTATTTAAAACACCAACTTAGAAATAAACCCTAATGGATTTGGTAAATGTCTTTCAGGATGCGGCACGTGCACAAAGCTAACAGTTGACACAAGATTCTCTGCTCAAAAGCTAAAATACATATATACATCAGGAGTTAAGAGACAAATACTTGATAAATCTTTGCTAGACATCCTAGTTCTTCACTACAAAAATCTATGTTCTCTGTCTCTGAAAATTCAGGTTTTATTGCATTACCACTAGTGATTAGTACGGGTTCCTCACAACAGTGGACCAGCAAACAAAGCAATTAAATACTGTGTTGCAGATGTAATAGACTGTGGTTTCCTTAACAAGGCACACAGTGTTACTCTGCAAGAGAAGCATAAAAGGATATGTCTAAAATCCATAGCCTTCCCATAGGCACCTCTTAGCCCTTCTGGATCCAGTGATACGAGCAGAAGATCAATTACAGCAATATGATAAGTAAACTCTTTCAAATGAGGTCACCTCAGCAAGCAATAGACAATCAAAATAATATTACAACAATAAACAGATGCATCCTCACTTATTTAACTGTCTCTTTATCATTCAAGGTCCAGGTAGAGGAAAAGTTATTTGGACAAGAAATTACCCTCCAAATTGTTCACTATAAAATATGTAAAATGGGCTATAAGGGGTCAGGGTGTCTTGAGTGAAAGCCACTATTAATAGGCTGAAGCAGGGACTAGAAGAAGGCTCCTTGACCTAGATGAGAATCAAACCTTCAGATAGTGGCTACCCAGGCAGCCTGCAATGAGAACCTGGGCACTGGTCAGAGCAGCTCATCATGGTGGGTGGGTGTGAGTGAGGCCAGGAAAGCAGGTTTGCAGAGTGACTTTCTTTGATGAGTGTGAACAGCATTCCTCCATGGCCTGTGCTTCAGCTCCTGCCTCCAGGTTCCTGCCCTGAGTTCATGCCTTGGGCTCCCTAAGTGATGAACTATGATCCAGAGGATGTAAGCTGAATAAACCCTTTCCTCCCCAAGTTGGTGTTGGTCAGAGTGGACCAAGGCTGGTCTTAAGAAAAGGTCTACCATTGTCATAAGCTACAGACAGGGTGAAGTACTGATGAAGAGAAAGCTGGCAAGAAAAATGGGTGGAAGTGCGCTGGAGTCAGAGCTATCAATATCAATACAATACAGGTCACTCGGTGACCTCTACCAATGGAGCTAAATATCGTTCCAACTGGCAAAAAGAAATATTTACAGAGTCCAGCTCTGGTAACTCTAAGCAGAATAAAGAAGGATAGATCTGGAACTCAGAGACTAAACAACTATTTAATGGATTCCACGCATATTTTCAATGTTCTAACCAAAACTATAATCAATATTCACATAATTATTTATGTGAATTTTTATCTTGTTATTTTCCATAGGATAGATCCTAACGAGTGAAACTGTCAAGTCAAAAGATAAACATTTAAAAGGTTTTGGACATATAATAGAAGATATTATGTTAAGTGAAGTATCACAGTCCCAGAAAAACAAACGATGAATGGAATCCTCATCTGTGGATGCTAGCACCAAGTACCTGGTTGTAAGGCAAACTAAGCAACGTTTATGTTATGTTCCTCATGATCTGAAAACAACTGAGCTCTTTTATTGTGAATCTGTTAACAGGTTCTAGAATTAAGCTACCATTTATTTTCAGACTTGGGCAGTTTTGGTATATTGGTGGAGAGTATGTGTTCTAGTTTGTCTTCCATTGCTGTGACAAAACACTCTGACCAACACCAACTTGGGGAGGAAAGGGTTTATTCAGCTTACATCTCCTGGGTCACAGTTCATCACTTAGGGAGCCCAAGGCAGGAACTCAGGGAAGGAACCTGGAGGCAGGAGCTGAAGCATAGGCCATGGAGGAATGCTGTTCACTGGCTTGCTCCCCTGGCCCATGCCCAGCCTGCCTTCTTATATGGTACATAACAACCTGCCCAGGGTGGCACCACTCATTGTGGGCTGGGCCCTCCCACACTGCTTGACAATCAAGACAATACTCCACGGATGTGGCCACAGGCCAATCCAATGGAGCCAATTCCCCAATCGAGGCTCCCTCAACCCAGGTGTGTCAAGTTGACACTAAAGCTATCCAGCACAGTATGTATGCACAAAATCAAAAGAACGAGGGGGAAAAAAACTAGTTTGTCATGACATTGTCCACAATATCTCTATCTTATGAAAGTGCTTCTTAGTATTTCTTATACAAGACTGCTTGAACTTCTGTCCAAGCCTTTTCTAAATATTATACAGTAGTGAGAAGTATCAGGCTGGTGTAACTTAGCCTTTCTGGATGTTTAACAACCATACTTAAGGCCCATACCAATTTGGCTGAAGGACTTAAGGAATAAGTTTGTTCCTTGCCCTCAGAGGTCAACTAAGTCCCAGGGGACTATGCATGGGGGCATCTCTTGAAAAGTCCTGAAAATGTGAGTCACCAGTCTTCCTGTGTAGGGAAGTCTTGGAGATCCACTAATGGGACTTCAGCCAGAGTACAATCTATAAGTCTGCTCATGATTCAAAAATCTAGCAGGATCTGACTTTGTCCTCGAGTGGATGGAACTGGTAAATGAAAAGCCAAAAGGAGCCAGGGACCTGAGGACCAGATCCTCAACTGACCTTGAGAAAACAAAAACCTTGGTTAATCTGGGCTAACAGTGTGGCCCTTAAGCATCCATAAGGAAAGTATAACCAGAAATAAATAATTAGTAAGGCCTGAGAAACTGTACTTCAGGTATAAAACTTAAGATCTTAGTAAAAAGACAAAAAGTATATATAAAAAAAAAGCACAGTTCTGTCTTACTGGCAAGTGCAGCTACCCTGTGGCTGCTACTGCTTTTTTCCACCCTTGAAGGACATGAGACACAGCTTTTCAACCTTCCAATATGGACTGAAGACTCATTTATCTCCAAGAATCCTCCAAACCTTCAGTGCCAAATGGGGACTGCTGAAACATTCAACTTGTGGACTGAGCAACCACTGGGGTTTCAGCCTCTTCAGAGTATTGATTGCCATTGTTGGACTACCCAGGCTGTATCATGGAGACCAGAACAGGAGGATCAAGACAGGACATGGTGCTTACTGGACCTCATTTGGTGACCATGGGAAGGGAAAACCCCAGTGTGAAGCACAAGGGCTGGACTGATGGTTGTTTGGGCTTGCCAAGGAGGAGCCTTCAAACATGACATCTTTCAGCCTAATAAAGAAAAAAAGAAATCAGCCGGGTATGGTGGCACATGTCTTTAATCCCAGCACTTGGGAAGGAGAGGCAGGTGGATCTCTGTGAGTTCAAGGCCCACCTGGTTTATATAGTGATCTCCAGGGCAGCTGGGACTAAAGGGAGACCCTATCTCAAAAAGACAAAAAAAAAATCATAAGCTGAAGATGCTAAAAGATATATGTGGCATGCATATATGCATATTTTGGAGTGATGCAGATTGGAAGGAACAACAACAACAAGACTGAATGAAAGAACTGACTGAAATGGTGAACTTCTGCACAAAACAGTAAACTTCTGCATCAAAAATTTTAAAAGAGACAGAAAAAGATGAAAAACATGTTTGGCAGAATGCGTGAGCTCTGGTGGGGTGTGGGGGTTGGGGGCAAGGAATGGGGAATGGGTCTCGACTTGATTGGAGATTTTGTATGAAATGCACAAAGCTTCAATAAAAATTGGCAAAAAAAAATATTAAAAACACACGCACACACACAAAAAGTCCCTATTCACCACTGCCAACTTATACCAACCTCAGCAGCATTTAAATATATGCAGCATCAGGCCAAGCAGAGACTTAGGGGAGATTGACATGCCAGAAAAATCCTTAGACATGAGTGATCTCAGCTGATTGCCGCTCAGACAGTCCTGGTCTTCTCCTCATTTCCTGTGCAGTCTTCCTGCAAAGGGATGTCTTGACTTAAATGGCTATAAAAGCAGAGCTAAAAACTCAAGTTTTCATACTGGGAAAATTGTGGAATGTGACACAAGATTACCTAGACACAACGTTCTGTTCTTAACAGAAATATGGCTAATTCTGAGGACTGAGGAGCAGGGAACTGTTCAGCATATCTCTGCACTGTGTCGGCGTCCTCTTAAGCAGTGATTTGCAGGATGGCTGGGCAGATCTATAATAACACACGTAAGGCAGACATAGGGAGTCAATAAATAGTAGCTTTATTTCCTGAGAGCTTTGCTATTAAATTGCTAAGAATCTAACAGTATGTGTTTTTTGTTTTGCCAAAGATTTTCCTTACAAATGTAAATACACCCTGTTAGAAATTTAAAAAGGGTGCATATGTGGTTGGATCTATGCAGGCGTGAACTCCAGATAAAAGACAGACACACCAGGCTTAAGGTCATTCTGGGAAATATTTACTTCAGGAATGGTCAGGGCTGGCAAGCCTATTAACGCATGGCAGCTAGCAGCAAAGATGGCAGCCGGGGCAGGGCCTTTTATCTGCTTGGGCAGAACCTCAGGTAAAGAGGAAGTGAGGTCACTGACTGACAGCTTCTGGAGGAAGTGGACATCTGTGTGTCTCTTGGAATCTTGGGAGAGCCAGACCTAACACACCCCTCACACCCAAGCTAAAGCTATGTTATAAGAAGTGGTATTCTGATGACTATCAGCTACAGACTTCATAGCATGTCTTCCCACCCCACCTTAATGAGTACCATTTGTCTTCTTTAACTGTTTTTCCTTCAAGAAAATGTCAATGCAATGAGCAGCGTGAAAGAGATATTACACGATTTTGTATTTGCTTTTGTTCCTGATGCACTTATTTGTATTGCCATTTGAGTACTTAGCCTGTGTGTTTTATAATGAGCTATTTATACTGTATCTCCAGTCTGATATATGTTGCTTTATAGTTATGAGTAGTGTTGTGATTTGCATGTAGAAGCTTCCTAGATATCGAGGACCTTTTATGGTACTGTTCTTGATTGAACTCATGATAATCCTCCTGCCTCAAGTTTCTGGGTATGGGGATTTCCTCCATTGAACTGACCTGTAGCTATGTCTATGGGGTATTTTCTTGATTGTTGAGTGATATTGAATGGTAGCCCACTGTGGGTGGTGCCAACCCTGAGTATGTTGTTCTGTATTGTATAAGAAAGCAGGCTGAGCATGGGCCAGGGGAGCAAGCCAGTAAGCAGCATTCCTCTCTGTTTGTGCTTCAGCTCCTACCTCCAGGTTTTTGCCATGAGTTCCTGCCTGGATCCCTAAGTGATGAACTGTGTCCTGGGAGATGTATGATGAACAAGCTCTTTCCTCCCCAAGTTGGTATTGGTCAGAGTATTCTGTCACAGTAATTGATAGCAAATTAGAACAACACTCATCCAAAGGGCTACATCTGGAGATGTTTTAATGTAGTATAATTCATACAACATAAAATTCACCATTACAACCAGTTCAACATGTGCACATTCACAATGCAACTGTCTCCACTCCAGTCCACTAGTTCCAGAACACTTTACCTCTGCAAAAGGAGACCCTACCTAGTATGCACTCATTCTGCACCCTTCTTCCCAGCCCCTGAAAATTGCTAATTGACTTTCTGTGATAACTTTCACTTTCTTTTGCAATTTCTCATCAGCAAGCATCCAAAGAAAACCAGAACACACCAGAAGCGAGATAAAGCTAGAAAGCAGAGCGAGGGAGCAAGCTGAGCTCCTATCTTGTTCTGCCTTTAAAGTCAGAGTCAAAGGGGAAAAGACCAGTGTTAATCTCCTTTTTAATTAACTCTGGCTAGAGAGCCCTTCATCCCATCCCCAAATCAAAATATGGAACAATTACAATTGCTTCAGGCTTTAACTACATTGACTTTGCTCCATCTATATTCTCTTTCTGAAAGAAGCATTTTCTAAATTCCCTCTATTTTAATGCAATAAATTCTGTGATCTAGGCCTAATGGTACTTCCTTATTGAGGTCTTTTCTGTTCTCTCTTGGCTGGTGGTATTCTGATGGCTCTGCAAATATATTTGCTTCATACATGCAGTCCACTGAAAATTAGTTTTATCTATTTGGTGCCCATATTTCCTCCACCCTCTTTACCAAAATATTTTTCATTGGCTACATTAGATTTGATTGAGGTCGGGGCCTCCCTGGCACACAAATTAGGCATTTAGAAGCATCTGCCTCTCAGGCTGATTTCTCTAAAATGATGAATTACCCTGTTTTTTTTTTTTTTACATCCTTTCATGGTTGATGACAGCAATGTAGGGAAAATACTTCTTGAGGTATGTAATCAAAATAAATATACACTGAAGAGATCATCAGATCCTTGGAGGTTAAACTTTAGTCTCTTAATCTGTCACAGTAAATTCACCACAACCGAATGTGGACATTTTCCTCCAGGTTTAGGAGGGAAATCCAAAGCTCTGTACACAAATTCAAGTTAAGTTCAAAATAATACAAATCTAATCTTTAAATATAATCATGTTTTCTTTTATTGACTTTTCTTTTTTATTTAGTAAGATAGCTTCATGCAATGTCACTTTTTTAATGACTCTAAAAGAAATAAGTTGAACTAGACCAGTAGTTTCCTACCTGAAGTACTGAAACTTTGAACATAGGCATAAGTATTGCTTATAATCTAAAAGATAAAATTTTCTGTTCATGTGCTATCTTCTAAAATATTTATTTTTTAATATCTTTTATATTAAAAGTACAAAATTATAGGCCAGATCTGGTGGCGCATGTCTTTAATCCCAGCACTTGGAGGCAGAAGCAGGCAGATGAGATGGGCCAGATCATAAGGTGGGCTAGACGAACTCCATTTTGTTCAGAAATCCATTTTGTTTCTAAGCTTAACATAGACCTTTGCCGTGCTGACTTAAATAACTCAGACTTCTGCTTGAATTCAGGGCAATGGCTAACCACAAAGATGTTTGATAGGATTTGTGAATAGTGAAGGAGCCATAAGCTTCTCAAGTCGTAAAACCCTCGACCAAATGGCATGGCATTCCTAACTGGCCTGTCTGCAGAAAGATACTAGCCTGCTGGGCCAGGGAAATCATCATAACACAGGACTACACTCATGCAAAGATACCAGGGCTCCACATCAAACACATGCCTACTGGGCCCAACTTAAACTATGAAGGTCCTGACCACCTCTACCAGGTGGTCAGAGGTCTGAGCTCCTTGTGAAGAGACTCTGTGTCATGCTTGCTTGCTTGGTTAAGATCTATGATATGTTAATCATTGATTGGTTATAACCGCCTAGTTTTGCCTCTGTGAAATGCTTGCTTAAGGTTTGATGTGTTAATCTTTGACTTGTGAAACACTGTCCCCATAAAAGCAAATATATATATAATTTTTTCCCCTAAACTCCATGGTCACTGCTGCTTCTACTCTTCAACTAGCCTGGAGAGTGGGGGACAGCCCCTCCTGCTGTAATAAAATTCCCCAAATTTTTCCAATGTCGGTGTGCTTGGTTTCTGACCTATAACAGCAGATCTCTGTGAGTTCAAGTTCAGCCTGGTCTACATAGCAAGTTCTAGGCTAGTTAGGGCTACAGGGAGACCCTGTCTCAAAAAAAAAAAAAAAGACCAAATATACAAAATTATGTGCATTAACTGTAGAAACTGAAGAAAGAAAAGATCATCCATAATTTTTGTATCCAGATACAGTGAGTATTCGTATCTCACAATATATCCATTTGTTTTATTATGAATATTTTAAAACTTATATTACTTTTTCTGCTATTTTACGATTTTTAAATGCTACTAATATAGTGTGAACATTTTTCTGAGTCAGTCTTTTCTATAATAACAATATGAGGGGCTGGAGAGATGGCAGAGCGGTTAAGAGCACCGACTGGTCTTGCAGAGGACTCGGGTTCGATCCCCAGCACCCACGTGGTGGCTAAGAACCATCTTTAACTCCAGTTCCAGGAGAATCTGATGCCCTCTTCTGACCTCCAAGGCATTGCATGACATGAGTGCACCAACCTACTTGCAGACAGTACACTCATACACATTTTAAAAAATTAAAATAAATAAATAAATAGATAAATAAATAAATAAATAAATAAATAAATAAATAAATAAGCAAGTGTCCTTGCCAGGCATGGTGGCACATGCCTTTAATCCCAGCACTCAGGAGCCAGAGGCAGGCCAATCTCTGTAAGTTCAAAGCCACCTGGTCTGCAAAGTGAGTTCCAGGCCAGCTGGGACTGCAGGGAGACCCTGTCTCAAAAAGCCAAAAAGCCAAAAAAAAAAAGAATGAATATTGCTGACTGTCAGCATTTAGACTGTGTGAGCTTTTCATTGCTGTGATGGTAATTTGGATAATTTATATCAGGAAAGGCTTATTTCAGCCCACATTTTCAGAAGATTCTGTGCACATCTGCTTGGCCCTGTTGCTTATAGCTTGAGGTGGCACTGTGTGTAAAGAGGGAGGGTCTGGTGGCAGAGGCCTGTCTACCTTGGGGTGGCTGGAGAGCAACAATAGGCTAGGGTCACAATATCTTTTGGGCCGTCTCCCCAGTGACTCAACTTCCTAGCCCGAGGCTTTGCTTCCTCATGATTGCATCAAGTCTCAATAACACCATGGATTGAGGATGAAACTTTTTGCACATGAGCCTTTGGGGAACAGTTCATACCCAACCTATTGCAAACTCTTTCCAAAGCTGCATTATTTTAATGCTGCTGTGGACATCTAGAGTATGACTAAGCCAAATCATTATGAATAAGGTGTTTTATTCTAATTAATGATTGTGTTATTTTACCTCTGAACAATGGGAGCTCCCCTGGTTTCTGCTATGACGTTCCAGTCACATTGTGTATGGTCTGCTCTGTATCTAAAAGAGCCAATTCTCCAAAGAGACCTCATTCCTCTGTGGAAAATGGACATGGGTTTGCTAATCACTATTGTTACTGGCTTGGTAATTGGTGCTAGCTCTTTTCAGGAGCCTGAAGTAGAAAATAATTTTTGAAATAATAAACATATGAGTTTTGTTAATCTTCTCAGTTTTGATTTAGGAAAATATTTTCTAGCTTTATAAATCTAATTTTTGTTTTTGGCTTTGATTCTGTTTTGTTTTTGCTTTTGATTTGAAGCAGGGTCTGACTGTGTAGTTCAGCTGGCCTGCAAGTCATTATGTAAACCAGCTTACCAGCTTGCTTTAAACTCACAGAGATCTGCCTGCTACTCCTGAGTGCTAGGATTAAAGGTGTTCACCACCACCCTTGGCTGAATTTATTTACTTTTTTTATCTCTTTCTTCTTCATATAAAATCTAGGTTCCTAATGACATTGACAAAATCATCATGTTTATACATTATCTAAGTTACACCAGCCTGATACATCACACCTATACTAAAATTCTAAAATTATGTCATCAGAAAACAAACTATGTTATTTCCATATCGTATTTATTGATTTGCATTTTTCCATTTTAATTTTATATTACTCTAAAATATGCATACATACCCACTATCCATATACCAAAAATCCAAAGTCTGAAGATAAATGGTAGGTTAATTCTAGAACCTTTATGATGAAAAGTATCCATACCTAAAAATGAACTCTAAAGTTGATTTTAAGAAGGTCCCTATGTCCCTGGCTGCAAAGTTGCTTTCTACAGAAGTACTCTAAAGTAAAATTCTTCCCCTGAAAAGCTTGCAGAAATGAAGCACGGATATCCTGTAAATAGCACTCTTCTCAAGATTTTCATCTGCATTAGTCAGGTGGGATTTGATTTTTGCCAGTATATGAACATTGTTTTAATATCACAGTATTTGATGGACAGCCATTTAATTCACTTAATACTCTGTGGATGAGTCTCAAAGTACCCTTATAGCTGCTAGCTTATCCCATCTTTATGGATCTTTAAAATTAATAGCTTTGATTGCAATAAAGAAGTGATTCCCAAAAGTTAAGCATCTCTTCAAGACCACTGCAAGCTTAAAAATTATTATGTCACCCAGATGCAGACCTTCTCTGTCCTTGCTCTTCAACTTACTTACTGATAAACATTTGGAGAAATGGGAGTTCCATAGCCCAATCATTAAACGAGGGCATTTGTCAAAGAAAATATCAGCTCAGGTCAAAGAATAATAATTTTAAATTTCTTTTCAGCAGTTTTAAGATAATATAAAATAATAGGTTGATTTAAGACTCAGCCTACCTCAAACTAATCATCCCCTCTCCTTCCTCTTCTAAAACAAGAGCCCTAGAAGGAAGTATTCAACAGGACTGGCTCAGGGGCTCATTTCCCAACTTACCTTTGTCAACCACTCATTTTCCCAGCTGTTGCAGAACTCTGTCCTCCAGGCACAACATAAGACTGCTGTCTTAAAAGCAGAGCAGCTGTGATTATCCTCACAAAACCCTCGTGGAACTGGGGAGCTTACAAGATAACAAATTAGGCGGCTCATAAGATGCACAAGGATCCATCCTTCTCTGAGATACAGCAGTTGCTAGGGGCAGGAAAATGTTTCCTAGTTGGGAGATTCTCCTGTATCAGTATTGCTCCCTTAAGCTACCCATGCTGCTGTCAGTGACTAACTCCAATTAAAATTCACTGCTTCACTAACTTAAAACTGATGAAATCACTTTTTTGGTCTACCAATTATTCCTTATCCGTGGTGAATAAACACTTATTCATGTGTTTTTAGGAAAAGTCATGGCACATTTGACATATAAGCAGGGACTTCACAGAACCCAAGACAGCTCGAGGAGGAGCAGCTGTGCTCTCCTTGATGCCCTTGATGAGACACATAGCTGAAGTTCTGCTGGCTGAGAACAGGTATGACCCCGATGCAGCTGTCCTTCTCCATGTGGTACGCAATGACATTTCTTCCTGTTGTAGTGTCATACAACCACATTGAGGCTACTCCTTCTGAGGGTGGAGTGTTGACCTTCTTCTATTTGTGTAAAGCAGCATGCTTCCTTCATGAATAGGCTCTATCATGTGAGTATGGACATTCCCACAAAAGACTGGGAGCCTTGGGGCCATGGTGGCGCATGCCTTTAATCCCAGCACTTGGAAGGCAGAGGCAGGAGGATCAAGGCCAGCCTGGTCTACATAGACAGTTCCAGGACAGCTGGGGTTGCAGGGAGACTCTATCTCAAAAAGACAAAAAAAAAAAAAAAAAAAAAAAAGACTGAGAGACTTGAGAATACATTGCAGCTCCTGAAAGGAACATGATGGGATGGGATGGTAAGCTGGCTGCAGCATCAATTGTGTGGCCTTTGCTGTGAGGGGTAAATCATGCAACCAAGGCTCAACTGCTTGCCCAGAAAGAACTTGCCCACGTGAGAAAGGAATTACCACATTAAAAAGACATGCAGTGGCTGTCTTCTGCATTAACCTTGAATTTGCAGAAAAGGGCAGGCGGGAGTTGATGAAGGTGTTGGCTTGATTCTCATGGCTGGGGGGGGTGTAAAGGAAAGAGGACACACATTATATTTGTGCTAAATAATCCATTCTGGGATTGAAAACCCTTGGATAGTCTGGGAAGAATTGAATTTTGAGGAGAGAGAGAAAAAGGAGGAGGAGTAAAATGGGGCCAACCTTTAATCTAGAGGAAGGGAAAAGCCACAAATCAGCATGAAGATAAGGGCCTTAATGATGTCCCAATACAGTAGACTATAATAATCAGAGATTATTCTGCCTCTGAACTGCTTGAATTAGGAAAGACATTTAAATAAGAAATGAGAGAGCCTCTCACAGCCTTGCTTATGAGGCTGTGCCACATGGGAGCAGATGGGATCAGTCTGAAGGGTATGAAAGTACATAGAAACTGAAAAATACAGCAGGAAAGAAGACCCAGGCTGGGCAAAGAAGCAAGAACCAGCCTTTCTGAGCCTAAGCAGTGAGGATATGTGCTGTGGTATGTGTCACACAGCCCAGAACAAAGAGGCACAACAGCTCATGGGGAATAATCAGAAGATACAGACAGTTAAATAGCATAATGTCTCCAATTGAATATTGTATTACATGTATTTGAAGGCTATCCTTGCCTGCATAAGAAGCCCAAGGCCACCCTGAACTATATGAATCCCCATGCTAGCACCCCCATACACACCACCACCAAATAAAAATAAGAAAATACAGTCTCCCATTCACACCTAGCATTGGTCTTCTGGGGAAACAACTGTTGCAAGTGATAGGCTCTTTAAATGTTGTTTTGGGCAGCACTAATGTTTATTTAGTTTCTCCTTAGCTGAGGAAGGCCAACTGGCATTTGCTTGGAATGGTCAGCAATAGACTTCCAGAGCCCCTGCCCAGACTTTGTAAAAAAGTTTTATTATATAATGTTGACCTGTGAGTGTCTTACAGATTCAGAAAAGCATCTAAAAGAATTGTAAACATGCCTAAAGGACTAAGGATGGGAAATCAGCTCATGCAGGTACAAAGACTAGGCACAGTGTTGAATTCTTGGGTATTTTCTGGTTGGTAAGTGTGATGGTTAATCCTGGGTGTCAACTTGACTGGACTAAGGAACAAATAAGAGAAAAGGGTCTTCTGATTGGACCACCTCAACCCGGATGGCCCACCCCAAATGTGGGTGTTACCTTCTGCCAGCAGGCAGTATTTAAGGCCACGGCAGCAGGAGCTGGCCCCTTTTTCCTCCTGCGGCTTGCTTCTCTCATCTGGTGAGTTTGTCTTGCTGCTGTGATCAACCTTTCGGATCCCAGCGTGTACTGAGACCGGCAGATCTCCTGGAATCCATTCGGGCCTTCAGCACTAGACTGGGACTCCTGAGACATCCAGCCTTGCGGACTGAGCAGTTCCCTGGATTCCCGGCCTCTCCAGTTCGGCGCTACTGTTGAGCTCCATCACGTGAGCAAATCAATAAATTGTATATAGTTATATATATTCATCCTGTTGCTTCTGTTTCTTTAGAGAACCCTGACTAATACAGATTTTGGTACCAGAAGTGGTTCTAGAGAAACAGAATTGAAAGGATGAATTTCTTTAGTGGGCTTGGTAGCCTCTGGAGCCAGCTCTCCAACCCAATGAAGCCTAGAGTTACTGAAGGCTCTCCTGGTGGCATGAAGAGGAATGATAATCCTTGGTGCAGACTATTTGATCTAATTATGAAGATAGATCCATTTGACTCACCTAACTCACCTCTTGTGAGAAGCAAGGAATTTAGCGACTCTATATATAAAACGTTCGAGAAATTGCGGAAAAATCAGGAAAATAATGATGTTGCCTTGTTGCTCCTAGCATGTCTGGATAAACTGTTAGACGAAAATATGGAGCTCGGTGATAAAAATGACCAGCTCCGGATTCGAAACAACAGTTTAAAGGTTTCCAAGTGTGCTCTGGAAGAGAATCTTCTCTCCAGCAGCCAAAGAGCTAAAGCAGCAGAAAATCAAGCTGGAGCCCTTATTATACGGTTGGCTGATTTACAACGCAAATTTAATTCCCAGCCACGAAAAGTGTCAGCAGTTAAAGTGAGAGCACTGGTGGGGAAAGGGTGGAACCCTGAAACTTGGGATGGAGATGTGTGGGAGAACTATGATGATGAGGATTTTGAACCCTCGGATTCTGAGGGATTTTCTTTATCTGAGGAATTAACCTCCCCACCCTCAGCAGAGAATCCACACCCTGCAGATCCCTCCTCCCCACCCTTGCCTGAGGAAATTAATCCCCCCCTCCCAGTGGGAGCTGATGTCCCTCAGGGCCCAACAATTGTTGCCTCTAGACCTATAACCAGATTGAAGTCTAAGCAAGCCCCTCAAGGTGAGATAGAAAGTGTGGTCCACGAGGAGGTGCGATATACTACTAAAGAAATTAATGAGTTTGCTGATTCATTCCGGCAGAAGCCTAAGGAATATGTGTGGGAATGGATTTTAAGGGTGTGGGATAATGGTGGAAGGAATATAAAATTGGATCATACTGAGTTTATCGATATGAGCCCACTGAGTAGAGATTCTAGGTTTAACATGGAAGCTCGAGCAGTTAAAAAAGGTGTTAAAAGTTTATTTGAATGGTTGGCTGATGTATTTATTAAAACATGGCCTACTAACAGCGAGTTAGAGATGCCTGATATTCCTTGGCTTAGTATTGATGAAGGGATTGTGAGGGTCAGGCAGATGGGCATGCTCGAGTGGATTCGAAGTGTAAAACCACATTCTCCACAATATGAGGACCCAGAGGACATGCCATTCACTGAATTTATAAGATGGAAAGTACTGAGAGAGACACCAGAACATTTGAAGAGCTTTGTTTTTGCTCTATTTCTTATGCCAGATCTTACAGTTAGAGAAGTTGTGGCTCGCTTGCATAAATTAAATGTACACGTAATAGGTCTAACAGGACCTCAGGGTAGGCGTCAGGTGGCAGCACTGAATCGCAGAAGGCCAGATGAGCGTAGTTACCGTAATTATCATAATGGGTGGCAAAGGCAAAACAATACCTATAATGGCATGACCCGAAATGATCTTTGGAACTGGCTAATTAATCATGGTGTTCCCAGGAACCAAATACATAAGAAGCCTACTAAGTTTTTATTTGATCTGTATAAGCAGAAAAGCTCTAGAACGAATGACAGGAAGTCAACATTTGATTTTAGGAGTAGCGAATCCCGCCCAGTTGACCGGTTTCCAGACTTGAGACAGTTCACAGACCCAGAACCCCTTGAATGAAGGGGTGGCCGGGTTCCAGTGAGGAAGGACCTTGTCACAATACCAAAGAGTTATGCTGTTTGCCTTCCTCCTGTCCTTCCCCAGAGGGACCTGAGGCCTTTTACTAGGGTAACTGTACACTGGGGAAAAGGAAATAATCAGACTTTTCGAGGCCTATTGGATACTGGTTCTGAGTTGACACTGATCCCAGGAGACCCTAAAAAGCATTGTGGCCCTCCGGTTAAAGTAGGGGCCTATGGAGGTCAGGTGATAAATGGAGTTTTGGCTGAAGTCCGACTCACGGTGGGCCCAGTGGGTCCCAGAACGCATCCCGTAGTTATTTCCCCAGTCCCAGAATGTATAATTGGGATAGATATAATTAGAAATTGGCAGAATCCCCACATTGGTTCCCTGATCTGTGGAGTGAGGGCTATTATGGTTGGAAAGGCCAAATGGAAACCATTGGTGTTGCCTCTACCAGGGAAAATAGTGAACCAAAAACAGTATCGTATCCCTGGAGGGATTGCGGAGATTAATGCCACTATCAAGGATTTGAAAGATGCAGGGGTGGTGATTCCTACCACATCTCCATTTAACTCTCCAATTTGGCCTGTGCAAAAGACAGATGGATCATGGAGAATGACAGTTGACTATCGAAAACTCAACCAAGTAGTGACACCAATTGCAGCCGCTGTACCAGATGTGGTGTCCTTACTCGAGCAGATTAATATGTCTCCTGGTACCTGGTATGCAGCTATTGATCTGGCCAATGCTTTTTTCTCAATACCGGTTCATAAGGACCACCAGAAGCAATTTGCTTTCAGCTGGCAAGGCCAACAGTATACCTTTACTGTCTTACCTCAGGGGTATGTTAACTCTCCAGCGTTGTGCCATAACTTAGTTAGAAGGGATCTTGATCGCCTGACTCTTCCACAAAATATCACACTGGTCCACTATATTGATGATGTTATGTTGATTGGACCCAGTGAACAGGAGGTAGCAGCTAGCCTAGACTTGTTGGTAAAGCATATGCGCATGAGAGGATGGGAAATAAATCCAACTAAAATTCAAGGGCCATCTACCTCGGTGAAGTTTCTAGGAGTTCAGTGGTGTGGAGCATGCAGAGACATTCCTTCTAAGGTAAAGAATAAGTTGTTGCACCTGGCCCCTCCCTCCACCAAGAAAGAAGCACAACGTCTGGTGGGTCTTTTTGGATTCTGGAGGCAGCACATTCCTCATCTGGGTGTGTTACTACGACCCATATATCAGGTGACTCGTAAGGCAGCAAACTTTGAGTGGGGCTTGGAACAGGAAAAGGCTCTTCAACAGGTCCAGGCTGCGGTGCAGGCTGCTCTGCCCCTAGGGCCATATGATCCAGCAGACCCAATGGTGCTTGAGGTATCAGTGGCAGATAGAGATGCTGTCTGGAGTCTGTGGCAGGCTCCCATAGGGGAATCACAGCGGAGGCCCTTGGGATTTTGGAGCAAGGCTCTACCTTCATCTGCAAACAACTATTCTCCTTTTGAGAGACAGCTCTTAGCCTGCTATTGGGCCTTAGTGGAAACTGAACGTTTGACAATGGGCCACCAAGTCACCATGCGACCTGAGCTGCCCATCATGAGCTGGGTGTTATCTGACCCACCAGACCATAAAGTAGGACGTGCACAGCAACAGTCCATTGTCAAATGGAAGTGGTACATACGGGACAGGGCCCGGGCAGGCCCTGAGGGCACAAGCAAGCTACATGAAGAAGTTGCCCAAATGCCTATGGTTCCCACTCCTGTTACAATGTCTCCTGGGCTTAAGCATGCACCTATGGCTTCATGGGGTTTGCCCTATGATCAGTTGACTGAGGAAGAGAAGACTAGGGCCTGGTTTACTGATGGTTCTGCACGCTATGCAGGCACCACCCAGAGGTGGACAGCTGCAGCATTACAGCCAATTTCTGAAACAACCCTAAAGGACACTGGTGAAGGAAAGTCTTCACAGTGGGCAGAACTTCGGGCAGTGCACATGGTTGTGCATTTTGCCTGGAAGGAGAAATGGCCAGAGGTTCGATTATATACTGATTCATGGGCTGTAGCCAATGGTTTGGCTGGATGGTCAGGGACTTGGAAGGAGCATGACTGGAAAATTGGTGAGAAAGACATTTGGGGAAGAAGTATGTGGATAGAGCTCTCTGAATGGTCAAAGGATGTGAAGATACTTGTGTCTCATGTAAATGCTCATCAAAAGGTGATCTCAGCAGAGGATGAGTTTAATAATCAAGTAGATCGGATGACTCGTTCTGTGGATAGTCAGCCTCTTTCTCCAGCTATCCCTGTTGTTGCTCAATGGGCCCATGAACAAAGTGGTCATGGTGGCAGAGATGGAGGTTATGCATGGGCTCAACAGCATGGACTCCCACTCACTAAGGCTGATCTGGCTACAGCTGCTGCCGAGTGCCAGATTTGCCAACAGCAGAGACCAACATTGAGCCCCCGATATGGTGCTATTCCCCGGGGTGACCAGCCAGCAACCTGGTGGCAGGTTGACTACATTGGACCACTTCCATCATGGAGGGGACAGCGTTTTGTTCTTACAGGAATAGATACTTATTCTGGTTATGGATTTGCCTTTCCTGCACGTAATGCTTCTGCCAAAACTACCATCCAGGGACTTACGGAATGCCTTATCCACCGTCATGGTATTCCTCACAGCATTGCTTCTGATCAAGGAACTCACTTCACAGCCAAAGAAGTGCGACTGTGGGCCCATGGTCATGGTATCCACTGGTCTTACCATGTTCCCCACCACCCAGAAGCAGCTGGCTTGATAGAACGATGGAATGGCCTCTTGAAGACACAGTTACAGCGCCAATTAGGTAGCAATACCCTGGAGGGCTGGGGCAAGGTTCTCCAGCAAGCAGTATATGCTTTGAATCAGCGTCCACTATATGGTACTGTTTCTCCTATAGCCAGAATTCATGGGTCCAGGAACCAAGGGGTGGAAGTGGGAATGATTCCACTCACTATCACCCCTAGTGACCCAGTAGGAAAATTTTTGCTTCCTGTACCCACGACCTTGCGTTCTGCTGGTCTAGACGTTTTGGCTCCAATGGGGGGAGTGCTTTTGCCAGGAGATACAGCAAACGTTCTATTGAACTGGAAGCTAAGACTTCCCCCTGGCCACTTCGGGCTTCTACTGCCTTTAAGCCAACAGGCTAAGGAAGGAATAACAGTAGTAGGAGGAGTGATTGATCCAGACTACCATGGGGAAATTGGACTTTTTCTCCACAATGGGGGCAAGGAAGATTATGTCTGGAAGGCAGGAGATGCTGTAGGGCGCCTTCTGGTGCTACCATGTCCTATGATTAAGGTCAATGGGAAACTCCAACAACCCAAACCAGACAGGACAATAAATGGCCCAGACCCTTCAGGGATGAAGGTATGGGTCACTCCTCCAGGGAAAGAGCCAAGACCTGCAGAGGTGCTTGCTGATGGCGGAGGAAATACAGAATGGGTAGTAGAAGAAGGTAGTCATAAATATCAGCTGAAGCCACGGGACCAGTTGCAGAAACGTGGATTATAATAGATATTAACCTTCGTCCTATTTGGTTAAGAATGTGCTTGTTTATATATGTATATATATATATGTATATATGTATGTATATTAAGTGGATACTTGTGTTCCCCTTTGAATGTGCAACTGAGATATGTGTTAAGTGTTGTCATATTTAGGTTATTAGATACTGAAGGACTAAGTTCTTCTCAAGGACATTACCACCTACTCTAAGATATAATGCTTTGCTATTGCACATGAGATACTTATAACATGTTAGGTGGAATTATGACCCTGCCATCGTTTGCAATTGACATTTAAGCAGAGGCTATTTATTGGGTGTCAAGTTGACAAGGGGTGGACTTGTCATGGTTAATCCTGGGTGTCAACTTGACTGGACTAAGGAACAAATAAGAGAAAAGGGTCTTCTGATTGGACCACCTCAACCCGGATGGCCCACCCCAAATGTGGGTGTTACCTTCTGCCGGCAGGCAGTATTTAAGGCCACGGCAGCGGGAGCTGGTCCCTTTTCCTTCTTCCTGCGGCTTGCCTCTCTCTCATCTGGTGAGTTTGCCTTGCTGCTGTGATCAACCTTTCGGATCCCAGCATGTGCTGAGACCGGCAGATCTCCTGGAATCCATTCGGGCCTTCAGCACTAGACTGGGACTCCTGAGACATCCAGCCTTGCGGACTAAGCAGTTCCCTGGATTCCCAGCCTCTCCAGTTCGGCGCTACTGTTGAGCTCCGTCACGTGAGCAAATCAATAAACTGTATATAGTTATATATATTCATCCTGTTGCTTCTGTTTCTTTAGAGAACCCTGACTAATACAGTAAGGCATAGCCAACACTCAAAAAGGTAACTAAAAAACAAAATCCTACAACAGCTTATGCCTATAAATGTAAAAACAATGGTTAGAGTTTTCACAAAGGTACCCCATATGGGTGGAGAAAGGCATACTCACATTATTTTTAAAGATTTTTGAAGCAAAGTCCCAGTATCAAAGGGGGTTTACCTCCCCATAAGGTTTTGACCAAGTATGCTCCTGAGCTCTTAAAATGTTATAGACTATTGGTACTACTATTGATTACATGCCAGAGCCATATGGTAAGAGTCTATTGCTGAAGTCAATGTTTCAGCTGCAGGACATAGGGAAATCATGCTGGGACTGAGCTGGAGCCTTCCCTGCTAGCTAGTTTTCATAGTCCACCAACAGTCCTGCCACACTGTCGTTCCTGCATCCTACTGTACCAGCATGCTAGACAAGATGTACAGTAGCAGTACAACTGCTACAATAGTGTCAAAGCTGTTATGGGTATAACCAACCCATTTCCTATTGGATTTAAAGCCCGATCCACAGGAAGAAATCCATGTTTGGTACTATAAGACAAATACCTGTGACTGGAGAAATTATAAGCCCTTGAGGGAAAGTTATTTCTGTTGTCGAATTAACAAACTTTGCCTATCAAATCGCCTTCTAAACATTCATGTTTGCTCTCTTGGATTATTACTATTATCTGCCTTGGTCAGGGAAGCATTTTGTATAATGGGAAGAAGTTACCGTGAAGACCTATGAGCTTTAAGTGTGGAGAGTGAGTGTTACTGCAGTCCAATAGCCCAATGTTAAGACTCAGATGGGAGAAAATAACCATCTATATCGCCCATTCTAGGACTTAGGGAACATTGTAGAAAGGGGATCAAAAAGAATATAAGAGCCAGAGGAAGGGGTGGAGTGGTGTTAGAATACTGTCTCTTAGGCATGAGATGGGCATTATCAGTTTGAAATTACCCATACAAGACCTTCACAAGATTGGATCACTGACATTTCCTTGTGAAAGTGAAGGAGAGCTCATGAGACAGGGCACAAGGTCCCACATCTCCCTGAGGATTTATAAAGTGCCTCACAATTGCTGAGGCGGGGAAGACTCTTCTTCAGAGGTTTACCTACCCATAAATTATCCATGCTCCTTAACCTACCTCTCATTCCCACCTCTGTAAGTAACTTCAACTGCTGAGCGTGGTGGTACATGCCTTCAATCCAAGCACTTGGGAAGCAGTGGCAGGTGGATCTCTGTGAGTTCAAGGCCAGCCTCGTCTACATAGTGAGTTCCAGGCCAGCTGGGGCTACAGGGAGACCCTGTCTCAAAAACACAAAAAATAAATAAAGAACCTTAATTAAACTCATTAAACTCATTGGTTCACCAAGCTAGACTTAAGTGGGATTATGACCTTGGTATAACATAGGTGCTGTATCTGAAGTGAATAGATATTTGTTCATATCTCTTCAGAGGAAAAAAATCACACAGTATCAGCAGTCTTTTTTTAAAAAAAAGGTTTTTCAGGCAGTTTCACTATGTAAACCATGCTGGCCTTGAACTCGTGATCCTCTCAAGCCTTAGGGTGATGGTGTATGATGGCTAATCTTGGTTCAGGCTTCCAAGATACACTGAAGACCAGCAACTCTTAGGAATCCTCAAGGCCTTCAGCACCACATTGGGGCTGCTGAACTCATGGACCGAGAGCCTACCAGATTTTTGGCCTCTCCAGTGTGAGGCAGCATTGTTGGACTACCCAGAACATGTCCTGTAAGCCAAGCCAATAAATTTCATATATATATATAATATAATATTATATAATATTATATATTTCCATTTGTCCTAGTTTGTCTTCCATTGCTGTGACAAAACACTCTGACCAACACCAACTTGGGAGGAAGAGGTTTATTCAGCTTACATCTCCTGGGTCAGAGTTCATAACTCAGGGAGCCACAAGGCAAGAACTCAGGGCAGGAACCTGGAGGCAGGAGCTGAAGCACAGGCCATGGAGGAACGTTCTTCACTGGCTTGCTCCTGTTCGTCTGACTGCCTTCTCTCCCCTGTTCATGCCCAGCCTGCCTTCTATACTGTACAACACAACCTGCCCAGGTGTGGCACCACTCATTTGGGCGGGCCCTCCACACTGCTTGACCATCAAGACAATACTCCACAGATGTGGCCACAGGCCAATCCAATGGAGCCAATTCCCCAATTGAGGCTCCCTCAACCCAGGTGTGTCAAGTTGACACTAAAGCTACCCAGCACAACTGACCCCTTGTCAACTTGACACACAAAACACATCACTATTAAACCACCACCTTTCCAGTTCTTATCCCCAAAGTATGATGTCAACATTAATCACAACCTAAGACAGTACAACTTAAAAGCCCCACAGTCCTTAAAATGTCCAAACGCTTAAAAGTTCAGTCTATTAAAAGTCTTTTAACTATGGGCTGCTGTAAAATCCAAAACAAGTACTGTCTTATTACAAAGGGAAGAATCAGGCACTCTCAAACAAAACCTAAGTCGAGCAAAGTAGCTCAAGGCTGGACACCTGGGATTCACTCATGATCTTCTGGGCTCCAAAGGGTTTCGGCAGCTCCCCCTCTCCGACTCTGTTGTGTGTGGCACACACAGCTCATCTCGCAGGCCCAGGACGACTCCATTTCACACCTGCTGCTGCTCTTGGTGGTCATCCCATGGTTCTGGCATCTCTAAAAAGTTGGGGTCCCCACTGAAACTGAGGCAGCACCTTCACCAATGGTCTCTTCTGACCTCTCCTGTTGCAAAGCCTCAGCTTCTCTCCATGACCCCTGCAATCCTGGGGTCTTCACTGCAACCGAGGTGCACTTCCACCAATGGTCTGTCCTGACCTCTCACAGTGCCAAGCTTCAGCTGCTCTCTGTGACCCCCTCAAATTTCAACACCAGAACCATAAAGGAGACTCTTACACACTACCAAGTCCTGCTTCTGGCTTGACATGGAGGCTCGGGCCCCTTCAGGAACATAACTTCTGTGTGCTGACCCTGAAGAAATCCTTCCCAGAAGATTTCACCACAGTGATGCTGGTCTCTTGTTATTTCCAGCTGATTTTTCAGCCCCAGCTAACCAGCATCAATTGTCCCAGTACAAGAAAGATTTCACTTCAGGTTCTGGTCTCTTGTTATTTACAGCTGATTCTTCAGCCCCAGCTGACCAGAACCCACAGATTACACAGTCCTGATGATCTCTGCTCCCCTTTGAAACTAGAAACTTTACAAGCCAGGCCTCCATCTTCTACAATTCCTTCAGCAAAACTGCTCCAAGCTCCACAGCAACAATCTTTAGGCATTCAATGATTTTTTTAGCCCAAAGTTCCAAACGCCTCCACAATCCTTCCCCAAAACACCAAGGTCAGGTCTGTCACATCAATACCCTACTCCTGGTACCAATTTCTGTCCTAGTTTGTCTTCCACTGCTGTGACAAAACACTCTGACCAACACCAACTTGGAGAGTAAAGGGTTTTTCAGCTTACATCTCCTGGGTCACAGTTCATCACTCAGGGAGTCCAAGGCATGAACTCAGGGCAGGAACCTGGAGACAGGAGCTGAAGCACAGGCCATGGAGGAATGCTGTTCACTGGCTTGCTCCCCTGGATCATGCCCAGCCTGCCTTCTTATACAGTACACAACAACCTGCCCAGGGTGGCACCACTCATTGTGGGCCAGGCCCTCCCACACTGCTTGACCATCAAGACAATACTCCACAGATGTGGCCACAGGCCAATTCAATGGGGCCAATTCCCCAACTGAGGCTCCCTCAACCCAGGTATGTCAAGTTGACACTAAAGCTATCCAGCACACCATTCTATCAATCCTGCTCCTTTGATGGACCTTATTGCACAGTGCATACCACCATAGTAGCTCAATTTTCCCTCCTCCCATTCTTTCCCAATTCACAAAGCTTCAATTAATTCTTTTTTATCCATTCTAGCCCACCTCCATAATCCCTTTTAAATCCTTTATTTTCAAGTTTAGCTCTGCCCCTGACTCCCGCACCACCCTTCCCACACATACACCATGCTCCTACTCTGTGCTCACCCCATTGGCCCATTGGGCCAAGTATAGTTTTTTTTTTAACCAGGTTATCCTTCTTTTTAACCAGAAGGCCAAGGAAACTTAAGAATATGCAAATTTATCAAAACTAGCCAGACACAGGATTGCAGAGGAGGAATGGACACCATCGTAACCCACTCAAGACATGCTTAGGAGGCAAAAAGAGCAGAGTAAGGTAGGTTGATAAGTTTATGATTTGCAAGATGGAAAACAACTAGGGAAAACATCACATTTCTTTTTTCTTTTTTTTGGTCTTTTTGAGACAGGGTATCCCTGTAGCCCCAGCTGTCCTGAAACTCACTATGTAGACCAGGCTGGCCTATCTATGTAGATCCACCTGCCTCTGTCTCCCGAATGCTGAGATTAAAGGCGTGTGCCACCACGCCCGGCCACATTTCTTAATATACACACATATCCCACTATCATATGAGGTATCATAGAATAATTTTAAAATTAGAAAAGAAGAAAAATAACTATAACAAACTTTGGTTTTAAAATTAATTCCATGGATCTTTTCTCCAAGCCACAGTAATTGATAAGAAAACAAACATTCCATAGGAGATTCAGGATCAGCCTTCCTAACTTTCAGCACAATTAGTATTTTGGAGAATAACTCCCTGTTGATGGAGACTGGCTATGCATTGTGGGATGCTCAGCAGATACCTGACCTCTACCCACTAGACACCATGAGAGCCCTTTCTCCAATGTGACCACCAAACATGTCGCCAGAAATGGACAAATGTCTTCTAGGATGCAGAATCATTTCAGGCTGACAGCCACCCTCACAGATGCCTATTGAAACTGCAGGGACAGGCTGGAGAGATGGCCTAGCGGTTAAGAGCACCGACCACTCTTGCAGAGGACCCGGGTTTGATCTCCAGCACCCACATGGTGGCCGAGAACCGTCTGAAACTCCAATTCCAGGAGAACTCCAGTTCCAGGGGAATCCAACACTCTCTTCTGACCTCCGCAGCATTGCAAGACATGGGTGCACAAACCTGCATGCAGACAGTACATTCATATACATACAGAAATAAATAAAATTAATTTTAAAAATTAAAAAAAAAAAGAAACTGCGGGGACTACTTCAGGGGCCAGTAAAGTATGGTCCCTGGACCAAAAGAAAAGCCCACTGCATATTTCTGTAAATGAAGCTTTGTGGAACAGAGCCACACTCATTTACTGTGTATAGCTGCTTTTCGCCAATTAAGCAGAGTTGGGCAAGAATAAAAATAATTGTCTGATCCACAAAACCAAAAATGTCTACCATCTGGCTGTTATCAAAATCTTTGCCAACCTCTATCCACGTTTACTGGTTTCAAATATTTTCTCAGTAATGACAACTTTATAATGAATTCTTACATAAAAAACTCATGTCATACAAAGTCCAGACAAAATATTCAACTTCAGTAATTTAAGGAAGCCAAGTATATGCTATGTAATTTAAGTGAGTGATTTCAAAGGCATGGCAAGGTGTAGAGCAATGAGAGAGTGCTAAAACACTGGTCATTATTACTATCCAAAGGACAAAGAAGAGAACAAAAACTGGACAGAAGAAAGATATCCTACAGCACCCCTCCATGAACCTCATGTTGGTGTTCCCAGTGGCCCAACCCAAACAGAGCAGGAGGGCAAAATAGCCCACTAAAATGAACCACACAGGTCAGGGTCCTGTGGCACAGAGCCTTCTGGAGGAGAGGACTTGGAATCAAACAGAAATTATCAGTCATGGAGCCTTCATCCACAGCCCTGATAAGTGCAAATCCCCTGTGGTGTTTAATAGAAAGGGTATTAGGTCAGCATAGATTAGCCTTTTCTCTGACCTAAGACTCCAGGGAACATAGTTTGAAAATCCTGCCCTCAGCCATCATCTATTTACTAACTTTGTTTCCTTTCTGAAACAGATATCCCCCGAGTCATCAGACATGCCTCCTTCCCTCCCTGTGTTCTGCCTCTGTTCATATCTTCAAGCTGCTGAGCAATGGTAGAAGCATTAAAAATGGGCTGGGGACGGAGAAAAGAGGTCGGGTACCTGCCTAGCATTCCCAGTGCCCTGGACTGGTGCCCAAGTACTGAAAGAGAAAGAAAGGAAAGAAGGAAGGGAGGGAAGGAGAGGGAAGGGAGGGAGGGAGGGAGAGAAGAAAAGAGAGGGAAAGAGGGAAGAAGAGATATTAAAAATACTCGGATTATTGAGTGTACCCAATATTATAATAGCAGACAACAAGAACTTAACTTCAGCTTTCATGCCTTCCAGTCCTTTGCTGAAGTTCTCTAAATACCCTATCAGAAAATGTGTTTGTTTCCCTAACCTCATCAAATCTTCAACTTTCTATAGCAAAAATTCTACATGAGGCTTTGCCTCTTGATTTATTTCTTCTGGTTCTATAGTGCTACATATTCTGATTTTTTTTTCATAATTCTGACTAGATTTTTTTGTATCTTTAATGACATTTCTTTTTATTTTTTTCTTTAATGATGAAAGAACAAAATTTCTCCAAAGGACATAATAATAAATGAAGAGTCCAACAATACAATTAAAGGTGTATCTTGTGGAATAACATTCCCTGAAGGAAATTCCTAGAATTATAAATAAGTAGTTTCCGTGTAACAGGTTAAAAAATGATATAGTTCCCTTCTAAAGCCTTCTCACCAATCCATTTCTCTTTATATTTCCATTTACTTTGTCCTGAAACCCCAGTGTGAGGCTGGAACAGATGTTCAAGAATGGGGAGAATCTTCAAAAATATCTACCTCAATTGCCAGCACTCTGTGAATAAGAACATTAAATTCTTCACCTCTTCTGCCTTCAGACAGTGATTCTAAGAGAACAGCCCAGTCCCTGATGTTACTAGCCTTTTCTCTTTTGACCTTGTGAACATTATTAGACATTGTTTGCTTGGGAGGGGAAAACTTACTCTGGGGATTAAACCCAGGCTGTGCCAACAAACTCTACTTCCAGATACTGTTATTACAGTTTTAGCTCCATCCTCTGTAAGATGCTATTGGGCCTTCGTCAGTAGTCGTTTTTTTTTTTGTTTTTTTTTTTTGTTTGTTTGTTTGTTTGTTTTTTTTTTGATGCTTTGTGTATTTCATACATCATTTTCCAATTCAGTTCAGGCATATTTCCCTTTCCCTTCCCCCCACCCCATCTCAGATCATGCATTCCGCCATAACTGTCCGTCCTGCATCTTTCTCTGAGTTTTTTTTTTCATTTTTTAGCAACAAGTGATAATTTATGAGTACAAGCATCCTTCATGTAAAACCAATTTGCAAGCAGTTGTGCCCAAACCCACACAGTCCATATTGCTGTAGTTTCACCATTCACCCCAATCGCAGCCCTTACATTCTACCACACCTCCTTAAGCCACTTTGATATTTAGCCTGATATTTAATTTTCTGTGTTGTCTAAGACTAGGTGATAGGGTGCCTGGACTTTTTCTGCCCTTACCTTCTTGCATTTTATTTAATAAGAAATTAAATGCAGCATCACCAAGATATACACTATCAGGAGTGTTATGGCTCCAAATAATAATGCCCAATGAATGGTGCAATATAAAAAAGTTATCTCACTCCACAGGAATTTTAGATGTGTGGTCAGAGTTCCTTTTTTAAATATTTTTTTAATTTATTATTTTTTTATGTGTATGAATGTACTGTCTGCATGTAGGTTGGTACACCCATGTTGTGCAGTGCTGCAGAGGTCAGAAGAGGGTGTTGGGTTCCCCTGGGACTGGAGTTAAAGATGGTTTTTAGCTGCCATGTGGGTGCTGGGAATCGAACCCGGATCCTCTACAAGAGCAGTCGGTGCTCTTAACTGCTGAGCCATCTCTCCACCCCAGTGGGCAGAGTTCTTTATTCAGCTATCGTTTCCATCTTTTATTCTCTCCCAGTTTTAACAAGTCTGCACAGTCAGTCACCCTTCAGTATGGCTGCAGCTCTTCCAGGTATCCCATATCATATGACAATGTAGGCAAGAGAAGGTAGGAGTGAAACGGTTTCTCATCTGCTCTCTTGTTTCTCAGTGAGGAAAGTATTTTTCCAAAGTGGGGTGAATGTCTTCATTTATCTCATTGGCTCAAACTGGGTCACAAGTCTAACCAGAGCCCAATCCCTGGCCAAAGGGAAAGGGATGGCGTCTTAGTTTCCTTTCATGTTGCTGTGTTAAAAGCATCTTAAGGATGGAAGGGTTTATTCATGCTTACAGTTTGAGGTTACTGTCCATCATGGGGGTTGGAGGCTGGATTCACAGCAGCAAGAGTTTGAGGTATCTGGTCACACTGTATCACCATTTGAGAATTAGAGTAATGAATACTACTGCTAAACTCTCTCCTTTTTATATAGTCAAAAATCTCAGCCCATGGAATGAATGGTGACGCCCACAGTGAATCTCCCCACCTCAGTCATCCTAATCAAGATGGTTCCCCACAGGCCCACCCAGAGGCCGATCTCCCAAGTGATGTAGCACTCATCAAGTTGACAGGTGAGATTAACCATCACAGATGGCCATAATGGAGTGCCCAGACTTTTGCTCAAACCTTATCCCATGTGTGTCTATGAGGGCGTTTCTGGATGAGATTAACGTTTGAGGCAGTAGATAAGGTAAGCAGATTAATTTCCCTGCTGTGGGTGGGCCTCATACAATCCGAACCGAATAAAAAGGCTCGAAGAAGGGAGAATTCCTTCTGCTGACAGTGTTTTGAGATGAAATTTTGGATTTTCCCTGGCTTCAGACTTGAACTGGAACATGGACATTTCCTGTGGCTTTCAAACAGGACCCACACCATCAGCAAAAATGGCCTTCCAGCCTACTGGGAGCAGACCTGGGGAATTGTCAAACTCAGTAATCACATGAGCCAGTTCCTTGCACTTGATGACATGATAAATGCATGTATCTTATTGGATGGCTCTATTTCAAGAGCCTTAACTAAAGCAGTCTTTTCCCAAACCCTAGTTCAGCATTTTCAAATCCAAGCTTTAAATTTCCAACAGAGGTAGTACTGGGAGTTCCAACTCAAAAGCAAAGTGGAAATCTGATTTTATTTTTTTCAGCTATTGACTTATCAGTAAGGATTTTGTATACTATGTTCTAGGTATGCAAAATTAGTTCCTGGCTTCAAATAGTTCACTGAGTACTTGAGTCAATACACATGTACAAAAAAATAAAAGTCACCATTTAATAAATAAAAGGCAAAGTGGTAGAGCAGGGCCTGTAAAGGTGGAGGTAAGGGCTGCTAAAAGGGAAGGTTTCCTGACTGGAAAGACTTGATGAAGACAAGATCTCTGGGTAAGCAGGAAGGATGTTTTGATGGAAGAAATATTTCAGGCAAAGGACATACATACAAAAGAAGTACAAGAAACAGCTGCAAAATGAAAGTAGTGAGATGTTTAAGAATAGCGAGAGTTCATTATGATTTTAAAAGATTATACAAGAATGAAACTACCACTATATAGGAGTTCCCAAATTCTTCTCTGCACACTTATTAGAGTCCTTAGTTGTTTCCCTTGCTCCCTTGCCTTCCAAGAATTTTCCAACTTGTCATTCTAATTTGTGAGACTTTTAGTAGGAGAGGAGATAATAATAGACAAGGATTAGGTGATGGTATTTCTTTTCTTTGTCGTTAACACTGTTGGAGAAAGTAGCTACATTAATGAATACTATTTAAAGCAGCACATGGTACCATATGCCTTTAATCTCAGAACTGGGGAAGCAGGGGTACTCTGTGAGTTTGAGGTCAACCTGGATTACATAGCAAGTCCCATGCTTGCCAGAGTTACATAGTGATATCCTGTATCCTGTCTCAAAGAAACAACTACCCCCTCCAAAAAAAAAAAAAAAAAAAAAAAAAACTATTTAAAGAAATGATCTGTCTTTCTTGTGAAATAAGAGACAGTTATTTGAATTTCTTTTTTTTTTTTTTTTCAGTACTGGAGTTCAAACCCAGAGCCTCATGCACACTAAACCAGTTCATACTGGAGTTATTTTGAATTTGCATTTAGAACTCAGAATAATTCAGAAGCCAAACCACATGGATCACCATTTACTTAATAAGCATCTGAGTCACTGATCCTAATGGTAACATCACTCTCTCTCTCCACCCTATACATGAAATGTGATGTTCCTCCATTTTAGTTGAGCTGTGACAGCTCCCAAAACTACAGTAATTTGCCTCCCAGAACTTGTGCTTCTAGATTCTTGTCCTCCAGCTGCCTCAGAAGGCCTGACTGCAAGCACATCCTATGGACTGCCCATCAATCATATGGCATAGAACACCCTAAAGCCTAGAATAAGGGACCCACTCTGTCATGTAGGCCTGAACTCTCCTCAGAGTCCCCACCATGCTGCTGTTTGTCTGTCTGTCTGTCTGTCTGTCCCTATGGCATTAATAACTTACCCAAAAGGAGTGGCCACCTTAGTATATCTCCCTTGAACACTGATCATGAAACATTTCAAAATCGTGAAGTGGTAGGATAGAATGTCACGGGAATTGACCTTCCTTTCTGACTGTGAAGCAGTGTGCTAGAGGTTAAGTAGCAGCTCCGTACCCTGGGCATGTTAACTGGTTACTAGAAACATGTCTGAGTTTAGAAACATAGAAACAAGGCTGAGCTCAGCCCAGTAACAGTCAATATATATGGAAATGAAATGTTTCCAGGGCTGGAGAGATGGCTCAGCAGTTAAGAACACTCACTGCTCTTCCTGAGGACCTGGATTCGAGTCCCAGCACCCACATAGTGGCTAACAACTGTCCATCCTCTAGATCCAGGGGATGTGACACCCTCTTCTGGCCTTTGCAAGCATTCCACACACATGGCACACCTACATACATGAAAGCAAAGCACTCATACACATAAAATAAAATTTAAAAATAAAGCATTTTTTTAAAAAAATTATGAAATGTTTTCATTGTTTTTGCCTTTAGAGAGCATTTCTCTTTTCTCTGTGCTTCGCAAGGAGCAATAAGCATAATTATTTGAAGCCCATACCAAATCAAGCCTGAAGCCTCCCTCTCAATTTGCTTTCCAAGGTTGTTCAAGACCCATGTTCTAATGCATCATTTTGCTGCCTGATAATTTTGTTAGCTCCAGTGAAATTCAAGCCATGTAGCCTGATGGCCAAACTACTTCATCACGTGGCAGCAAGCCAAGCACACACACTTCCTGCTCTGACTCCCCTTCTCACCCATCACCATCTATCCAGGTTCTTTTGCAGAAAGAAAGAGAGGACCTTCACTTATTTCACTTGTGAATAATGGTGGTAATGCAATGATACTCTTTATAGACAAGCTTTTTGTTGATGATTCTTTATGTGTATGAGTATTTGCTGACATATATGTAACTGCACCACATGCATGCAATGCATGCCAAAGCCAGAAGAGAACATCAAGGCCCCTTGAACTGTAAGTTTCAGAAGGTTGCCAGCCATTACACAGGTGCTGGGAACTGAACTCAAGTCTTCCACAAGAGCAGCCAGTGCTCTTAACTGCTGAACCATCCCACCATCCCTGGTAGGTTTGGGGATTTTTTCCTTATTTTTTGAGACAGGGTCTTACTACATAACCTTGGCTGCCCTGGAACTCACTGTCTAGATCAGGCTGGCCTCAAACTTATGGTGCTCTTCTTGCCTCAGCCTTTTGAAGTGCTGGTATGACAGGCATGTACCAGCACTTCCATCTTATATGTACGCTTCAGCGTAATCACCACCACTTTTCACAACAAGGAACTCAGATGTGGTTCTTTCAAATACAAGTGATCGTCAGCTTGCAATGCCCCAGGTAATACTATCTTCTATAGAAAACTCCTCCATAAATCCATATGGACAATGTAAAAAGAAACACTTATGAGTATCTATGATCTATTAGGCATGTACTAGGGTCTATACAGTAACAATAAGAAGAAACAATTCATACACTTTCAGCTTGCCATTTATGCTGGGCTTTATTCTAGGCATTTTATATGTTACTAGCTCGTGCCATCTTCAAAACAACCATGAAGCAGATGTCATTTTCTTCTTCCATTTTGCATGAGAATACCAGGGAACAGAAACTGAATAAATTGCTACAGTTGTCAGAATTTCTAAATGTTAAAATCCATTATTCAAACTCAGAGCCTGGAGTCAACTGCTGTACTAACTCTTTGTGTTATTTGTTTAGAGAAACTGGCCCTTAGGCAATAAAATTGGCAACACTTATTAATTTTGTGACAAAATATTTCAAATTCTTCTTCAGTAAATGCAGTTTGATCCCCAAAAGCATCACTGCTCCCCACTGACTTATTACAGTGGCTAAAAACATTTCAGTCATATTTTGCTGATTAGTCTAAGTATTTTAAGTTATATAAACATGTACATTTTTGCAGTCTAAATTTTTATTTTTAATCTAGTTGTTATGGCCAGCCTTAGAGATGACCAGAAGTGATCTTACTTCTTCGTGCTCAGCTAATGGCTGCTAACAGTTTACCACGGTGGCCCATGCTACCAATGGGATGTGGTACTAGCAATGCATGTCACTTCAAAACTAGATTACAAAAAGCCTATGCATTCTTATTTAGATTTTCTCTCTCTGTCTCCTTCTTTCCCCATAGTCTCCCCCTCAGATCATCTCTGCTAAGGGAGTCAGAGGCTGTGTTGTAAGGTCATTTGAAAAGCCTGTGGAGAAGCCATATGACAAGAACTAAAGTTGGAAGCCATCAGGTAGAAGAACTGAGGCCTTCTGCCAATCATGTGTGAGCTAAGAAACTGTGCCTGTCCCAGCCCATCCATCAGATGAGACCATAGCTCCAACCTAAAAGGAGAGTCTTAAAGCTGAATTCTGTCCCTACCCCCCCCCAAAGGCACATGTTGAAGTCTCAGTTCTATTACTTTAGAATGAGGCTGTGTAAAAGGTAATTACGGTTAAATCCTGTCCTATGGACAGACCCTAATTTATGTAATTATATTTTGAGATAAGGCCTTCAAAGAGCTGATTAAGTTAAAATGAGGCCTTTAGGGCATCCTAAATTTAATCTGGATTATGTCCTTATAAGAAGAAGAAATATGCACTCAAAAGAGGTGCAACCAAAGCACATGAGCACAGAGGGATGGTTCTGTGAAAAGGCAGCAAGAAGGCGCCACCTGTAAACCAAGGAGAGAAGCCTCTGAGGAAATCTCTACTGCGAACTTCCAGCCTTCAGAGCTATGAGAAAGCAGACTTCTGGTTTGAAGCTACCTGGTCCACAGTATTATTATGGTAGCCACAACAAACCCATACAATGGTACAAATGGCCTTAATCTTCAACATTCAGTTAATCTAGTACTGGTTCCTGGCCCATAGAAGTAAGAGATATAAATGATTGTTGTTTCAAGATACAAGATAATTTGTTATGCAGCAATTCACCACTCAGTGGCTTCCATTCCTTATTATATGAAGACAGGCGATTTTCTAAATCCATGCTGTGATTAAATGCTATATGCTTTGGGGCATATATTAGAGATATTTTTGCTGTCCTAATTGCCCAGAAAGTATTTATTCATGAAGTTAATTTTTCCATCCACATCATTTCATTTTAATGGGAAGAAAATAGCATGTAAACAAAAGATTAATTGAAACATCTTTAAAATACTCTAGAATTTTACAAAACTTTCCTTTAATATTTATTGCCTGTTTTCTATACCATTGATAGAGAAAATATTATTTCCAGCCGTTGAATAAAAACATGTCACTTCATGTTCCCTTTTCCTCAAATAGAAGACTTTAGAAGTACAGAATTATTCTGCCCTTGCTTACACCTTGTCTGTCCCTTGGATAACGTTCTTTAAACTATTTTTTATCTGATGATGATGATAACTGTCATATTTCACTTATTCATTGATTTGTTATTAGCATTCTTCAAGTGTTATATGATGCCTACTATGTTCAAGCTTTGTTGTAAACATCAACAACATACCAGTAAACAAACAAATGGAAAAAATGCCTCTTCGTGGACCTTGTATAAAGAAACAGGAGAGCTAGGGGAAATTTGTAAAATGCTAGATGTAGGCAAACTGCACCACAGGAATCTCAGACACTCCTAGTCATGGTCAACTCCTGTGGATAATGGAATTGTGAACATACTGGGCAGAAAAGAAAAATTACCTACTAAAATCTATCATCAAATCTTAGAAGGTTTCAGGAGTATAGAGGATGTCCTAGTTAGCCTTCCATTGCTGTGAGCAAACACTGGCCAAAATCAACGTGGAAAAGAGTTTATTGGATCACTAGGGCAGTCAAGGCAGGAGGAACTCGGGCAGAAGCCCGGAGTCAGGAACTGAAACAGAGACCACGGAGGATGCTGATTACGGGCTTGTTTTCCTTAGTTTTCTCAGCCATTTTCTTATGCAACGCAGGCCCACCTGGCCAGGGTTGGTAGAATGCCCCACAGACAGGCCCACCTGGCCAGGGTTGGTAGAATGCCCCACAGACAGGCCCACCTGGCCAGGGTTGGTAGAATGCCCCACAGACATGTCCACAGGCCAGACCAATGAAGAAGATTCTGACAGTGAAGTTCCTTCTTCCCAGATGACTCTAGTTTAGGTCAAGTTGATAAAAACTAACCAGCATAAGCTGGGCGTGGTGGCGCATGCCTTTAATCCTAGCACTTGGGAGGCAGAGGCAGGCGGATCTTTGTGAGTTCAAGGCCAGCCTGGTCTACAGAGTGAGTTCCAGGACAGCTGCAACTACAGAGAGACCCTGTCTCAAAAAGACCAAAAAAAAAAAAAAATGCCCAGAAAAGGGGGCTAGACAGATGGCTCAACGGTTAAGAGCACTTGCTGTTCTTGCAGAGGACTTGGGTTCAATTCCCAGCACCCACATGGCGTCTAACAACTGTCTATAACTTCAGTTCCAGGGANTTTTGAGACAGGGTCTCCCTGTAGCCCCAGCTGTCCTGGAACTCACTCTGTAGACCAGGCTGGCCTTGAACTCACAAAGATCCGCCTGCCTCTGCCTCCCAAGTGCTAGGATTAAAGGCATGCGCCACCACGCCCGGCCTCTCTCTCTTTTTTTAAGCCAATGTTTTATTGAAACTCTGTGCATTTCATAACCTGTGTCCCCCCCATTCCCCCACCCCACCAGAGCTCATGCATTCTGCCAAACATGTTTTTCATCTTTTTCTCAGTGCCTCTCAAAATTCTCAATGCAGAAGTTTACTGTTTCCAGCAGAGTTTCACCATTTCAGTCAGTTCTTTGATGCAGTCTTTTCTGTTGCTGTTGTTGTTGTTGTTGTTATTCCTTTCAATATGCATCACTCCAAAATATGTACATATGCATGCCACATATATCATAGGTTTTAGCATCTTCAGCTTATGATTTTTTTTTTAGGCTGAAAGATGTCATGTTTGAAGTCACCTCCTTGGCAAGCCCAAACCACCATCAGTTCTGCCCTTGTGCTCCACCCTGGGGTTTTCCCTTCCCATGGTCACCAAATGAGGTCTAGTAAGCACCGTGTCCTCTCTTGATCTTCCTATACTGGTCTCCATGATACAGCCTGGGTAGTCCAACAATGGCAGTCTATACTCCAAATAAGCAGAAACCTCAGTAGTGGCTCAGTCTACAAGTTGGATGTCTCAGTAGTCCCCATCTGGCACTGAAGGTTTGGAGGATTCTTGGAGAGTCATGAGTCTTCAGTCCATATTGGAAGGTTGAAAAGCTGTGTTTTCTCACATCTTTGAAGGATGGCAAAAGCAGTGGCAGCCACAGGGTAGCTGCACTTGCCAGTAAAATTTCTCTCTTAATAAAGCTGATTTTCATGGTGGAGTTCCTTTTTGTATTACTGTTCAGGATTATTATGAGAACTTACTGACAAAAAGTCATATATATTTCAAATGTCTTCAACTGTGACAATTGGGGTTGAAAATAATGTTTTCTATAAATGTTTTCTCTTTGAGAATGAAAATTATAACTACAAGAAAACTTTAGCATCAAGTGATGATAGCCCTTTCTTCTATTATATACAGAGATACATCTGTAGAGCTAAATAGGACATTGCCAAGACTACGGGGCACATTTAAAATACTTTTGTTAATGCATATTAGTTATGCAAACTAATGGGCTCCATTGTGACATCTCTACACATGTATATAATGTACTTTGATCATATTCACATCTCATTTCCTATCTTGTCTCTAGAGGGGATATTTTATATTTAGCTTCTGACCATAAAAACCTTTCTTGTGTAACATATCCATGAACAGTCCTCTGTGTAGGGTATGTGTGTGTGTGTGTGTGTGTGTATACAAGAGAGAGAAAGGAATTACTTCATTAGACATTACATTTACATGGTTATGGGTATACAGAAGAAAACGGGCAAAGAACCAAACAAATAAGCAATAAAAAAAAAAAACCTTGGAGCATGATCAGCTATGAAAGCTGCAAACGTGGGCCTTCAGTGACTCTAGTAATGAGTTAATAAGCCAATAAAGTATGTAAGCATTTTAGATGCTCAGAGGCCATAACACTTGAAACAAAGTGATTTACTTGACCAATTTCCCGAGTCAGATCATAGTTTTATTTCCCAAGATGCCTTAAATATTTATCAGAGCCATCTGTACTATTGAAAAAGTAATCTCCACCAAGCTTTCAAAAGCACCTCCATACTCTGCACTGTAGATGGCATTGATGAAATGAAAATAAAATGCTCAGTAGTGGGTGGTGATCTGTCCTTTTCCACCATCTTCCCAAACTGAAGGCCAAACAGTCGTGAATGGATGCTCTTTATTTTTGTTATGAGTCAGCAGATTTGGCAATTTCTCTGTACCCAGGAATATTCACCAGAGATGAAGTAAACTTTCTAAAAATATGACTATTTTATTTTATTTATTTATTTGTTTATTTATTTATTTGAATGTACTGTCTGCATGCAGGTCTTTGCACCCATGTCGTGCAATGCTGCAGAGGTCAGAAGAGAGTCTTGGATTCCCCTGGATCTGGAGTTCTCCTGGAATTGGAGTTACAAACGGTTCTCAGCCACCATGTGGGTGCTGGGGATCGAACCCAGGTCCTCTATAAGAGCTGTCAGCGCTCTTAACCACTAGGCCATCTCTCCAGCCCCAAAATATGACTATTTTCACAAAGAACAACTTTCCTCTCAGAAAAAGGTGAAATTTGTCACTAAACACACCAACAAAATGTTCTCACGGTTCCAAAGTCTCTGGATAAGTTCACATCTGGGACACAGAAATTTACCCACCAGGAAATCACAGCAATACAGATGAATATAGTATTCTAAGTTCAATTTTTGCCTACCACTTGGCTGAGTAACTTTGAGTATGCAGCCCTGTTTTCTCAAGACTCAGTTTCTTTAAACTTTTATTATTTTTTTATTTTTATTTTATGTGTATGAGTGTTTTGACCGGATGAATGTAAGTGAACCCATGTCATGCAATGTCTGCAGGAGCTGGAAGCAGGGGGTCAGATCCCATGGAACTGGAATTAAGGATAGGTCTTAGCTGCTATGTGGGTGCTGGGAACCAAACCCAGATCATCTGCAACAAGTGCTCTTAACCACTGAGCCATCTTTCCAGCCCCAAGACTCAGTTTACTTCCTTTGTATAATACCTGTATCCCATGACTGACATGACAGAGAGTTGAAAGTGCCCAACAAAACCCAGCTATTGTAATAGTGGAGCCTCCAGACATTAGCCTTGGCACGACCTAGGAACTGGTCAGAAACCAGAATCCTCAGTCCCCACTCTAATGCCAGGCCAGTTGAATGAGACATGTTCTGTAGATGCCTCAACTTTAACATTAAACTTTAAATTTGGACATTGTTTCTTGAAGACAACTCAAATACGCAAAGCAAAAGATGGATACTAAGCAGCTTAAAGCACACGAATCTGTATTTGTTGTTCTGTGTAATTCTCAGCTCTCCTCAGGCATCATGATCATTTACTCACTCACGGCAGTCTACTCTCCAGTGGACTCCCCTCACAGCCCAGCTACCATTTTACAACCCCTCAGATTGGCATCTTGAATATTCTCCCTTCCAGACGTGGCTGTTTTTGTATCCTTGGCATTTTATTCTGGCTAAAGGATTTAGCTGGAATTATTTGTCCCAGGTAGCTGCAATACACAGCCAGCTCTCCACGCAACTCCCTTTCAGAAGCACTCAATCGCACATTGTTAGGTTATCCCGTTGGTTGATTTGCTCACGATCATCATTGTCTACTGTTATGTCTCTTAGGCCAAATTTCTATTTCCACTTTAAAGTGAATTGAGCAATCGATGGGTACAATGAACTTGCATAATTGCCTCCTGTAAGTACTTGGCTCTTTGAGGTCTGCCTTGAGAAATCCATGGGCAGTTCTCCATTGCTAATTCTGAAATGCCGGAGGTCCCCCTTTCCCTATAAGCTTGTAAAATCCCCTTTCGCAGTGATCAATGGAAACTTCCTCTTGGAGAGTTTGCTATAAGAGTCAGTTCTGCTGATATAAAGTACTTGGCACATACCATGTACATTATAAATGGTCAGTTAATAGTTTTATTATTATAATTGGGTTTTTGAAGCAGTATTAGTTTCCTATGGGTGCCACAAAAATGATTTAAAACAGCAGAGATGTTATCTCACAGTGCTGGAGGTTAGATGTCTCAGGGGCTGGCAGGACTCTAGAGAAAAATCTTTCCTTGTGTCTTTTAGTCTCTGGTGAGGGCGGGCCAACTTTGGCATTCTGTGACATGAATGCATCATTCATCCATGCCTTCTCCCTGCGTGTCTCCTGTTCCCCTTTGTTCAGGTCTGTCTCTATTTCTCTGTTCAGGTTTCTACTTTTGTAAGGGCTCTAGTCATGTTGGATACAAGCCAAATGACTTTAACTTTTTTACCTCTGAAAAGAGCACACTCCCAAATAAGGCCCTATCTTAGGAACAAGAAGTCCAGACTTCTATATGTCTTTTAAGGGAGACACCACCCAACCATCCTGTGGACAACAGATCACTGGGTTAAAGTTTAGAATGGATTTTCTTTTTGTAACACTGACAGTTTTGTTGACATCCCTTTTCTTTCTGAGGAGCAAAATTGCATAAAGTGTTGGTCTCATGATCCCCATTGGTTACTAGAATAATGCAGACAAGATATTTCTAAGGCTTTTACCACAACCCACCCCTCCCCTTGCCCCACACACCCCTGCTCTGTGTGGCATGCTAGTAAACCCAGGCCTGCAGGGAATGAACAATTAAAAGGCCCCAATGTGTAGCATTTGTTCATTCCTTCTGTGTATTAAGTGCTGTATTGAGTAATCCCACACACTTGACTCAAGCTACCAATGAACAACTGATGAAATTTCAGAAAATTTAAACTTTATCTTGTGAAGGAACAGAAAGAGTTCCAGTATTACCCATGAAAACAAGATCTACTTTCCCCTCTTCCAAAGCTTAAAGGGCAAGGCAATGCTGGCTAATCTGAGAAAGCCCAGTTGTAGATAGCAACTCTAAAACCCTTTGTGGGAGTTGCTACTACTTATCTTCCACCAGTGTGGCAGGTCACCAGGGTGAGCAGGCGTCCAGGTGTTAGACTTGTGTTGCTCGTTGAGTGGAGAGGTCTTAGGGGACCTTCCTCTGCGGCGAGATGTGGAAAGCTAATTTCACCTTGGCCTTTTATATACTTTCTACCACCGTGTCTTTAGAAAAGTCAACCTTCAAGAATTTTGTAACTGAGATCTGCTCAGCCACCGGCCAGCCCTGTGGGGAGATATCTGTGAGAAGGCTTTGTCTCCATGTCTCCTTTTCATCAACTACCTAGGGATGATATCCAAGTATCTTTGCCATTGCCGGGTGTGGTGGCGCACACCTTTAATCCTAGCACTTGGGAGGCAGAGGCAGGCGGATCTTTGTGAGTTCAAGGCCAGCCTGGTCTATGGAGGGAGTTCCAGGACAGCTGGGACTACAGGGAGACCCTGTCTCAAACAAACAAAAAAAAAAAAAAAAAAAAAAAAAAAAAAAAAAAAAAAAAAAACTGGGCATCCCCAAGTATCTTTGCCTATAATAGCCTGGGAAATGCAAGAGTCAGATTTATTACTTTCTTACCACTTTCTCTTTGTCCAATTAGTATCAAACATTCTGCTCTTCTTTTTTTTTTTATTTTTTATGTGTATGAATGTACGGTCAGCATGCAGGTTTGTGCACTTATGTCCTGCAGTGCCTCAGAGGTGAGAAGAGGGCGTCGGATTCCCCTGGAACTGGAGTTAAAGACAGTTCTCAGCCGCCATGTGGGTGCTAGGGATTGAACCCGGGTCCTCTACAAGAGCAGTTGGTGCTCTTAACTGCTGAGCCATCTCTCCAGCCCCCATTCTGCTCTTCTAATAGTCAGCAAGCTCAAGACAAGAAATCATTGCTACATCTAACCAAGGGGTGATGTGGGATCAGATGGTTTGACTCCTGTAAGGAGAGAGCCAGTCTAAAGTCCTTGTTCATGCAACAAGAGGCACAGGAAGGAACAAGATGAACTCTACACTTTCCCCACCAACCTCACCTTCCTCTCTGCTAGTTTTACCATAGCTTACTGATGGATCCTACATGTAACAACTAGTTATAATGAGTCCTAATGAAACTTACCTTCTAGGTGCCACAAAGGTTCTGATATGAGAGACTTCCTTGCCTTCCCACCCATAGAACAAGGAGAAATATGACAATGATGAGGTCGCTCCCCAACTGTAAATTGGAGACAACTATTGTAGAGGTAATCTCTTATAAAACCGGTAAAACTGCTTGCTTTAATTGACTACTAGACATGGGAACTGTGGAAGGGATTACTCTCTGTTCAGAACCAAATATAATACTAAAGTCCTAGGGCTATGCACTCAGGCAAAATATATTAATACAGGAGCTCTGACATCAGCAATGGATTGTTCTACCAGGTGGATGTTGGCCAGGGGATCCAAGGCCCCACAAAAGGTAAGGGCTCCTTGCCTCTAAGTTGGGATACCTACAGGAGGAGAGGCAATAAGACCCTGCTGCCGAAGACCTGACGTTAACATGGGAGGGATGTATTGAGACCACACATGCAAGTGTACAGATGGCCTCTGGAATGCCAGAGAGTGTTACCAAAGGCCACTAAACCAATAAAGCAAATATGGGTCTCCCTGAGTCAAGCAAGACTCCACCGTCAGCACCAGCTACACCTCACCTGCCTGGAAATACTGTGCAGCAGAGGCAGCCATGTGCCTGTATATCCCAAATCTAATTGGCTATTGGCTCTCCCCTTGGAGAAATAACCCATGGCTGATGCCACAAGCTTACATCCTCTACAGGTTAGGAGATGTTATAAGCCACAGTAAGACCCTGTCATATTTAACAGGGGGGAAAATTGTAATTCATGGATTAACATATCCAAACATGTGTCTATGCTAAAGTAACCTACCATAACTATTAGTGCTGCTTAAATACCTATATATCTAATTGCTTGTTCTTCATTAGTAGGATCGAAAGGTTATTCCTGGACAAACTGTCAGCCCATGAAAGGAAACAGCCAGAATTGACCAGAGTCCAAGTCAACAGCTCCAGAGAGAGTGGACTGTTTTACCTCTCATCCACCTGTGCCCCTTTTCTAAGCCTAGGGAACAACCTGCAGAAGAGGGGGCGTGGTAGAATGTAAGGGCTGCGATTGGGGTGAATGGTGAAACTACAGCAATGTAGTCTGGACACTCATTTGATCAACTTGATTGAACAAACAACCTGTCACCCCCCACTGGATGGTGGGGCTGTAGGTGTTTGGGCACAACAGCCTGCAGATAGGTTTTGCATGAAGGATGCTTGTACTCATGGATTATCACTTATAGCTAAAAATGAAAAAAAAAACTGAGAGAAAGATGCAGGACAGTTATGGCAGAATGCATGATCTGGGATAGGGTGGGGGTGGGGGGGAGGGAAAGGGAAATAAGCCTGAACTGAATTGGAAAAATGTATGAAATGCACAAAGCATCAATAAAAACTAATTTAAAAAAAAAACATTTAATGTCCACTTAGACTTCCAAGTGCTTTCTTTTTCAAAATACCTGCTGCTTATTTCAATTTTAGTCACTGCATAATGCCATCCTATGTCTAGCATCACAGTAATGCTCTTTTATACTGTTTATTCCTACAATAAATATGTTTAATGGACATTAAGACCCACTATCAAAAGCCACTGCACACGAGCCAGGTCTCCAAACCTCTGGTGAGCTTTTTTCTCTGTGTGGAAAACTCTCACTCCTTTTCCTGATAAATAAACTTGTTATTCCAAAAAAAAAAAAAAAAAAAAAAACTGGGGAACTGGAGGTTAGCCATGTATAGCAGTAGGAAAGAACTTGCTCGACAAGTGTGAAGACCTGGGTTCTATTTCTGACACCAATAAAAACAAAACAAAACAGGGACTGTAAATGCATTTGGCTATTCTGCCAAGAAGTCAAATGTCAGGAATCCCACCTCCTAAAATCAGGCTCTTAACTTTGGAAAATGCAGTAATTGTATTGCCAAGGCTCTGAATCACTGGATATGCTACATGATTTGCCAACCTCTGAAAACAGAAAAGATATTGGTAATAACAGATAACATTATCACAATGCCCTGCTAGTAATGGGGAAATGGTTTTTAATCAAAACTGGTCATCATTAAATCTCCCCTCCAAGATGGAGAACATAATTCATGTCACTGTGAGAAGACATCCAGGAGCCTCTTTTGTTCACCGAGCTTGGTGGGCGGGAACACCACCACCCTGAGCCGTCAGGGCAAGAACACATTCGTCAGCCTTTGAAAATGTGACAGGACCCCAGAGCAGGGACTGAGGACCAGGCGTGTTTCTCTTTCTGGGGAGTCACTGAAGTCGTGGAGGGAAAACAACACTGGGGAGGATGTGGGCTGTTTTAATCTTGTCTTTATTTTTCCTTTGTTTTCTCATTGGCCTTTCCATTTTAGATAATTGCTCTGCTGAGACATAAAACCATACTGTGTTCTCAAATAGACAATGAAAAGTGTTAACATATAAATGCTTCATGGGCAATTTTTATATAGTTTAAAGGAATGGGGGTGAATATGGTATTTGTTTCACCATGGGGTGGACAGAAGGCAGCCTGTTTGAGAGATAGGAAGCTCAGATATGGACAAGCCCTGCCCCTCCTTATCCCCCAGGTTTGGAACTAGCAGCTTGCCCTGAACTGACACTAATCCTCAAGAAGATGAAGTTCACAGCAAAGACAGAAAACAGAGGATCTGCACTGACATCTGGATTTTATTATTAATAGTGCTGTTATTATTATTTGCCACTAGGGAACCAAACAGAAACACATATCATAGCTCTCAAAGACATCAAAAGCAGGCCGATCCCCTTAACATCTGGACGAGAGACATGTGCAAGGCAGCAGTACCCTCTCTCCATGGGCCCCTGAGAAGCACCAACTTTATTCATTCTCAGAGCTTGGAAGATGCTATTGCATCTTGGGGCCACCTGAGACTAGCCAGGACCACCTTATACCAGCTGAGAGTAGCCAGGACCACCTTATACCAGCTGAGGGTAGCCAGGACCACCTTATACCAGCTGAGGGTAGCCAGGACCACTTTATACCAGCTGAGGATAGCCAGGACCACCTTATACCAGCTGAGGGTAGCCAGGACCACCTTATACCAGCTGAGGGTAGCCAGGACCACCTTATACCAGCTGAGGGTAGCCAGGACCACCTTATACCAGCTGCTATCATCCCCAGCCTTAATCCTATAAAGGGTGGGCAGCAGGCACTTAATGCTGCCTTTTCCAGAAACTGCAATCTGTCACAGAGCAAGATGACTCCACAGAGCTAGTGGATCAGAGCCAATGTATACTAATATGAGGAACAGACTCTGTGTCCTGCTGACCCGGCTGGCAAGAGTATTCTTCCTGCCTGGTGTGAACAGCACTCGAAGCATTCCTTCCTTTCTGTGAGTGGCTGAGCTTTGGACCTTCACCAATGGAAGATGTCCTGCTCTAAGGTGGCAGCTTTAGAAAGTCTGGGATGAGAACTTGTCTTACTCTGAATTCTACATCCCCTCTTCTGGGAAGCCTACTCCACAGGGGACTCACAAATGTCTCCTAGGTCCTTGGCATTAGCAACAGAGTCCTCTCAGCACGCTGCTTCAGTTTCTGGAATTCAAATCCACAAATACCAGTGTTTCTTGTGGCCAAGGTGTATTACCACACAATGAAGGAACATGAGATTTCATGGTGCATATTTTAAGATTCTTTCCATGTAAACATCTCATATACCTTTTCTGAAAAATTGGTCATTTCTGTCTTTGCGTTTTTCCCTTCCTTTAAAAAATTTCTGTATTCATTTTCTTCAAAGCAGAATGAAAACCTTTCACATTTGAATTTCTCAAGGGAGATCCGCTGACACATAGCTCTTAACAACATTAAGATGTTCAGGTCAGCTATGTTAAATACACCTTACCCTTCAGAAAGACCAATGTGTATATCCTTAATGGACCCGCTAGAGTATAGATTTATGCTTTTGACTGCTTTCCTCCTGGATAGGAAACCAAACAGTCTGAATTGTTAAGGACATGTCCTGTAGTAGTCTTTTGTTATGATCATGAAATGTTTCCAATTCTTCTTTTCTGAACACATGATGAGGTAGGGGTGGGAAAGATCCTGTTAAGATGGAATATGAAAAAGCAATGAGACCACATAAAATTAGTCACATAAATTGTGGGATACTGTCATAGTTTCCATTTTCTATCACAGAGTTATAAAGTCCCCTTCTTACCCCATCGTGACAGTGTAAAGGGCATGTCAGCTCATACTGATCGTTTCTTGTCAAAGGCACTTGACCAGCAGCAGACACAGAGAAGGCTACACGACCCGCCCTCTTCTACCTGCAGTATGCCAGATGAGTCCATCCCTGTGAGAAAGATGCTTTAACTGAGACAGCATGAGAAAAGAGGCCTCACTGCCAGAGTAAACACGATTCCATTCAAGAAGACTGAGTAAGCCAACCTCGTCCACCACCTCACCAGGCATTCCCCACAGCTTGCTGTGCCTACCACAACATTCGCTGCTTTACCATTTCCCCTCGAATTCATTGCTCATGTTGTCAAAAAGGTCAACAAGCTTTCTGTTGTGCCACTCTCCAAGCAAAGCATTCCCCTGATGCTTCCGAGTTTGATATAGTTAATCTTCTCTTTTGAAGAGATTCTGAGGTAACCAGTCTGATCAGGCTGGTCTAATTTCTAGTCAGATGCCCTGTGACTAACATCAAACATTATGCTGAATCTCATTCATGGTCAATTTCAGGTCTAACTTATGATTTCTTGGAGGTTAAAACTACCTCTTTGCCCAAAGATACACCTCATAAGATTTACTGCATAGGTCTGCCACAATTGGAAGAGAGCGGCATCTGGCAGACACTGATGTGGGGCTTCACACACAGCACCACCTCCTATTCCAGCTTGCCCGCCATCTTGGCTCTGCTCTCCAAATTATTTATTATTTATCTATTTATTTATTTTGCCCCCCTGTAAGGTACCACATGCATGTGGTGTCTGCCTAGATCAGAAGAGGATCCCTTGGAATTGGAGTTAGGGATGGTTGTTAGACTCCATGTGGGTGCTGGGAACTGGGTCTTCTGCCTAAGTAACCTGTGTTCTTAACTGCTGAACCATATGTCCAGACTCTAAAAATAGACAAACTGGCCTCAGTATTCACAAATTCAGAATGTTAACAGGGGTAGGTCTGGGGAAAGATCTGTGCTCTGGGTCTCTTCTGTAAGTCCTCTTTGGGGTTACCCTGTTCAATGACATCCAGTCCTGGGTGCAGCTCCACTGCCCTCTCGTGTGTGTTCCCACATCTCTTTCTTCCCTGGTGGCACTCCCATGGCTCTTTACTGTTTGTTGAATTATGCAGCATCTTTGGCCTATGGATATTTTTGAGATGAAGAAACTTTCCAACTTTTATTCCATAAAGTGTTTCATTTCTTGCAACTCCATATAGTCCTGGCACTAATATATATTCATCCCTTATCTGACCTAAAGTTAAAATGTTATAGTTTTTAACCTGATCTGTAGAACAGAGGGGCCTAAAGCACTTAGCTCTCATTCAGTACCCACACTGCAGCTAGCTCTTTGATAGAATGCTGTTGCTACCTATACTGTCATGTAGGAAGGAGGCTAAATTTCACATTTGTACTTGTGAAAGGTTGGTCTGGCTAGGGCATCTTAAAAGCAAGTTGTCTCATTACTTCCCTTTCCCTGGGTCCCATCATTCCTTTACGATGTGAATAGAGAGGAAAGCTCCAAGCTGTCTTTATTACCTCCTAACATAGCAAGGTATTTTAGTAACCAGGTCTATTTCAGTATTTCCACTATGTTCCCTCCTTTTCATGGACATAATCCTTTATGTTTATTCAAGGGGAACTCTGTGATTCTCTGGACAAATGACCTGAATACTGATGGCTGATTTTGATAAAATTACTAATCATATTTATTATATTTGGCCCTATCAGGAGGATTAATAGAATCAGGACTATGGATCCTGTTAGGTGGGGCCAGCCACGGTGCAGAAACACCCATTTTCTTCTGGCCTTTATTTTTCCCAAGCAGCTGCTTGGCATTTTACTATGCAGGCTTGATAGTAGCTTCACATTTTCTCTAACTGTGCCAGGTGGACTTGTATTACAAACAGCACAGACACCTCCCTTTCTGATGGCTCTTGCATTTCTAGTTTATCCCCAGTTACATATTTGGATTAAATGGACACAGACAAGTTTTAGGTTACCTATGTCTACTGAAAGATGTTCTTTATGTTTCTCTGTATTGTACAAGTGTTACTTGTGATATTTCTTTTTCTTTTTTTTTTTTTTTTTTGTGGTCTTTTCGAGACAGGGTCTCCCTGTAGCCCCAGCTGTCCTGGAACTCACTCTGTAGGCCAGGCTGGCCTTGAACTCACAAAGATCCACCTGCCTCCGCCTCCCAAGTGCTAGGATTAAAGGCGTGCACCACCACGCCCGGCTACTTGTGATATTTCTTTTGCCCATAATAAGACAATTTGGCTCAAGAGAAGCTAGGTTTTACCTCCCTGAACCAGCAGTATACAGTCAGAAGCAGATAGTTTGGATGGGCTTGGTAAATCTTATCAGCTTATTTCTTGTCTATAGGTATGTAATTCATCCTGCCTTCTGGAAAACTATAAATCAGGATATGGGGGTCTGGGAAAGAAAAGAGATTTCTTCTGTTTGTAGTAAACAGTTTACCTTTAAGATAGGCCTAAAATTATTTAAATTTCTTTCATGGGCTATGCCTGCTTGACCTAGGATGTTAAATCTCTCTTCTAGTCAATGTTTATGTAAGGCTGCTTGAGCTTTGTTCAAGCCCTATATACTATTATACAGTAATTAAAATTATCAGGCTGGTCTAACAACCTTCCTGGATGGTTAATGACCATACTTAATGCTCATACCAATTCAGCCAAGAGACTTAAGGAATGACTTTATTCCTTGCCCTCTAAGGTCAGCTATATCCTAGGGCACTATGGGAGCATCTTGTGAAATGTCCTGTAACTGTGAGTCACCTGTCTTCTTGTTCAGAGAGGTCATGGAAGCACCAGGGGGACTCGAATAGGTGTCCAGTCTATAAAGAAGAAGGTCAACATAAAAGAAAGTCTCCTCATGCTTCGAAGGGAAGCCTGGTCAAGCAAGACCTGACTTTGTCTTCACATAGATGAAACTGGTAAAAGAAAAGCCAAAAGGATCCAGCACCCCCCCCCAAAACTGGTGTGACCCCTGAGGACCAGATCCTCAATTGACCTTGAGGAAACAAATATTGTTAATCTGGGCTAACTGTATGGTCTTAAACACCCAAAAGTAAAGTATAACCAAAGATAAGTAATCAGTATATTTCTTTTTTTTTTATTAATTTTATTTATTTCCGTATGTGTATGAATGTACTGTCTGCATGCAAGTTTGTGCACCCGTGTCGTGCAATGCCACGGAGGTCAGAAGAGGGTCTCTCGGATTCCCCTGGAACTGGAGTTCTCCTGGAACTGGAGTTTCAGACGGTTCTCAGCCGCATTATACTTCCCAGACATTAGACTTAAAACTCATATGAGATATTGTTTAGCAGATATAAAACTTAGGTCTTGGCCTTGTTCAACAATGCAGTGCCACCTGCAGCCAAAAAGGGCAAGTTTACTATTATTGTCAAATTTAAATAACTAAATGTCCTCTCTCTGTCTAGAAGACAGTTAAGAGGGAACTCACATTGTGACTGTCAAAATGCCTGGAAAGCAGATCATGATCCAGTGGTAATGGCCAAATGAAAATAAGGAGAAACCCAATAAAAGGATGCTTTGGAAACCCTCATCAAGAAATTCTAATGGACTTTAAATTGGACATTTAAATTTACCTCTTCTTACTTCTCCTGGTTCCCTGCCTAGAAAATGTGCCTAACTGCCCTTGCCTTCACTTTTCCTTCACAGGCACCAGTAGAGTACTTTGTTTCCTATACGTTTGGGGGGGTATAGTTATACTTTGGGGGGTCCTTTAGATAAACCCACTGAAGGGGTAACCCAATGGCCACACACACTTCATTCTGACCCAGCATGGAAGAAGTTAGAGCCACCAACTCCCTGATTCCCTCTTGGCTCCTAGGGTTACCTCTTCAGAGGGAGGAGTAATAAAATAGGAGCTAGGAATTAAGTAGGCAGTTTAGGATTGAGACCCCTAATTAGCCAATTTCTTTCTCAGCTGAAGAGCTGGAGACTTCCTGGATCTGCCATGGAAAGACATTTTTTAAAAATTCCAGAAAAAACATTAAGAGGAGAGTTTATATAGTCACTAGTAACTATTGGAAAATCTAGTTTCTTGGTCTTTATATTGTGCTCTTTGTATTCTTTTTCTTTTAAGTATTTTGTTTATTATGTGTTTCTTTTATGTGTATGAGTGTATTGCCTGCATGTATATAAGGGCACCTGTGTCATGCAGTGTCCGTGGAGGTCAGAAGAGGGCTTCAGATCCCCTGGAACTGGAGTTATGGGTGGGTGATTGTTAGTCAGCATGTGGTTGCTGGGAAACAAAGCCAGGTCCTGTGCAAGAGCAGCCAGTGCTCTTAACCGCTGAGCCATCTCTTCAGCCACTTCTTTGTATTCTTAAGATGATTATACAGAAATTCCAGAGGAATTCAATGCCCTCTTCTGACCATCATGGGCACTGAGAAGCACAGGTGCACTTACATGTATGCAGGGAATCAATAAGGAACTGGAGAGATGGCTCAATGGTTAAGAGCACTGGCTGTTCTTGCAGAGGATCTCGCTTTGTTTCCCAGCACCTACATGGTGGCTAACAATCATCCATAACTCCAGTTCCAGAGGAATTTGACAACCTCTTCTGACTTTAGGGGTACTCCACAGCACAGGTGCAGTTACCCACATGAAGGCAAGATGCTCATACGCCTAAAATAAAAATAAAAAATAAAATATTAAAATAATAACAAATAAATATGAAAGCTGGTAATATATAATGTATTTTAATTGCTGAAAGATTGAAAATGAAGTTTAAGATGTATGTATAGAAAATATATATTCAGCCGGGCTTGGTGGCGCACGCCTTTAATCCTAGCACTTGGGAGGCAGAGGCAGGTGGATCTTTGTGAGTTCAAGGCCAGCCTGGTCTACAGAGTGAATTCCAGGACAGCTGGGGCTACAGGGAGACCCTGTCTCGAAAAGACAAAAAAAAAAAAAAAAGAAAAGATAAAAGAAAGCATATACTGTATTGGTGCAATCATAGTAAAAAGAAATATGGAAAAAAGAAAAAAAAAGCTTTCTGCTTTGACCATTTCTTTGACTCTTCCCTCTCAGTAGGCTGCCTCCATTCTCAGTGTTAAAGTCTGTTAAATTTTTACAAAATATGTAGTTATACCCCCATAGTCATAAAAATTCTTCGAAGTCCTCTCCCTGAACTGTTTTAAGCAACCCTAATCCTAGTTTGCAAGACAAGCTTTTGTATCACTTGCTTCCACCAGGTGGCGCTGTTGCTAGTTTGGGCCACCACTGACAGGAGACACTAAAATTGCTAAATAGACATCAACTGCTTCTCCCTTTTTCTGAGAGTCACCACTGTTAACAATTACTGTCCCCCCCCCCAAAATAATAATAATAATAATAATAAAAAAAAACAATTACTGTCTCCCTGGCACACCCTCTGGGCACCTAACAACTGTCTCTGTGGGACTCAGGCTTAATATCCTTTAAGGCATCTCATGGAAGGTCAAGGCTGACAAACACTGAAATATAATGCTTTGAGCTAAGCCCTAGGTGCCTCACTGTAGTCTATGGTACTTAATAGGAAATGGTCAGTTAGCCAACAGTCAGTCAATCATGCAACTTTAACTCTTGATTGGTGCTTTTGGAGAAAACAAAGGCATCTGTTTGCTAAAGCTGCACATAACCAAGCCTAAGGGGTGTGTGAGGAGCAGAGGGTAAGTTAAAAAAGGAGGGAGAGAAAGACTTCTAGACCAGAGGGAAGGCAGCAAGGCTGGAGAATTTGGAGTAGTTTGGAAGAGCCAGGAAAAAGAGAAGACAGTGCTTTGAAAAAGAGGGGGAGAGTGAAAGAAAAGAGTAATTCCATCAATTCGTTCCTGGCATATGACTCTTAGACTTAATCTGCAATGGCCTCTCCAACACACTGACTTCCTGATTTCCTTCTGGTCTGACCCAAGAGCTGTGTACTAAATACCAATGCATGGCACAACTTGTGTACTCACTTGCAAAACTGAGTGGCCTTTCACCCTGACTCCAGTCTACCACCAAATTCTTTCTTTTTTTTTTTTTTGACAGGGTCACCCTGTTTGTCTCTTTTTGGGGGGGAGGGGGGTCCCAAATTCTTTAGATTAGTGATTCTCCAAGTATGCTCTCCACTCCAGCAGCATTAGCATCTCTAGGAAACTTAGAGATGCAGGTTGTTAGGTCTTACCCAAGACCTATTGAATTGGGTGTCTAGAAACCTGTATTTTAACAATCCCCAAGATGATTTTAAAGTCTGTTTCCACTTAGGAACCACTAAGTTAGACTCCTGTTTAACATTTCATATCTGGGCTACTTCACAGCCTTGTAATTATTCTTCACCACAAGAGGCCTCCTTATGGGGTGAATCTCATCCATGGAATAGCTTCTAATTGGCTGAGATCCACCCTAAAACAATTAAATCAGGGCTGTAGGGGGTGGGGCTCTGGATTCTGTGTTCTTTAAAAAGCATCCCATGAAAGGTCAAAGCTAACAAACACATCTCAGTGCTAATCAATTATGAAGCAGGATTGCTTTTAGTTTTGTTTGGATTTTTTTTTCTGTTCTTGCAATTCTCCCTTTTCACGTCAGCTAGGTAACACCCACATTTCTTTAGGCTTACAAGACAAACCAGTGAATAGAGATCTATGTTTAAATCTATAAAGGCCCCCTGTGGTGGTCTGAAAGAAAATGTCCCCCACAGGCTCCAAGTATTTGGACATTTTGTCTCCAGGTAGTGGCGCTCTTTGGGGAGATTTTAGGAGGTGTGGCCTTGCTGGAAGCAGCATGTCACTGGGGGATGGCCTTAGAGCCTGTTTAAGCTTGGCCAGATTTCCAGTCTCTCTGCTTCCTCTCTGCTTGAAGATGCACTCACTGCTTTCTGCTAGGCCACCAGGCCAGCCCTGCCTTTATGAACTCTAATCCTCTGAACCATAAATCAAATTAACTCTTCCTTCTGTAATAAGCTGCCTCTGTCACAGTGTTGTATCACTGCAGTACAAAAGTAACAACACACCCTCTCAAGTCTCCCACCACACTGGAATGCCCTTTCGTCCTTTGCAGGCCCAGTCTCCTCCTGCCCTAGAGGCTTGCTTAGCTGCATCTTCTTTGGGTCTAAATCACTCTGCCTTTTCCCTTTGGCCCAGCAGTCATCACTCATTGGATAGATTTCCATTCCACCTTCCTTTGCTTGCCTTCCCTATCCCAGGAAAGATGAGATGAGAACAAAACCCTGGTTCCTGTTTGCCCAAGAAGTCCTGACTTAATTTCTGTTCTAGAACAACTAACAGCATCCATTTTTACCTCAAAGAATGTCCTGTTCTGGACACCTACCTAAGCCTCCCACTCTTCTATGTTATCAACACGTTCTCCGATCTCTTTGTGACTCAGGACCCTTGCAATGTTAATTCGCTGTGACTTTCTGATTCCAGTTCACCTTCACTGGCCTACAAACTACACAGAGAGGGAACTCAGCAGATACCTGCTAAATGACCGAACAGCTTTTTGAGGGGGGCAGTAATTAGAGAGCCCATTCGATACAGGGAATAGTCTAGAGAGGTTAAGTTTCTCACCAAGATCCCACAGCTAACAGAGGTCGTCCCTGGAATCTGATCCAGGTTTGGCACTTTACAGGCTCCTAACCATGAAGCCTGAAGACAGATCTTCTACTGCCTGATTCAGTGAGATGCAGGGCCCCCAGGGAGGGAGCTTTGCCCTGTCCTGAGTAGAGCTGAACTCAGCTTGAAAGCCACACAGTTATTTCCTTCCCGTTGAAATGGCAATCTGCTCCAAGGAAATGAAGCTTGTGGCTCTCGGAGTATAAAGGACAAATGTGTGGGAGAAGCCAGAGATCAAACAGTCAAGCTGACTTGTTATAGAATTTTTCATGAGCTGAATTCAAATGCTATCATTTGAATCCAAGCGTCTCTCCCTTGGATGTAAAAGAGTAAGAACAAAGGGTGAGGGGGAAGGCAGCTGTCAGGGAGTAATCTGGAGGCAGATGAGTGGTTCTTGCCTGGGGACAAAGAGAAGAGACAGCCTGGGGCCTGGGACAGAGGTCACAAGAGGAGGTACCAAAGCAGAAGCTGAGAAATCACTTTTCCTCAGTCCACACAAAAAAAACATGGGATTCAAGAGCCATCAGCCTGTCTTCTTCAATGAGCAGGCTGGCCCCCTCCTAATGGATAACTGAAACTTGTGTCTCCTGAGGTCACTTTACCTCTGATTCTGTTTGCCCACCTGCAAAACGGGCACGTTGAACTTAAAAGACCTTGAAAACACTCTCATCACTAAAATGCGGACTCACTGACCCACAGACTGGATTAGGAGTGCAGATAGGACCACAGATATATTAAATTCCCTGAATTCCCTTCTCAAAGTCAGAGAAAGCATAGCTCACTTATTCTGAGCCCCATTGGCTGGGGGTCTGACCCTTGATAAAATGTTTTCGGTCAAGTACAGCCTTCTTTGAAGATTAAATTGAACCATTGTTCAAAGAAAATAGTTCAAAGATGAATGAATAATATTATTAATCTTTCCTTCTTTCCTTCCTCCCTCCCTCCTCCATTCCTTCCTTCCTTCCTTCCTTCCTTCCTTCCTTCCTTCCTTCCTTCCTTCTTCTTTCCTTCCTTCCTTCCTTACTTCCTTTCACTAGAGTTTGAAACTACAGTCTTAACCATGTTAAGCAAGTGCTCTACCACTGAGCCAGGTACCCCATTCTGTTTTTACATTTTACTTTGAGACAGGGTCTCCCTAAGTTATCTAAACTGACTTTTATAAGAAATATTAAATATCAATCTTTCCCATCAAACACAGTAAAACTTTGGTTTAGGACAGGGAATTCAAATCTTTTAATCACCCAGACCATAGAAAACTTTTGTTATGCAAAATCCCAGCTTTTTGATTTCTCAAACCTGATGGCCTGGATGACCAAGGCCTTCCCTTCATCCACCCCTGTCGCCTTTATTTCTTTTGCATCTATTCTTTTTTTTTTTTAAAAATGATTTTTTATTTTATTTTTATTTATTTATGTGTATGAGTGTACTCTCTGCATGTAGGTTTGTGCACCCGTGTCGTGCAATGCCGTGGAGGTCAGAAGAGGGTATTGGATTCCCCTGGAACTGGAGTTCTCCTGGAATTGGAGTTACAGACGGTTCTCAGGCGCCATGTGGGTGCTGGGGATTGAACCCGGGTCTTCTGCAAGAGCAGTCGGTGCTCTTAATTGCTAGGCCATCTCTCCAGCCCCCTGCATCTATTCTTTTACAACAGCAACTGCAGTCCTCCTGACTTCTGGATAAATATCTATCAAATGGTGCTAAAGAGGTAGCTAAGCAGTTAAGAGCACTGGCTGTTTTTGCAGAAGACCTGAGTTCAAATCCTAGCACCCACGTGGTGGCTAACAACTGTCCATAACTCCAGTTCTAGGAGAAGGGATCTGATACCCTCTTCTGTCCTCCGAGGGCACTGCATTACACAGGTGCACTTACATACATGCAGACATAACACCCATACACATAAAATTTAACAAAAGCAGCAACAACAACAAAAATCTTTCAAACTTCTGAGTTGAGTGTACTTGTTCCATCTGAATGAAGCAACACTCTTTTGCAAATGTAAAAGCTGCCTCGCTGAGTTACTTTTGCTTTGTGAGATATCAGTAGTATTCTTGGACCTCGGATTTTATTTTTAATACCCTAAACTCACTCTGTAGCCTGAGCAAGCCATGCACTTAAGATTTTCCTGGGGCCAGTTAGGTGGTTCAGTAAGTCGTCAGGCTTGCCACAGAAGCCTGATGATCTGAGTTCCAGTCCAGAAACTCAGAGTGGAAGGAGAGAACCTACTCACAAAGCTTGTCTTCTGACACATGTATGTGTCATGGCGTGTATGTGCATAGCACAGACACACAGACATACACAGACACACTAAGTAAAAGTAAAGCAAACAAACCAACTTTCCCGCCTCGGCCTCCTGAATAACTAGTATTGTAGGCCTATACCTCCAGGCCTGACTTAACCTATTAATTTTCAAGTAGAAGTAAACCAGATTATTGTTGCAAGACATATATTTAACAGAAAGAAAAAAACTCTCAATAGTATTTTTTTTCTTTTGAGGGGGGCACATGTCACGCAAAAGCGTGAACACCCAATCATCACACTTATGACCAAAAAGAGTATCGTCAATAGTATTTTTAACTTTTTAGTAAGTTAATTTGTTTACCTTGGAGTTATTCATGAATTATTACAGATAATTAAGTCCAACTGCAGTTCACATTTTATGAAACAACAGTATATTCAACATACACATTCTATTGGATCAAAACATATTATAAGATTTATATCAGCATTAGGAGTGAGTAGTTTTGCCTTAGAAACTACTAGAACACTGAGCTGAATCTCATTCTAATGGCCCCATGTCTTGTTAATGCTGTTTACTTGTCTGGTAAGTTCACTGCTTAAACTTCACTAAAGAAACCTTGTCCCCTCTGGTAAATCTGTCTTAAGCTGGGGCTCCCCATTCGTTGACTTTCCTACTCTGCAAACATGGGGTCTCTGTGTGCGAAAAGTGATTCAGCATCAGACTTGAGCTTTTGGAAACTGGCAGCCTTTACTGTTGGCTTCAAAACCACCATGCTGGGAGGAAGCCAAAGTGCCACATCTAGAGGCCACAAAGAGGTTGTCAAGTTGTCAGCCACAGCTGAAGTCTCAGTCCTCAGCCAGTATTTATGGCTAAATATGGGTGAGCGACTCTGATTCCCACTATGAGTCATTCTCAGTGAGCCACCTCAGCTCATGCCACATGGTAGAGAGGGTAGCTGTTCTGCCTTGGCCCTATCCAAATCTCAATTCCTGTGCAAAGCAATTGCTGACATCTTCAGCCTCTAGGTGGAGAGATATTTAAGGCAGCTAAGTAACAGGGAAAGAAGACTATCTCATGGGGTGCCCATAACCACCACTGCCATCAATAAAATAAAGGGCAATAAAATAAATAAATAAAATAAATAAAGGGCAGCTTGTGATGTTTACATTCTATTCACCCACCTGGGCACGAGACAGAAACATCACCTTCCTCTCTGATCCATTGTGTCAAATGAAAATAGATTAGAATGTGTATGTCAACTCTGGGTAAAAGCTTGACACCCAGTGTGGTGTGTGGACCACCAAATTCCCCTACCCTTATTCCAGGGAGGAAGGCCACAAGCAAACGCATATTCTACTGTCCAGAATCCCTGACAGGACAAGGATGAGCAGGGCTATGCTGCCACCCATGCTGAACAAACAGCAGGAAGAAGAATGCTATCATTTGGCTCTTGAATGTCCCAGCCCATGACACCACTTAGAAGGTGGGGAAACCTGTAAGACGTGTGCCCAGTAAGAGGAGGTTAGTCTTACAGGCTATGCCCTTGAGGAGAGTGCTGGTCCTTCTTACTCCCTTCACATTCCAGCCATGCCACACTTCCCACCAGACTGTGCTCTGTCTCCCCTATTCTGTGTTTCCCCACCATCAACATCAGAGAGCTTCAAATTATGGGGTTGGCTGGGAATGGTGGCACATGTCTTTAATCCCAGTGCTCATGATGTAGAGGCAAGCATATCTCTGTGAGGCCAGCCTGGTCTATACAGTGAGTTCTGGGCTAGCTGGGGCTAGAGGGAAACCCTGTCTCAAAATAAATAAATTAAATAAATAAAGTAAACAAACAAAAACTACAGTTTTATCTAACTGTGAACTAAAATCTCAAAGTCATGAGGTAAAATAAAACTTTTTTGTCTTTTATAGATTGTCTCAGGTATTTGTTGCAATAATGAAAGCCGACTAATAACGGAGAAATTGGTCAGGTCACTGAGATTTTAGTTAATTGTTGCCACAGTACATGACCAGGTTTCTGAGTGTAGGCTCTGATGACCAGATAAGTTTTCATTGTAGGAAGAAGATTTCATTGCACTCTTGTTTCAACCACCACATGCCACAAGCTCCCTCAACCTTGCCACATGCCCTTTAATGATGATGGTGGATGGGAGTGTCGAAGACCGCTGATCTAGATTACTTTATTTGATATAACCACCACCAGAGAGAAGAAATGATTTTCTTTTCACATTTTGAAAGACTTTAATACGTGATTCTTGGTAATATTCATCCAGTAATGCATTCACTGCATTGAGTTACAACCAGGTGCTTAGACTCTGGTCACCCTGAAGGACATGTGCACTGACTATCTTGGAGCCACCAACTGAGGTGGGAGGAACTCACAGTCTTCCAGTAAAGTCAAGGCATGAAATTCAGGACCTCTGCACAACAGTCTATAATAGGGCTTAAATGTGTTCTACTAAGTAAGTTCTTGTGTTAAAAACTTGACCCCTAAAGTAAGAGTGTTGGGAGGTGAGGTTCTTACTGAAGACCAACAGCACTCTGCCTTGGTGAGTAGGCTAATGGTATCATTTTAGAATGTGCTTATTACACAAGCAAGGTTGGACCCCTGCTGCTTTTTTACTCACTGTCTTGGAAGTGTGATTACTTCCACCATGGGATAATGCAGCCCTGACTAAATGCTGACTTCTTGATACTGGACTTCCAGGCCTCCAGAACTAAGCAGCAAATTTCTTTGTCTTATAAATTACCCAGATTTGGGTATTCTGTTCTAGCATCAAACAACAAATGAAGACAATTCCCACTGGCAGAGATAAAGATCCACCCCTCTCTGACCATGAAGCAGTCATCATGTAGAGCAAATTTTTGATTCATTCCTCTGAATAGGCACTATTTTTTTTTATTTACAAAACTTTATGCCCAGTCTAAAAGCTACTGTGACCCAGACTGAAGTAGACTCTAGGTTAGACCCACACAGAACAAGACTAGGAAGTCGAGGTCTCCTGCTTGATGCTGCCATCAAGAATCACCTTGTGCTAAGACTTGGAAAGCTATTTTAAGCCAGTGGAGAAGAGGGGGAGTAGAAGGAATACAAATGAAGACAGTCAGGTTCATCAGGCAACCTGTAACATGATGTTCTAAAACTGGTGATTCATCTGAGCCAAACAGGCATCTCTTTCAAATAATAAAAATATCCCTAAGTTCCAGTATGTGGGTCTATGGAACTCTCTAATCAATGTAAATCCAGCACCAATTAAAAACATTTATTGAAGTTTCCATACTAAATGCCAGGCATTCTGTATTTATCAATGCCTGTTGAAATGAATCCTTGTGCAAATTATTTCCACAAGCTCACAGGAGCAGGAGCCCCCATAGCTGCCGCAAGTGAAGCCCCCCTGGATTCTGCTAGAGCACTCTTCTTGCTGGTGTTAGATAGCTCCCCAGCCAAGCAGTTCAGGGCATGGCACTGTGAGTACGAACACAGCGTGGACATGGGCAAGGCCTAGGGATGTGATGACTCCTTCTTCCTCTCCACATCCACCTCCCTACATAGTACCCAGCACAGTTTTGGATGGCTTCATGAATCAAACTGTGGTCCTACCAAGTCACCACTATGTCCTACCTAGAAAGCAGATTGTATGACTCACCAGCACCCCACCACCTCCACCTCCACCACCACCACCGTGTCTTCCTCAGATTCACCCACCCTTTTAAGTGGTTCAGTTTCATTCCTGAGAAGCTGACTTCCTCACACTTCTGTTCTTCCTGCCCTCTTTCTGCCTTAGAACAACCCAGTTCCCCTCTGTCATTGTTTCGTTCCTTTCCTTTGCATGTTGTCTTCCCTCTTGGCTATTCTCAGTGATAATCTGCTGTTTACTGGCCATGTTCTCCAGACGGCCTTTCTCACTGCAATTTAGCCACATCCTTTTAACCCTGCAAGCTCTCTGTTTGGAACAACCCTCCCTCCATTTGGGGGCTCTGCCTTTCAAGGCCAAGGACAGCAAGTTTCTCTTTCCCCTGTACTGTCTAGCTGTATTCCTCCTTGGCAGGTGCTCCAGCTTGGCTTGTATTCTTCTTTTCCTCTTATTGCCTCAAAGACATGTGAGAAACTGAACTCTGCAAGTACTTGTAACCACCTGCTGGGAACACTTTTATTTGGCACATGGCAAATGCACCCTGGATCAAAAGGAAATAAGCTCAGAATATAATCACCACTCACGAGTTATCTCCTAAAAGAATGCATTATTTTAAAAATAATGTACTGGATGCACTCTACTATATTCCATAATAATTTCAAGCAACTTGTAAATACTTTTATGATTTTTAAAATAATTACATATTTTATAAAGTCAGGACTAGGTATCAATATCAAGGAGAAATGAAGTATACATAGAATATAGAATATGCTGGGCGTGGTGGCGCACACCTTTAGTCCTAGCACTTGGGAGGCAGAGGCAGGTGGATCTTTGTGAGTTCAAGGCCAGCCTTGTCTACAGAGTGAGTGAGTTCCAGGACAGCTGGGACTACAGGGAGACCCTGTCTCGAAAAGACCAAAAAAAAAAAAAAAGAATATAGAATTTGACATAGCCATGAAATTTGAGCTACATGTGTGACTCTGAGCTACCCAGCAGTCAAAACACAAAGGAAAATATGTTCAATTACATGGCTGTTACTATCCTGAAGGAGAAAACACGCCCTACCTTAGGGGACACAAAATTTTCCTCCTATTGAGTTCTAAAGCAAATGCTGTGTTTAAGATTTCTCACAGGGACTGTTGAAGAGACAGTGATCTGGGTTGGGATTTTGGTGTATAACTTGCTTATTCTTGGGACTAATGAGGAGTCACTTGAAAAGAAACAAAGTAAAAGAAGTTAAACTCTTTGGTCCTTCAATCTCTCCTGTTGTGGTTTACATAAGAATGTCCAGCATAGGCTCCAAGTATGTGGACATTTTGTCCCCATTTGGGATGTTTTAGGAGGTGCGACCTTCCTGGAGGAAGCACATCACTGGGGGCAAAGGGAGTTCTTAAGCCTTCACGGGCTTCCCCAGTTGTTCTCTGCTTCCAGTGCCTGCGTGGGCATTCAGCTTTCTGCTCCAGACACCTCTGCCACCAGGCCTCCCCCACCATTACGGACCCTGACCCCTTTGGAATCATAAGCTAAACACACTCTTTCTTCTATAAGTTGCCTCAGTTATGATGTTTCTTTTTTAATTAATTTATTTATTATGTGTATGAATGTATTATCTGCATGTAGGTTTGTGCCCCTGTGTTGTGCAATGCGGCAGAGGTCAGAGGAGGGTGTCAGAGTCCCCTGGAACTGGAGTTAAAGACGGTTCTCAGCTGCTATGTGGATGCTGGGGCTCGAACCTGGGTCCTCTGCAAGAGCAGTTGGCGCACTTAACAGCTAGGCCATCTCTCCATCCCTGGTTATGATGTTTCTTATAGCAACAGAAAAGTAACTAATGCAGAAGTCCTCCTTAAATAGCAAAAATCAGAGCACCCCTGATGAACAGATTAAATGTACAGCTTAAAACTGCATTCCAGAAGCAAGTGCAAAATTTATTCTGTTATTGTCATTGGTTTTACTGCAATGAAAATAAAAGGGTTTATGTTTTACATTTTAAAGACACTTTAAATTAGGGATACATATTTAATTTATTGGCTATTTCTGAAGTTTGATATTTTTTGACCAAATAGAATATTGAAAAGGATATTAAACAACTTTCATTTAATCATTAATCCACAGATAAAGTAAAATTATTTCCCCTTAAAATCTAATATAATAAACTAATATTTTTAAGTAACAATAATTTTATCAATTCTTCCCTTTCTATATTGAGGTAGAAGTTCTAAAAATTATAATTCCATATAGTAAATTTGCATACATAAGGCAGGGGTCAACAAGAAGAAGGAAAAGAGGAATAGAAATAGAATGAACTCATCCGCCTCTTTGCAACCTTCCAAGCTGGTTGCACCGAGATGCTGGTCTGCTCTTGTATATTAACTAGATTACAGCACCTGATATTCCCAGGCATCCTCCCATCCAAATACTAACCAGGCCAGACCCTTGTCAGACATGATCAGGCACATTCAGGGTGGTATGGCTTTAGATTGCTCTTGTATGCTATCCAGGCTGCCTATCTAAACCAGGATTAACTGTGCTTTAATTTTTATTTTAAATATTCAGGAAAGAAATAAATTCGCTGTATAGCTAGGACATTAAAATGTAGCACAATTGTCTAAATGGGCTTCTCTTAGTTTGCCAACATTTATAAATTCTTGTGTATTTATTATTAAATAAATCATGCCGCCATTCTCTCTAAAGTTATTCAACATGAAAATTGATAGCACCATTTCACTTATTCTGTTTTCTAGCAAACATCTCAAAATATTCTCCATGATTGCCCCCCCCCCAAAATGCAGACTTATTTTCAGAGTTGTAAAGCATGAGAATGTAAAATCACGGAGTGAGCACACTAGAATAGTTTACTAATAAAAATAACTAGACTTTTGAGTCATTCCTCATTACTGGGCTTATTTATAGAGTTTGTGTTGTTACTCAGGAGATGAGAAGGCAATAAATTGCTAAGCAAAATACATCAAGAATATATTTGAAATTTGAGCATATTTGAAAGCAGGGCGTCCTGATGCGTCTTGCAAGGTCACAGTGTTAGGGAACTGTAATTCTTCTTTCAGTAATAAAGCAGACCCAAGAGTACACACAGCTAAGAGCTCTATTCCAGTGAGGAGCCCCTTAGAAAGGAGAGTGAAAGCCAGAAATGGATTCAATGCATCTCAATATATCAACTGCATTTCCCGTTAAGATACAATCCTAGCAGCTAGCCATGGAGCAGAATAAGGTGACCAGTACCCAGGACCAGAGATAACCTAATATTTATTCATGAAATACTTTGTGAGCAGTGGCACTAAAGAAACAATTTTGGAAGCTGGATGGAACTGAAGAAAAATAAAGAGCCCCAAACAAAGTTTTCCATGTTAGCTTTCTCTGTCCCTTTATTCTATTTGACAGACAAGTACCAGCCATCCCAGGCAACTTTATGTATTCTGAACTCCAAGATGCTTGTCTTTCATTGGTCATTATGCATTATTTATAAAGTGAAAGATATTGAAAGAAACTAGTTTTTCCAATGCATCCTAAATAGGGTAGAAAGTTAGGATCAAACTGTTTTACAGAGTAATCAAACTTTTCTCAACTTTCTGTATGTAAGGAGCAGATAGAGAAGAATCAGCAGAAAAACTTTGCCACCTTGAAACCTCTGGGCAAAGGCAGAGCATTGTGAGAGTCTCTGCTTTGACTTGGGTATGCTCCAACCCTGACTGAGATTATACTCGTGAAGAAGTGCCATGTTCTCAGTATATCCTTGCTCAGAATTCTTCCTACTCTCTTTCCACTTTGCTGTTTAATGCTAAGTGGAGCTGTCCAAGGCCTCTATACCTTGGCATTTCTTTTTCTGGGAATCCAAACTGCCAACGGGAATTGGCCACACATACACAGCCACACCCAGGACTGGAGGAGGATCTGGACGTCTTTGTCTTCGGTGCCCTAAGACCTAAGGAAGAAAAGGTGAACCCTGAGCCAAGCTGGATTCCCAAAGTTAGTCAGAGGTGGAGTGCTGTGAGGAAATGAGAAAAGGCCTGTGTGATAAAACTGCTGGTTGAGAAAGACATGAGTAAGGCCACACAGTGAGCTGACGGCACATTTCTGGGAAAGAAATTAGATAATTCTTCTGAGCAAACAAATAAGGGGGAAAAAATGATGAAACAACACAGTGGGGAAATACACTGCACTCTGTTAGTGCTTCTTAGACTTTGGGCAGTTGGGGGTAACTTTTAATACTTATAGAGATTCATAATTGACATAGTTCCAAAGACTCAATAGAAGTAGGATGTCCTAAGCATTTTCTTTTTCTACTGAGACACAGGGCAAGTTGAGTCTGCTGGCCAATGGAACATACTCTGCCCCTGTTGGCTCTCAGTCAGCATCCCTGCTATGCTACTTCTTAGTCCCCCCCCCCTTTTTTGGTGTTTTTGAGACAGGGTCTCCTTGTAGCCCCAGCTGGCCTGGAACTCGCTCTATAGACTAGGTTGGCCTTGAAATCAGAGAGATCTGCCTGCTTCTGCCTCCTGAGTGCTGGGATTAAAAGCGTGTGCCACCACACCAGGCTGCTGTGCCTCTTTGTAGAATGGTCTGGGCTCCTTAAATCATGTTTTCCTCACCCTTAAATTAAACATGACACTTTAGGTTTAAGACTGCCGTGAGGATTAAATGAAATAACATGTTTACAGTACTTAGAACACAGCAGAACCCGGCAAATTCTTCATTTTATCTGTTCTGGGGGCAGATGTAGAAGGAATGGAACCATGTCCTAGACGGAGCTACAGACCCACCTTACAGCAGTGATTCTCAATACTACATGGGCACAGTCACCTGGGGAGCCAGTTATAAATGAGATTCTTGGCCCCGTCCTAGAGTAAAAGATTTGAGTGGAGTCTGTAGGATTCATTTAGAGCCACGTGACTCTAAGATCAAGCAGATTGGCGCAGAGGTGACATGGTAGTGTGAGCTTGAGATTTGTAAGGAAGCATCCCGGAGGCAAAACAGATGAAGTAGGGAACTGGAAAGACCAGGGTATTTTTTTAATTAATTAATTAATTTATTTGTTGGCTTTTTGAGACAGAGTCTCCCTGTAGCCAGAGCTGTCCTGGAACTCACTATGTAGATCAGATTGGCCTTGAACTCACAGAGATCTGCCTGCCTCTGCCACTGGGGTGCTTGAACTAAAGGCCTTTGCCACCCCAGAGGGCTCAAAAACCAAGTTTTAAATTAGGAGCAGTAGTGAAGATGGGAGAAAAGTCTGCTGATAAAACAGGGAAGTTCAAAGTGAATGAATAAGTGCTTAGATTATGTAAATATGTAAGTAGAACACATCAGGATACAATATATTAAAGAAAATATATTCATGCATATATAATGTCTAAATAAATATGTATATGTGCATAACCTCTCACTTTGTAATAAAGGTTCAGCTCCATAATCAAATGTTTGGTTACTGCTGATTTTCAGGTACAGACAGAAGACAAGATAAAGAAACATAAAGAATCCAGGTGTGGTGGGCACGACTTTAATCCAGGCTTCACATTCGGGAAGCAGAGGCTGGCAGATCTGAGGCCAGCCTGGTGGACAAAGCCAGCTCCAGGCCAGTTAGGGACACAAAGAGACCTCGTCTCAATGAAAGAAAGAGAGAGAGAGAGAGAGAGAGAGAGAGAGAGAGAGAGAGAGAGAGAAAGGAAGGAAGGNGGGGGTGGAGGTAGGTACCAGGAAGGGCGGGATGGTACAGGGGGTGGAGGTAGGTACCAGGAAGGGCGGGATGGTACAGGGGTGGAGGTAGGTACCAGGAAGGGCGGGATGGTACAGGGGGTGGAGGTAGGTACCAGGAAGGGCGGGGCAGACCCCATCTCATCCGGCTGTTTGCTGGTGCTGGGAAGGAAGTGTAACTGATTCATCTTGGCACCAGGCTCTTAGCACAGCTGAGTAGGAGTCTGTGCATGCTTGTTGATCAAAGAAGCTCTGAGCATTCAATACAGAGAAGGGAAGGAGGGAGGGAGGGAAGGTCTGAGAAGATAAGAAAGGGAGAGAAGAAAAGAGGGAGAGAGGAGAGAACAGCAAAGGAGCAAGGGGAGGGAAGACAGAGGAGAGCGATGCAGAAGGAAGAAGAGAAAAAGGAGAGGCTAGAAAGAAAGAGAAGATGATGACACATTTGGTCCACAAGCTGAAATCATCTAAGCTATTTATGGGACTTCTGGGAGTTCACGTATATTTTTACCCTCTTGGCCAACAACTATAGTTGTTAAGTGTCGCCATAATCACAATTCTTGCTTTATGAAATGCCTTTTTCTTTTCTTCTTCCATCAGAATTTCTTTCTAAGGGTGAATTCATATACCTTCCTTTGACTCTGTGTGTGTGTTGTGTGTGTGTGTGTATGTGTGTGTGTGTGTGTGTGTGTGGTGTGTATGTTGGTGCCAGGATTAAATAAACCCTTCCCATACTAAGCAGTCACTCTAAACCTGAGCTAATCACCAGCCCCTGCTTTGCCATCTGAACTGCAATTCGGCCCCAGGCGGCTTTGTCTTTCTGTAGAAAGCAGACCTATCTCACTGGTACAGACATTATCATTGAAAACATTCTCCCGGATACCTTGCCCAGCGAGTTCTTCTTGTATTTCTGAAAACTGTTTTTGCTGATGGCAACATGAGCCCAGGCTTAATTACCATAGCCCTCTTGCCTGACTCACAGACACCTATCTGACACTACTGCTTCACACAGCTCTGTCATTTCCATTCAAAGAAAATGTCACCAGGCCTGGATTGTGAAGTAATGAGATGAGGGACAACAGATCCAGCAAAGAGACCACAGCAAGGACCAGAGGCCCTGAAGGCCTCTCAGGCCCACATCCCTCTGGTGTGAGGCTCCTTTATTTCATTCAGTGTGACCTTCTGGGCAAGAGGGGACCAATAAAGACAAACCATCTGTGCATGTGCTTCTCCCAAATGTCCATGGAAATCCCCACAGTTGTTGCCTTCTGGGAGGCTTAGAATGTTGCCTTTGTGCCCAATTTCTTTGTTCTCCCAAAAATTTCAAAATTCAAAGACACAGTATTTAGTCTCTGAACCTCATCTGTTCTTAATAAATAACAATCAAAATGAAAGAATGCATATAAACCCACCATACGGATGTATGTTATCTCCTGTTCTTTAAGTTATGTGAAGAGATGAATGGAAGTTTATGGGTGGCAAACAGGACAGGATCCTCAGGAGAGTTGGGGGATTTATCTTTGGTGGTTCGGAGGTGTAGCTCAGTGGCAGAACACTTGCTTACTAAGCATAAGATGTTGGGTTCATCCCCAATGCTACAAATTTTCTATTTTAAAGGAGAGATTCACATTTGATTCATCTCACTTGTCGTGACCCTCTTTAGAGCAAGGATAGGTGTAAAAAGTAGCAAGCAAATAATAATAATAATGTGCTTTAAATTAACTGGGTCCATGCAGCAGGCTGAGCTCCCTGCAGTCAGCAGGCAATCTTTATATTCGCCATCCACACAGATGAGGTTTACAGTTGAATTGCAAGAAGCAGTTCCATATTATTGAAACAAAGAGAGGTGCTAAAATCATCAGCACTCATCTAGCTAAGGAACTGTGATGAAAGCCAGGCGTCTACTGGAAAGCAAAAGGGAGCCAATGGGAGTCTGCTCTGCATGCAGTACAGTCACTTGGCTTCCTTGATCCATCCTTGCCAGTTCCTGAGCCAGCGTGGGTTGAGATGACAACGTGCGTGGAATGTGGGAACAGGAGGTTAGAAGCAGCACATGCCACTCTTCTGCTGGAGGAGACCATGCTCGTAGCTCTGCCTGCCCCCTCTCACAGTGCCAAGCCTACCATTTTAAAATGCGTTGTTTCTAAAGGATACCAAAATGGAATGCAACGTTTGGTCACAGTCTAATGATCAAATCTGGAGGAAAAAAAAATAAAACACAGAAAAAGAGAGGTCTGAAAAAGAATTGTACATAAATACCACTAAAATGTTGCAGAAACAGAAATCCTAATCAGAGGGGGAGGAAATGAGTCATTTTTTTTTCCCCTGAGAGTTGTTTAGGATCATTATAAATGATACAAACAAGAACAGGAAAAACAAAAAAAAAGAACAGGACCTGCCGGTTCTGGTAAGCCATCTTGTACAGAAAGTTATTGCCTGTTCCCTTAATGGATTCAGGTGAGGTACATTCTATTCCAAAGTCTATACACAGGGCTTAGCATTGTTGTCCCTTTTGTCTTTCCTTTTGGGTCACCGTGGTAGGTAGAAATGCTGGCACAGCCTGCCCATGTCATCGTGGACTAGAGAAACCATTAGTGAGTGGTGGAATTAGAAGGTGAATATTCATTCTGCGTGCACCCAGCCTAGAGCCACTATTCATGGAATATCTTGCCTCTTCCCTACATCACTCTTCTGGACTTTGAATCAATTTTCATTCTTCCCTAAATGTATATTAACACCTATGTATTGTTCAATAATTGGTGTTTGGGACTGAACATGGAAGGATGTTCCTCACTTGTACTATCTGAGGAGAGAACAGTTGGATGGGCTATGACTAGCCACCTACAAAGTAGTTGAAATGCATGAACAGAACCCAAACAGCTTATGGACATGTGAAGAAAAAGAAAAAAAGGCCAGTCTCACTAGTTACCAGAGAAATGCCTCTTTAAACAGCATCCAGTTCATAGCCAACAAAACTGATAACATTTTAAAATTTTAAACAAGAGTCAGTGTTGTGGATGATGAAATAAATGAAGTGAGTATGAGTAGATATCCTCCAAGAAGGCAGTCTTGGTGTCCTGAGTCTGGACACTTCCTTCTGTCCCATGTCTTTGACCCTTGAGGACACTCTTTATGGCAATGTGAATCATACCAGAACAAGTGGCGTAGAGCACAGAGTAGAGGGAAAGAGTCCATACAACCTATGTGGGAAAATACAACAAATCTCACAAAAGCCATAGGACTTTCAAAGAAAGTAAATTGCAAAGATATAGAGTGTACCACAAAGATAACTAGAAAAAAAAAATAGAACAATAGGCAAACAACAAAAGAGATTACTATATAGAATTTATAAATAGATATATTTGTAGAAAGTTATTTTAAAAATAAGGTGGCACATGCCTTTAATCCTAGCACTTGGGAGGCAGAGGCAGGCAGATCTCTGTGAGTTCAAGGCCAGCCTGGTCTACAGAGTGAGCTCCAGGCCAGCTGGGACTAAAGGGAGACCCTGTCTCAAAAAGACCAAAAATAAATAAATAAATAAATGAATAAATAAATAAATAAATAAATAAATAAATAAATGCTAGAGGCTGCTTCACACCAACTCCAAGATAATAAAAGCAAACTTTGGGGACAGGGAAAGAAAATATTTGGAAAGGGGAAAGGTGATAGAGTGGTTGGCTAGCTTGATGTGCCCTAGTTCATTGATAAAAAAAAGGGATTTAGTGGGGCCTAGTGGCACACTCCCTTAATCCCAGCCCCTGGGAGGCAGAGCCAGGTGGATTTCTGTGAGTTCAAAGCCACCCTGGTCTACAGAGCGAGCTCTAGGTCAGCTAGAACTAAAGGGAGATTCTGTGTCAAAAAAAAGAGAGAGAGAGAGAGAGAGATTTAAAGATGAGTTCATTTCTCTTAAATCTAAATCGTAAATATATGGATGTCTATTTAATTTCCTTACTTTTCTGCATATTTGAAGAATTCTAATTTTAAAATTTAAGAAATTAATTGAAATTAAAAATGGTAAAGAAAAATACAGCAAGTATTTGACCATATAAAATAATGTACACTCAAAACAGTCTGTAGACCAAACTGTTAGGAGTATTGTAAGGCTTTGGTGACTGTTTTCTAAACCTTGTAATATTTTGTGTCTTTCTGTGATTGTGGACTGCTTTCATCATCAAAACAACTATCCTGAGTGTTCAAGTGGGCTGATGGAGGTAAAGGAACTTACTTTAAGTCCTTACTGAAAAAGTAACACCACCTGAGTCCCACCCCACAGTGTCATCTATCGAAGAGGATAGGGAGAGAGGGCCCCGTGAATATTCTGAGAAGCCAGTAAGTAGGTCCTGATTTTGCAATCATGCAACACTGCCATTCTGGAACAGAAAAAGAGCTTAATTATTATTTTTATTATTTTTTATGTGTATGAGTGTACTGTCTGCATGTAGGTTGGTGCACCTGTATCATGCAATGCTACGGGTCAGAAGAGGGCATCAGATTCCCCTGGAACTAGAGTTAAAGACAGTTCTTAGCTGCCATGTGGGTGCTGGGAACCAAACCCAGGTCCTCTGCAAGAACAGTTGGTGCTCTTAACCACTGAGCCATCTCTCCACCCCCAAAGAGCTTTTTAAAAGGGGCTCATTATATCCTTTTGAAATCTGCTCCCCATTTCTCATTTTGTCGAAACAAACATGGTCACAGGCTGGCCAAATCCAATCAACTCATCACCTTAACAGCATTGTACTGTCGCCCTCGTCCCAATGCAACCACCTTAGTATAAACTTACTCATAGAGGAATCCTTTTTTCTGCTTCAGGACTTAACCCTTGAAATATCAAGCAGAGCAAAGAGTAGTCAACCCGAAGCACCTTTGGTCATCTAAATGCCTCCTGCAGTTAATTATGTCCACAGAGTATGTCATTATTTATTATCATCAACAAGACAAAATGGCAAAGCTTTATTCCCTGCATCAGGCTGAGCATCCTCCCTCCATGCAGAGTCATCCCTGCTCTCTCTCCCCAGCTCCCTTGAGATTCGTGGACTTCACTCTATGTTTACCTTGATGCTACTGCTTCCTTAGGGAAAGTACATTTACTTTACTGATAAGCTCAATGCACTGTTTCTTCTGTGAACACTTTCCTGGTTCACACACACACACACACACACACACACACACACACACACACACACAGGCACACATACAGAAGCCCTCTATTTTACTGCACCCCATTCTCTTTTTATAGATTTAGCGATTTCCCACTTCTTTCTTATTTTACTGAATAAAAACTGTTTAATTTTTGTTTTTTAGTTCACTTCTGTATTTGTCAAATTATATCTATTTTTTATCAAGCTCCCAATTTATTTGTCTTGGATGGTGTGGTGGTTAGAATGAGCATGTCCCCCATAGACTGTAAGTATTTTGTCCCCAGTTGGTGGCATTGTTTTGGGAGATCTTAGAAGGTGTGGCCATGCTAGAGGAAGTACATCATTGGGGGCAGGCTTAGTGAGTTTAACAAGCCTTGTAGTCTTCAGTCTCTGTCTCTGTCTCTGTCTCTCTCTCTGTCTCTCTCTATCTCTCTCTCTGCTTCCTCTATTCACTGGAAGATGTGAACCTTGGCTTTCTGCTCCAACTCCAGCTCCAGCTCCAACCACCATGCCTCCCACCACAGTGGACTCTAATTCCCTGGAACCATCAATTGTAAGCTCAAATAAACTCTTCCTTTTATAAGTTCCCTTGGTCATGGTGGTTTTATCACAGCAACAGAAAAGTGACTAATACAGTATTTGGTACCAGAGAGTGGGCTGTTGGCTGTGAAGAACCTGACTATGTGGGTGGTTGGAAGACTTTGGAACTTTGGGCTAGAAAAGCTGTTGACTACTGTAAGCAGAGCTTAACGGGCCATTCTAGTAGAAGCCTGGAAGAAAGCATTGCTGCAAAAAATGTAGTTCCAGAGGAAAACAAAGACTTAGGCAGGAACTAGGATATTTTGGCAAAAAGTCTGGCCACAGTTTGCCCACTGCGCAAATGCTTGCCTGATGCTAAGTTGAAAAGCAATGGACTAATGTCTTTGGCAGAGGATTTTTCAAGACAGCCTAATGTAGAAATGGTGGTGTGGCTGTTAATGGTGAATATTGTGCAGATATACAGTGAAAAAGAGCAGATGGGGCAGAAAGAAATGCAGAATGTACAGTTTGGATCTGAAAAGTGCACTAGGAAGATTAATGGTGGGGCCAAGGGTGTGAAGGAGAGGCTCCCTTTGATAAGGAGGTTAAAGTGATTAAGGAGAGACCTAGAGATTTACAAGTAAACAATGGAAAGAGTGAGATTAAAGTGATTAAAGAGAGGCCTCGAGATTTACAAATAAACAACAGAAACAGTACCTTCAGGGCAAGACCACACCCAGCTAAGCCTCCAGCTATTATAAGGAAAATACTGAAAGGGCAGAGAAAAGTTCAAATGTGGTTGAAGTAGGCCAGGGTCCATCCCTAACTTGCAGCCAAACTCAGCAGTTTCATTCATGTGTTGCTGGCTTTAGGGGTGTGAAGGATGCAAGAGTGAAGGGGTCATCAGTTCTTCCTCCTCGGTTTCAGAGAGCTGCAGAGGCCAGGCAGAGTGCAGCAGGGGTGTCCCTGAATGAAGAAGGCCCTGAGAGTGTGAAGCTGTGAATGTGAAGCCTGGTTAGCAGCAGAGACCCCAAGAAGACATTCGAGATGCCAGAGCTGTGAGATATTTGCCAAGGAGAGCTGCATACAGGAAGTGGTACCAACCTAAGGAAGAGATGTATGTTGCACGAAGGAAGAGCTGAGCCATCTCAGCCCTTTGGAAGCAAAATCCCAGAAGTCGCACGTGGAGCTACTGGACTTAGTGTTTGCCCTGCTGGTTTTCGATCTTGTTTTGGTTCAGTATTTCCTCACTATGCCCTATTCCTCTCTTTTGGAATGGGAATGTGTATTTGGTTCCACTGTATGTTGGGAGTATGTAATTTGTCTTTTGATTTTACAGGAGCTTTGTTGTAGTTTGTCTTCCATTGCTGGGACAAAACACTCTGACCTACACCAACTTGGGGAGGAAAGGGTTTATTCAGCTTACATCTCCTGGGTCACAGTTCATCACTCAGGGAGCCCAAGGCAGGAACTCAGGGCAGTAACCTGGAGGCAGGAGCTGAAGCACAGGCCATGGAGGAATGCTGTTCACTGGATTGCTCTCCTGGCTCATGCTCAGCCTGCCTTCTTATACTGTACACAACAACCTGCCTAGGGTGGCATTGTAGGCTGGGCCCTCCCACACTGTTTGACAATCGAGACAATACTCCACAGATGTGGTCACAGGCCAATTAAATGGAGCCAATTCCCCAATTGAGGCTCCCTCAACCCAGGTGTGCCAAGTTGACACTAAAGATATCCAACACAGGGCTAGAGAGATGGCCTAGCGGTTAAGAGTGCAGACCACTCTTACAGAGGACTCGGGTTCCATCCCTAGCACCAACATGGTGGCCAAAAACCGTCTGAAACTCCAATTCCAGGAGAACTCCAGTTCCAGGGGAGTCCAAGACCCTTTTCTGACCTCCGTGGCATTGCACGACATGAGTGCACAAACCTGCATACAGACAGTACATGCATACACATACAGAAATAAAAAAAAAGATATCCAGCACAATTTCCCCTTGTCAACTTGACACACAAAACACATCACTACTAAACCACCACCTTTCCAGTTCTTATCCCCAAAGTATGATGTTAACATTAATTACAACCTAAGACAGTACAACCTTAAAAGCCCCACAGTCCTTAAAATGTCCAAATACTTAAAAAGTTCAGTCTATTAAAAGACTCTTAACTGTGGGCTGCTGTAAAATCCAAAGCAAGTACTGTCTTATTTCAAAGGGAAGAATCAGGCACTCTCAAAAAAAACCTAAGTCCAGCAAAGTAGCTCAAGGCTGGACACCTGGGAGTCACTCACAATCTTCTGGGCTCCAAAGGGTTTTGGCAGCTCCCCTTCTCTAACTCTGCCATCCGTGACACACACAGCTCATCTTGAAGGCCCAGGCCGACTCCATTCCACACCTGCTGCTGCTCTTGGTGGTCGTCCCATGGTCCCGGCATCTCCAAAAAGCTGGAGTCGCCACTGAAAATGAGGCAGCACCTTCACCAATGGTCTCTTCTAACCTCTCCTGGTGCAAAGCCTCAGCTTCTCTCCATGACCCCTGCAATCCTGGGGTCTTCACTGCAACCGAGGAGCACTTCCACCAATGGTCTTTCCTGACCTCTCATAGTTACAAGCCTCAGCTGCTCTCTGTGACCCCCTCAAATTTCAACACCGGAACCATATAGGAGACTCTTACACATTACCAAGTCCTGCTTCTGGCTTGAGATGAAGGCTAAGGCCCCTTCTGGAACATAGCTTCTGTGTGCTGACCCTGAAGAAATTCTTCCCAGAAGATTTCACCACAGTGATGCTGGTCTCTTGTTACTTACAGCTGATTTTTCAGCCCCAGCTAACCAGCATCAATTGTCCCAGTACAACAAAGATTTCATATCAGGTTCTGGTCTTTTGTTACTTACAGCTGATTCTTCAGCCCCAGCTGACCAGAACCCACAGATTAAACAGTACTGATGATCTCTGCCTCACTTTGAAACTTCACAAGCCAGGCCTCCATCATCTACAACTCTTTCAGCAAAACTGTTCCAAGTTCCACAGCCACGATCTTTAGCATTCAATGATTTTTCTAGCCCAAAGTTCCAAACACTTCCAAAATCCTTCCCCAAAACACCAAGGTCAGGTCTGTCACAGCAATACCCCACTCTCTGGTACCAATTTCTGTTCTAGTTTGTCTTCCATTTCTGTGACAAAACACTCTGACCTACACCAACTTGGGGAGGAAAGGGTTTATTCAGCTTACATCTCCTGGGTCACAGTTCACTCAGGGAGCCCAAGGCAGGAACTCAGAGCAGGAACCTGGAGGCAGGAGCTGAGGCACAGGCCATGGAGGAATGCTGTTCATTGGCTTGCTCTCCTGGCTCATGCCCAGCCTGCCTTCATATACTGTACACAACAACCAGCCCAGGGTGGCATTGTGGGCTGGGCCCTCCCACATTGCTTGATAATCAAGACAATACTCCACAGATGTGGCCACAGGCCAATCAAATGGAGCCAATTCCCCAATTGAGGTTCCCTCAACCCATGTGTGTCATGTTGACACTAAAGCTATCCAGCACAAGGTTACAGTTAAGAGATTGGCGTGGGTCTCAGAAGAGACTTTGGACTATAGACTTTTGAATAGAATTGAGACTAGTAAAGACTATGGGGACTTTTAAGGTTGGACTAAAGGCATTTTACATTTTATATGGTCATGAGCCTCTGGGGGCCAGGGAGTAGAATGTGGTGATTTGAATGAGCATGTCCCCCATAGACTTTAAGTATTCAGACATTTTGTCCCCAATTGGTAGCATTGTTTTGGGAGATCTTAGAAAGTGTGGCCATGCTGGAGGAAGTACATCATTGGGGGCAGGCTTAGTGAGTCTAACAAGCCTTGCAGTCTCTAGTCTCTCTCTCTGTTTCCTGTATTCACTAGAAGATATGAGCCTCGGCTTTCTGCTCCAGCTCCAGCCTCAGCCACCATGCCTCCCACCACAATGGACTCTAATTCCCTGGAACTGTCAATCATAAGCTCAAATAAATTCTTCCTTTTATAAGTTCCCCTGGTCATGGTGGTTTTATCACAGCAACAGAAAAGGGCCTAATACAGATGGTCTTCCTTATGTTGGTTTTCCAAACCTGTCTGACAATTCTATATACTGCTACTCAATTCACCTTTTTTCATTCTGTAAAATGTTATTATTTCATCTTTGATAATGTCCCCTTCTTTTCCTTTTCCTTTATTTTTTTAAAAATTTTAATTTATTCTTGTATGTGTATGAATGTACTGTCTGCATGAAGGTCTGTGCACACTTTTCGTGCAATGCCGCGGAGGTCAGAAGAGGGTGTTGGATTCCCCTGGAACTGGAGTTCAAGACGGTTCTCAGCCACCATGTGGGTGCTGGGGATCAAACCCAGGTCCTCTGCAAGAGCAGTCAGCACTCTTAACCACTAGGCCATCTCTCCAGGCCCCCCTTTTACTTTTTAGGCTTAATTTTGTCCATCTATACTTTTATTTCATGGAAATATGAGGAAGCACAATCAGTAAATAGGCTTTTGGTATCTGTGGGCACCACATCCCTAAATTGAATAACAAAGGAGTGAAAAATGTGGGAAAATATATCTTTATTAGGCATGTACAGACTGTTTTTTTTCATTATTACCTCTAAACAATATGGTACAAGAACATTTCCCATGGCATTTCATTTTATTACATGTTGCAAACAATCTAAAGATGGTTAAAACCACACAGTAGGATACTGTATAAGGGCTGTGTATAAATATTACACCACTTTATCTGAGGAATTTGGGCCTCTGTGGATTTTCCTAGCCATAGAGTCTTAATACCAAACCCTACACAGATATCAAGGGACAATTTTATAAATATTTGGTCCACCATCTTGGATTAGAAGGCTGGAGATCCATTTTAGACTCCATTGGTTCTGCTTAAAAATGAAAAATAAGCAACAAACAAAAATTGAATCACCTAAAACATACAAGCTTGCAGTTAAGAATATTGAAGTTCAGCAGCAATTATTTTGTAATTATGAAAGCTTCTTTAAGAAGATCCTCTGTTTTCTTTCTCTTCATTATAAAAGTGTCTAGCAGAGGTGTCAATAGTCATGAAATAAAACAAATGCTGACCTAGAGCTATCCTCCTGGTTTTGTTCTGATTAATCCATAGTCAAACCAGGATTCTAATCTGCTTTGCATTGTAATTGGGAAGTAGGAAATTTAGACAGAGCTGAAAAGACAAGGAATGTGTTAGATCAGGACCTCTACCTTGGCTTGTTCAGGAATTTGGGATTGTTTGGGAGGGCAGGCTGAGTTTAAAGCTTTGAGAAGAGATGGAATAAGAAACAGTATATTTGGGAAATGTAGCTTACCATAAAGTGCAATTCATTTTTATCTGGGAGTCCAGAAATCACACACACACACACACACACACACACACACATACACACAAACACACACACTCGAGTGTGTGCACGCAAAATACATCCCCAATTTAATATTCCCAAGCCACAAACATGGAGATTTTATTTAAGCATAAATGTTATCTATGAAATAATTTGGGAATGGCTTCTCCTGTAATTAGAAGTAATTTTAAGAGTCAGAGGGTAAATAAATTGAGGACTTTTGGCTTTTGGCTAAAATCAAGTAAGTTGATGAATAAAGATTACACACAGAATTTCTGCTAGTTAGACTGCAGTTATCAGCTGTCTTTAGCTGAGATTGTTTTGTGGGTGGTGCTGGCTATAGTTTGGATTTTTTTAAATATTTTATTTCTTATTTTTATTTTATGTGTATGAGTGTTTTGCCTGCATGTATGTGAGTTCATCCGTGTTATACAATGCATACAGAGATCAGAAGAGAATGTTGGATCCTCTGGAATTGGAGTTATGGATGGCTGGATGCTGGGAAGCAAATCCTGGTCCTCTGCCAGAGCATCCAGTGCTCTAAGTATGGGGCCATTTCTATAGCCCCATACAGTTTTGGATCTTTCAATGACACATAAAGGTATACGTTTTAGCCGGGCATGGTGGTGCATGCCTTTAATTCCAGTACTTGGGAGGCAGAGGCAGGAGGATATCTGTGAGTTCAAGGCCGGCCTGATCTACAGACTGAGTTCCAGGACAGCTGGAGCTACAGGGAGACCCTGTCTCAAAAAGACCAAAAAAAAAAAAAAAAAAAAAATACACACACACACACACACACACACACACACATTGTGACAACTTCATCCAGAGACTTTAACATTATTAGGAGCTGATGGAACCTTTGGTAATTAATGCCTAGTGGAAGGAAGTTAAATCACTGTGGTTGCACCCTGAAGACTGCCATCTCATGTTTCTTTCTTTTACTTCCTGGCCACCAAGCAGTGAGCAGTTTCCTTTCCAACACACTCCCACCATGATGTACCATGCCACCACAGGCCTCAAAGCAAAAAGGCCAAGTGACCAAGGACCAAAACACCCAATACTGTGAAGCAATATAAACCTTTCTCCTCCCAGCCGATAATAGAAGACATTTTGTCACAGTAGCTAAGACAGTGCTATATGTCAATTTATTCCTCTTTCAGAATGGGAAGAAGGCCTGGCTTTTGTTGAATAAACTGTCCTGTGGAGAAGAGTCACAATGTTCTGTACATGAAGAATAGGAAATGTGGACAAGTAAAGAGGCCAAATGTCAGGTGCTTTGGGCATATAAGTACGAACATACTCTTCAAGTAAGGAGTCAGAAAAACATACCAGAAATCTCAAGGATTACTAGGTATTTTTGAGGGAAAATATTAGAGAAGAGTCACCATGTGAAAGGGAAGAAGCTGTTACAGCAGTGAAGTCTTGAGACTCATAACGACTGAGACATCATCATCCATGCGATGGAGGGTGTTGAGGCTTATGCCAGGAGACATGAACAGGAAAACCATAAAGGGACTTTTGAACCTAACTAGAGAGTTTGATTTTCAATTTAGGAGAAAAGAAGAAAAAAATGAAAGGGGTTGAAATTCGAAATAGAAAAAGGTCTGATCTGTATTTTTAGAAAGATCTCCTTGGGTGTTCTACATGGAAAGTATCAAGAAATGAAAATGAACGGAAACAGAGCTGGGAACTCAAGAAGGGGTAGATGGCAGTAACTCAGCGAAAGAAGAAGAGAGGACTTATGCTGAAATAATGGCAGTAGGGTAGAGAGAAGTGGCTAGAACATATTTTCTTAAAAACTGTGTCTATTTGACTGTCATAAACTTAGGGTCATATTTTACTCTGATTAGCGTTTTCATCAAGGTGTTAAGGTTTTGGGTTTGCAACTAGTTTGTCGTGACATTGTGTCTAACAAAGTATTTATTTTATGGAACTGTTTAAATGTGTAGCTCATGTTTACACTATGGTCCTTGTGATTTAGCACCTGCTCTCAGGCTTTATCTCATATACTGTATAATAGTATATAATAGTATAACTTCCATCTACATATATGAATAAATAGTAAATGCTTAGTGACCTCAGCAAAATTCTCACAACAGACATAAAATGTATTTGTTAATGTTATGAGAAGGTGGAAAAAATGTTAGAAGGACATGAAAATGAAGATATTTTCATATATGATGAGATGGTCTATGCAAGTGATAAAAGTCTGAAGAGATTTGTTATGGCATGTAAAAGATGAGACCATATGAATAAGCTTAATTTTCTAAGGTTCAGTCAAATAGTTTAAGAAGCAAAATGTAAATCTAGTCAGGGTTTATTTAAGAGGGTTCAGTTTTTGCCCAAGCTTTATCTGCGTATCACATGGCACTTCAAGGTATAGTAAAAGGATAAGATACCTGTATTAAATTAAATTGGCTAAATATTTTCAGGATTAAATTGGAATAAACACTAAAGATAGTTTACTAATGGCCCCAATAGGATTGTAAATATACAGAGTTTCCAGTCCACTCCTGGGTTGCACTGAACTCCCTGTTACAGATTTGGATTAAATAGACACAGATAAATAGTGGGTTACCTATGGCTACTGAAAGATGTACTTTATGTTTCTCACAAGTGTTACTTTTGACATTTCCTTTGAACTAACAAGATAATTTGGCTCAAAAAGCAAGGTTCTACCTTCCTGAACCAGCTGCATCCATGATGGGTTTGGTAATCTTTATAAGTTTATTTCCTGTCTTCGAATTACCTAAGAGGAAACTCACACCATGACTATCGAAATGCCTAGAAAGCGGATCCTGAGTCCAGACACCATGGCCAAATGAACAAAAGGAGAAGCCCAATAAATGGATGCTTCAGAACCCCTCAACAAACAAAAATTCTATAGCTTAGAATCTACAAGGAAAAGGGAAAGAACCCAAAGCTATACCTAAAATATGTTTTTGAAAAACATCAGTTAAGGGCTGGAGAGATGGTTCAGTTGTTAGCACTGGCTGCTCTTGCAGAGGACCTGGTTTTAGTTCAGCACCCACATGACAGCTAACAACTGTCCTTAATTCCAGTTCTAGGAATGCTTTTTGGCATCCACAGACATTGCATGTACATGGTGCACTTACATACATGCAGGAGAAACAGTCATATACATAAAACAAAAATTAATAAACCAAAAAAGAATTCTTAAAAAAAAAATCCGTCTAAAGACTCCAGCATACTCGATTGTCACAGCCGTCTCCCTTGCTTGCCCGCTTCTCCTGCTTTCATACGGCGTCCTTGTTGGTTCAGTTCCCCCTTTCTACAAAGGCCTGTTCTTCAAACATTGGTCATCCTTTCTCCATCCACAATCCCACATGGAGAACGAATCCTTCCCACTCATGTCAATAATGTATACTTCCCTACAAGTCAGGCATTCCCAAGGACTGACCCCAAGGGCATACATAGTAAAGGCAGCAGTAGCCCTTGAGTCCCCAGGGCTTTCAAAAGGATAGATGGGGGAAAGAGGGATGCTACCCCAGGAAACTGGTCCCTTCGAATACTTCATTTCTAGTCTGACTCTAAGTCTTTTCTGATTGAAATAATTGCAGAGAGAGAGAGAGAGAGAGAGAGAGAGAGAGAGAGAGAGAGAGAGAAAACAAACTGGTTCTCAAGGAGAAAAGATAAACATTTTCCTGTCATAATTTGCAAGCAACCTCAACAGAGTCAGTGTTTTATTCCTCTTCTCAGCTTTCAAATGATGCAAGATAAGAAAGGGCCTGGGGGGGGGGGAGGACATGGGTCTAGATTTGTTAAAAAAATAAAAATAAATTTATGAAAAAAAAAAAAAAGAAAGGGCCTGATTGTGAAAGGGCCTGATTGTGAGCTGTAACCTCTTCATGGTCACTTTCAAGACAGGTATTTACTGTGAGGGCTGAGAAGTAAAAATCCTACATCCTTGATTACATTCTCAGTAGCCTGGCTCCTTTTCTTCAGCTTCTGCATGCAGTGTTTTATTGTTTCAGATGCTTTTATACTTTGTGTTCTTCTAGTCAAACAAAAGAAATTATTCGAAGTAAATGCTCTTTGGATGCCTACCTGACACTTAATAACTTTTACTTTTTCTGACCCCTAAGCTTTTTCATAAGATTTTTTTTCATATTTTTCCATAATCAACTTATATTGGATATAAAATTATATTTGAGAGAGCTGGCACAGTTATTTTAGAACATATTGTATTTATTTTTAATTAAAATCAGAAGTATCTGATGCAACCACTCATTTCTGCAAATGAAGACACAGAGACACAAAGATAGAAATCTTGCCCTATCTCACAGATCAGCGGGGTCTTCAGCCATCCCCGGTACCCTGATTCTTCCTCCATATTCTTTCCATTATGCCTTCTGGAGTGAGCCTGGATCATATGTTCAAGTGGAAGCAAGCCTCTCGATATAGAATCTGTGCCCCCACGGACATGTTCCCCTAAAAATCTAAGCTAATACCAATTCTCTTCAATGTCTGTGTGGTTTTGTGTTGGATGGAAAAGTTTTTTTCCAGAACCACCTATCCCATTATCTTGTTTTGAAAGGGTAATCTGTCAAGCACATCGAACATTAAATGCAGTAGGAACATTCTGAGGTTTGTAGAGTGTATATTTTTCTCACCAATTAAATCTTCACTCCTCAACTATCAGACAAAAGAAAGAGAGAGAGGAAAAAAAAAACATTGCTCCTCTCCTCCCCCAAAGGAGAAAGGCTTTAAAAACACTTGGCAGAATCCACTGTTAAAAGTGGAAAAATAAAAATTTCAAGCAACATCAGATGAGAAAGGCAAAAGCACACATGTGTTCAGGACAAAGTTTGTTTTCTCTAGAGCTAAAATATTGCTGTTTCATGACTCTGAGGCATTATCATTAGAGCCAGAGTGTAGCCAACAATTTTATGAACATAACTTGGTGTTTTCCCTTGGTCACCATAATTTTGAAGATGCAGGGGATGATTTTAGCCATCCCATCAAACAACAACAAAATGGCATTGATAAAGCTACAGTCTTTCTAGATGGACGAACAAAGGGTTGGTTTGTACAACTTGGAGTCCCTTCTCTACCCCCATTTTATGCACATGTTAGCGTTATCACCTGGTCTGAAATGATCATCTACGAAATAACCAAAAGTTCCATAAACCCAGGGTTGGGCCACTAACATCTCAAAGGCAATGCTCTCTGTACTAGTTTCTTTCTTTTTAAAATATTTATTATTTTTGTTTTATGTGTACATGTGTATTGCCTGCATGTGTGTAAGTGCACCCATGTCATGCAATGCCTGCAGAGGTCAGAAGAAGGTAACAAATCCCCTGGAACTGGAGTTACAGACAGTTATGAGCTGCCATGTGGGTGCTGGGAATCAAACCAGGGTCCTCTGCAAGAGCAGTCGGTGCTGTGAATCACTGAGCCATCTCTCCAGCCCCAAGTTTCTTAATTGCTATAATAAAATACCTGGCAGAAACAATAAGGCAAGAAATGTATATTTGGGTTCACTGTTTGAAAAGGTTCAGTCCACTCTGAAAGGGAAAATGTAGGAGAGTTCAGTTCAAAGCATAGAGGGGCCAGAGGAAAAAAAGGGAGGGGAGGGAGGGAGGGAGGGAGAGAGAGAGAGAGATAGAATGAGAATACATGGCCAAGGACACCACTTGAAATGTGGGAGAGTTTGGAACTTTGCACTAGAAAGCCCCTTGACTACAATAACCAAAGCTTAATGGGCCATTCTGGTAGGAACATGAGACAAGAATACAGAAAGAAACAAAGACAGTAGAGACTCAGCCCATGAGGTTTCAGAAGGGAACAAGTACTCTCTCAGGAACTGTGTTAGTAGAAATTTGTGTGATACTCTGGGAAATAATCTAGCTTAATTCTATCCATGATCTGAGAACCTGAGTGATGGATACTATAAAAGCAGAGAACTGATTTGTTTGAAGGAGAAGGTTTCAAGACATGACAGCATTCATGTGGAAAGGCTACTGCTTACTATTCTCATCCAGGTCTACAGTGAGCAAGAACAAAAAGTGGAGCAGAAAGATACAAAATGTGCAGTTTGTTCCAAATTCTATTTTGTGATCTATTCCCAAAAATGGTAGTTATCAAAAGCTAAATCTGCAGTTTAAGATTGAGTAGTCATGGGGCTGGAGAGATGGCTCAGCAGTTAGGAGCGCCGACTGCTCTTGCAGAGGATCCGGGTTTGATTCCCAGCACCCCTCATGGCAGCTAAGAACTGTCTTTAAGCTGGGCATGGCTGCGCATGCCTTTAATCCTAGCACTCGGGAGGCAGAGGCAGGCGGAAACAAAATAAAAGATTGAGTAGTCATTACCAAAGGTAAGCAAATTATGTGTGCATGTGTGTAGAGTGTGTGTTAGCACATGTACTCTCACCTTAAGATATGTTTCCCAGAGCATCTGAAATTCTGATTGTACATGTATCTTCATTTATAACGCTACCATGATCTGTAATTTGGAAAAATCCATTGTGGTTTTTAAAGTGAAAAAAACTACGGTGACTTTTTTTTTTTAAGCTTTCAAGTTTAGGCATTAAAATGTACGTGAAAGCACAAAGTTTCTGGTACCCTTATGTATGGGGGAAATTTTGCTTGATGTTTTTTACTTGATAGGTAGTAGAACTAGAACTGAACTTCATATTGTAAGAACTGTTCATGAAAATTGTGAAATAAAGGAAAGTCCTGCCTATAGCTGTAGAAGTTTTTTATGAGCAATTGTGCTATCCAACTTTGAAGGTTTTAAACCTGCCCAGAAATCTACCTGGGTGCTAGAGGCTTCCCTCTCTCTTCCTCTAGCTAAGCTTGTTATTCCTTATGTGCCAGCATTACGTGATATTAAAAATTTCTTGTTCTGTGAAAAAAAAAATGTGCAGTTTGGCAAGGAAAAGCATCAGCTACCTCTACAGCTAAGACAAGTTCAAAACCAGGGGCAATTGTAAAGACATAAGTGTTATTGAAGGAAAGCTGACAATCAGTACTGAAATACCAGCAAAGGTGTTATGAAGGCAAGATCCCACTCGCTGACTCATTTGAAGTAAGAGAGCCCAAACAGAGAATGCCACTGGAGATGTCCCCCTGCTCAAAAGCAGCCACCTCCAGAAGTGCTTCCCCAGGGTCAGCACACAGAAGCCAAGGCAACTGTGATTTAAGGGGGCTAGAGTCTGTCCTGACCTGGCAGCAGAACTTGGCAGCGTCTTCCACATAATACTGGTTCTGCAGGCATAAAAGATGCAAGATTAATGGGTCACGGTGTCTGACAGCACAATTCCAGAGAGCTGTTACCGCGAGGCAATACGTGACAGGGTTAGAGTTCCTGCAAGGAGGCCCTGAGAGACCTCTGCATGAAGCTGGAAAGGTTAAACCTAAGTTGCAGTAAAGACTTCAAATTTTGGAGATTTCGGATGTACATCAAGGAAAGCCGCAGGCATAGAGTGGAATCAGCTTGGGAGAGAGGACGCACGTGTTGAAGGTGGCAGAGTAGATGGATGGAGCTACCTGAAGCCTTTGGGGCCCAGATGACACCAAAGGAAACAGCAGGTGGTAGCTGAAGCTTCAAGGTTTGGTGTTTCCCCTACGGGTTGTCTTGCTCCGGTCTAATCACTGTTTGCTGCACTCCCATTTTTCTTTTCTGGAAGTGTTTATTTTGTGCCATTGTAGACTGGAAATATGTAACATGTTTTTTATTTGTTAAGACTTTACAGTTAAGAGATTGTTTTCAGTCTCAGATGAGACCTGGGCTTTAGACTTTAAAAATTATTATTTTTTTAATTTTATGTGGATGCATGTATTGCCTGCATGTATGTAAGTGCATCCATGTCATGCAGTGCCTGTGGAGGTCAGACGAGGACGTTGAACTCCCTTGAAACTGAAGTTATGGACAGCTGTTAGCTGCCATGTGGGTGCTGGGAATCGAGCTGGGATCCTCTGCAAGAGCAGTCAGTGCTCTTAACCACTGAGCCAGCTCTCCACCCTGAGGCTTTGGACTTTAAAACAATTTTTAAAGATTCTGGGGACTTTTGAATCCATTTTGCTTTATGAGATTCCAATGAGCCTATGGGAACATGAAATAGAAGGCTACGACTGTAAAGTGCTATGTTTGGATGTCAGGTTGAGGAGGAGTGGAGTTCTGATGCTGAACATTGACTTTCAACTTGACAGGGTCTTGCCATTTTGTTTGTGAGCTTTAGCCTTTACTGGCTGCACCAGCTCTCCAGCCCATCAACTTGACAGGATCTATAATCACCGAAGAAGCAAATCTTTTGACCTGTCTGTGAGGGATTATCTAGATTAGGTTAAATTAAGGTGAGAAGACCTACCCTGAATGTGGGTGGTCCGGTTCCGAATGCTAGGATGCTAGACTAAACAAAGAGAAACCGCCCCCTTCATCTCTGCTTCCTGACTGTGCAGACACCTGGCCAGCTGCCTCAGGCTCCTCCCACCGGCACCGACCTCACCCACCAACTGTGAGCCAAAGCATAGCCTTCCTTCCTTAGCGGCTTTTGTCAAGCATTTTGTCTCCCTAGTGAGACAAGTAATTAATGTAGCCACCCTCCATATTTCAATACTGTAGCTAATAACTTGTTATTATCAATTCCACCATTAAATGATTTTTAGCTAAGGAATTCTTTAGATTGTTTTTTAAATGCAATTGTCTAATAATAATTATATATTTATGGGCCAATTAGGGAAGTCTTTGATAACTAGGTTGTATTTTCTTTGGATTTACAGTTCCTAACACAATATTGACAGAATAGAGATTGAAACGTTTGTGAATCACACTAAACTGTCATTTCTCCTCTAAGGATCATCTCTGTGGAGATGCAGGTTCTCCTCACTTTAATGAACGTCCTCCTCGCTTACCCATTCAAATACCAGAGAAGCAACCTGCTCCTCAAAAAATATACCATGGCACAGTGGTGTACTAATAAATATTTCAATGTAAATTACACTAATGTTACATAATTATATATGGTTGTGTTTCCAGCGTTTTAGTCAGGCAGCAGGCAGATGATGTACCTGGTTATAAGATCAACTAAACTTGATGGACACAAGAGCTTAGAAAGAATTATGTAATTCAGAATCACTGGCCAAAACCACAGAAGGGCTCTTTTCTTTTTTTTTTAAATTTTTTTTTTATTAATTTTTTATTTATTTCTGTATGTATATCAATGTACTGTCTGCATGCAGATTTGTGCACCCGTGTCGTGCAATGCCGCGGAGGTCAGAAGAGGGTGTCGGATTCCCCTGGAACTGGAGTTCTCCTGGAATTGGAGTTTCAGAAGGTTCTCTGCCTCATGTGGGTGCTGGGGATCGAACCCGGGTCCTCTGTAAGAGCGGTCAGCGCTCTTAACCGCTAGGCCATCTCTCCAGAAGGGCTCTTTTCATTAAAGCCCACCCACAGGAAGTTCACTTTGCTTCAGAGCATGGAGGAGGCAATAGCCATGCTGAAAGGCAGCTCTGCTTGAAGAGTAAGATCCATGTTGAAGGGCAACCAACTGCGTAGAATGGTGGTCTTGTGTGTTTTAAAGCACTGAGAAATATTCTCTCACAATAGTAATAATTGTGTTGTAAGGTTTGATGGCTTTGGGGGAACCTTTAATGTCTCCAGCTCTGGAAAAATAAAAAAAAAAAGCTTTCTAGTATTTAAACGTGTGCCTAAGATGTAGAGGAGCAGCTGGGGCAGCATCGTGGAATAGAGGACTGAAAAGGGGACAGCCTGGATTTTAATTCCATCTCTGAACTGACTACCTCTATTGATCTTTCTCAGATCACGCCTTCACCTTAAGGGTTCTCAGGACATCTGCTATAAAATGAGACAGGCTCTGCTCCATAAATTTACTACAATTAAGCTGAAATCATTGCCTGGCTTGGAGTAATCCCTTATTAAATGTTGTCTAGTGTTATTTGTCAGTGCTGTTGATTTATTTATTGCTTTGGCTCATGGTGAGACTAAAGTGCCAACTTCATTTTATCAGCCCTTTCCACCCCTGGTTGTGACCTTCTAAAACTGACAGCTTCATGGGCGCGGTGTTTGCTTCCTAGGAACCCATGAAAATCTAATATATCTTTTGGAAAAACTTTAGGAATAGAAACCTATAAACAGATGGGTCATTTTTTTTTCCCTCTTTCTGTCTTCAGGCACCCAGGAATATAGTCATATGGTTGTCCCACACAGGATGAGAAACACTCATTTGCTGGGAAAAGCAAATCTAAGTATCTCTGTCTAATGAATATCCTTACAGAGATCAGATGCAATCAGAAAGAGTATATTAATATGATGTTTGCCTGGATGGTAGCATTTACAAATCAGCATGGTACTGCACACTTGTTTTGTTTTTGTTTGTTTTTTGTTTTTTTGGTCTTTTTGAGACAGGGTCTCCTTTTAGTCCCAGCTGGCCTGGAACCTGCTATGGAGACCAGGCTGGCTTTGAACTCACAGACATCTACCTGTCTCTGCCTCCTGAGTGTCGGGATTAAAGGCACACACCACCACGCCTGGCTGGTAGTACATACTTGTAATTCCAGCACTTGGAAGGCTGAGTCAAGAAGCTCACTGCAGCCAGGCAGGTGTGATGGAGCGTGCCTTTAATCCTAGCACTTGGAAGGCAGAGGCAGAGGCAGAGGCAGGTGGATCTTTGTGAGTTCAAGACCAACCTGGTCTACATAGCGAGTTCTAGGACAGCCAGAGCTACAGGGAGACCCTGTTTCAAAAAGAGCAAAAACAAAAGAAGCTCACTGCAAACTGTAGGCCCACCTGGGCAACACAGTGAGCTCAAGTTCAGTCCCTAGAAACTAGAAAGACCCTGACTCAAAAACAAACAAATAAAAACAATGAGACTTTCCTCAAGGTTAGTTGAGGAAATTTAATAAAATATCCAAAATATTGCATGGGGAAGCAGACAGGGTATTAACATCCAGAATAGGAAAATGACGACAAGTCTACCACAGAGATAGAGGCAAAGGTCAGGTGGGCGAGGCCCACTCAGAATACATAAAGACAGGGAGGACATTGACCTTCAGCTGACATGTGGATGCACATGGTGCAGGCAGGTTGCTTCAGCAGTCAGGTACCTGTACAATTTGGCCTTAAGGAATTAAACAGAAATAACTATGACTCAGGACAGCATTGTTTTCATACAATCATCTGAGCTTGGCAGTTGTGTGTAGAAGGCATTATTAACACCTGTCTCTTGTGGGCATTGAGATAATTACTGTTTTCAACCATGTTTTGTGCTATAGAAAGTTAGAAGCAAATTCCGGACTGATAAGTCATGGTTATAAAACACAAACATTGTTTATGTTTTTCTTATAATCAAAACCACAACTAGCCCAGAGGCCCTTTCTATCATAAGTATGTGAAAATAATAAATATCATTCAGCTAAATGAAAGGTTTTCAAACAATGTGATTCTTCCCTAAATTCAACCTGAAAACATGTTCTGAGCTAACCAGTCCCTCCTGCACACATTTGGTTTTATACCTAGTGTCAATTATTTCCTTAAATCCATCTGGATAGTAGATATCTAGCACATTTGGTATATCTGTTGATCAAATGCTCTCTTTCTGTAGTCATTTTGTTCTGGTTTTCATGTATATGGCGAGTTAATGGTAATTGATTGATTTGTCTCTGTTTCTATTTTCCAAAATTTAACCACTCCCCTTTGTGGCCACCATGGCACCACACGTTTGAGGCTTGATCACTGCTCTGAAGGAAGTTCCTTCTTTTTTTTTTTATTTTATTATTTTTTTTAATTTTATTTATTTCCGTATGTGTATGAATGTGTTGTCTGCATGCAAGTTTGTGCACCCGTGACGTGCAATGCCGCGGAGGTTAGAAAAGGGTCTCGGATTCCTGTTGACTTTTTCCTATGTTAGCTTCCAGTATGTGGAGAGAATCAACTTAGAAGGAAAAAGAGCCGTTTTGGTTCTATTTTGAACACTTCATTCCATGACTGTTTGACCCCACTGTTGGGGAGTTTGGGAGCACAAGGCAGGAGGAGCTGCCATTCACTTCATGGAAAGACTGACGAGAGAAAGGGGAAGAGGCTGGAGACCCAATGTCTCCTTCAAAGACATGCCCCCAGTGACCACAAGATCTCCTCTTAGGCCCACCTCTTAGTCTCCACCACTTTCTAATTGTGCCCTGCTGGGGATAAGCTTTTAACACGGGGGCCTTTTGGTGACATTCCAAGTCCAAGCTACAGCGGTTCCTGGCTGTTTGTCCCTTTCTTCCTGGAATCTACTGCAGAGCACCATCGTTCTCTTTACTGTGATTCCACAAGAGAAACACTGAGCTCAAAGGAGCTCAGAATAGAGTCTGGTCATTAGAGACAACTGGCGTTTGAACTGATTCCTTAAGTATGTGGACAAAAGGAAGCCTTAAAATGTTCTTGTATAAAATTGAAGCTATATTTATATGTAATTGTATCTCTAACACTGTGGTCTATTCCAGCTTGCTTTCAAAAGATTTATTTTTAATTTTTTGGCTTCTGTGTATGTGGTGGTGCTGGTGGAGATTAGTAGAGGGGATTGGAGAGCTATGGGCAATTATGAGCTGCCCGATTGAGTCCTTTGGAAGAGCACCATCAAAATGTATTCAAATAAACACTTCCTTAAACTACTTCTTGTCAGGTATTTTGTCACAGCAACAAGGAAAGTAACTCCTGTAGTACCTAGAAGAAGGCCGCACTGAAGAGTCACTGAAGACCAATCTACTGTACTCATTCCATCCATCAAAATGTGTTCAGTAAGACATCAAACTGAAAACTGATGTGACTTTATTCAGCCGTCAGTTTTTCAAACAAGAATTTCTCTGACTGTGAAGTAGACTCTTCCATTTAGAAATAAAAGTAAACTCTAAATCAATGGAATTGTTGAAGAAGTAAACTATGTAACTTTTTGAAATAGAAAGTTTAATTGTGAACAAATATCTAAGACTAAGGCCCAAAATGTTGGCTTGGTAGCAATATGGATTGTCACAGCTTTCCCAAAGAGACAGGTAGTGCCACATCTGGATGACTCCATAGTTTACTGTGTATCCTTTTTATCTGTGAAGTACTTGACTATAACTCCATCTGACAAGTATATAAGCCAGACAACCATTATTGTACCAATTTCTCAAAAGATGAAATCGGAACAGAGATCACTGAAGCTATCTGGCCGCTTCCAATAGAAAACGGCAAGTGGTAACAGATGAGAAATCACCCAGCCCGAAATTCGATTTTGCTCAGTGACTCGGAGTCCACATCCACCCAGTTGGATGAGTGTTTTCCAGCGATTGCCAAATTTGAACAAAGCAGTATACAATTGTGACAGTTCATCCAGATAATTCAAGTCATTGTTTCCTGTGACTCTGGAATCCCAGAAACAATGTCTCTTGGATTATTTAACAAACTCTTAACTTTATGCTTAGCTGCTGAGCTACCAAAGTACCAATGCTGTACCTTGGATTGAGGTAAAATAGTGGGAGCAACTGGCCTTTTACTAATGTAAGTGTTGCCTTTGAGTTTAATATGTTTTGGATTTTCTGGAGAGAGAGGGAGAGAGAGAGAGAGAGAGAGAGAGAGAGAGAGAGAGAGAAACTGTGAATACATGGGCAAATTAGTAATGTTTCCTAGGTTGTCAGTTTGGATAATTCTCACTGAAAAAGCTACCATTTATTCAAGGAAGCCTCTCTCTTTCTGTACTTACAACCTGAACTGTCACATAAAACTCATTAGTTCTCATTTATCCACTGTTTTACTTCCCAAGGATTCAGTTGCTCCAAGTCAACTGTGTCATTGAAAATATGAAAAGGAATATTCCATAAATAATTATAAAATTTAAATAACCTTTATCATAACATATTATCATATTTGTCCTATTTTATTATTGGTTATTATTATTGATTGGTCTCTGTGCCTAATTAATAAGTTAAACACCTATATGTGTAGGGAAATTTAGTATACAGAGGGTTTGATACTCTATGGTTTCAGGCATCCATCTGCAGTCTTGGATGGTATAAAAAGTTAAGGGGTGTCTGCTGTCATCCACTCCCAGGGACTCTACCTCGGGGTTTATAAGCCCTCCCTGCTGGCCCAGTTGCAAAGGCCCGTAGAACCAGGGACCAGCCATGAAACCAGGGAATAAGCCACCGAGTCAGGCATTGCTCAATGACAGCCAATAAGAAACAAACAGCTTGCTTTTCGTCTTCAACCTGCTTTCCGCCAAACACAGGATGACTTGATCCATACAACTCTACAGGCAAATGACTCAGTAGACATGCTGAATGTTTGCTAAGATCTTCTGAGATACCCCATATCAATCAGGCTCAATTTGAGGGCCTCCACCCACCTTGGGCCCTGACTCACACTGGAGAGGCCCAAAGCATGCTACCTTCCAAGTCTTACATCCGGAAAAGCATGACTTAGACCTAGGACTTCAGCTTGGTAATGGTGATGTGAGTCTTTCAGTTGTGAAGGGTGTGCTTATTTTGTTTAATGTAGGAAGATCCAGTTTGAATTGGGGCTAGTTCTCAGCTAGCACCCCTCAGGGCACCATGTGGATGGGAGCCAGCGGATTTCTCTGACCCCACCCCAAGGAGGAGCAAACAATGTGGCCTAGGTGCGTGATGCTGGGTGGGGCAACAGTGTGCAATGGCACTTATTGGGGGACCTGTGATTGGCTCTGGGAGCTGACGTCATTTGCCTTATAAAAGCAGGCTGTAGTGAGCAATAAATCGAATTCCCATTAACATCATTACGGAATTCCCAGCTGTCATATATTTTTTTAATCTTTTGCGCACATACAGACCAAACCAGGCCTGCATTTCATTCAGGTGGCCAGTGGGTTGGAAAGAGTTCCCAGTGTGGATCACCAACCTGGATAGCTGGTGCTGTGAGTGGACATAGGCTGAAGATAGGCCAACAGCCATCAGCCTGAAATTCCTATCCAGGAGTCAGCAGTCTCTGGGTAGGTGGGAAATCATGGTCAAGAGTGGAAACGTGTCTCCTTGTCCCAGGCTAAGGGCCTGAGGTGGAAGTACTTCTCAGGCCAGGCTACAGAAGTAGCCAGCTGGCCTCTGCACAGAGAGGCCAGCTCCCTATAGTGGCTACAGGCAGGTGCTGTGTTCCCCTTCCCTTAGCAGGGCCACGAGGTACCTATTCATTACAAAAAAGCTTCCTACAGTTTAATGATTATAAAATGAGAGTTCAATTCCAACTCAACACTGTAAATAGTGCCCTTCTTCCATAACCTCAGCCAGTCAAAACCGGCTACACTGTTTGACAGACTCTGCTTTTCTAAAGGAAAACAGGTTTTAGTAACTTCCTACCCTTCTTCTCAGGGGAGCTCAAGACACTTCTCAAGGTTTTACATTTCAAGAATATGTTTCTTTTTTAAATAACTTTTTTAATTTTATGTGTATGAGTGTATTGCTTGGGTGATATAAGTGCATCCATGTCGTGCAGAGCCTGCAGGGGTGTCAGAACTGGGTGTTGGATCCCCTGGACCTGGAGTTAGGTATGGTAGTTAGCCACCATGTGGGTGCTGGGAATCCAATTCGGGTCCTGTGCAAGAACTCCAAGTGTTCTAACCACTGAACCTCTCTCTAGCCTCTCCAGAGGCTGTTTCTTATGTCTCTTCTGATTATTTTCCTGTCTACATTATACAATAACACAGGATTTAGAATACCTTTATTTTCATTTTTCAATTCTGATCTATTAATCTAACATAGAAACCTTCTCATTTATATTGTATATTTTCTAAGGCTCAGAGTGGAAACTTAAAACTGAGAATACACACCCCACAAAAGAACACTACATTTTCCCAATATGTACATAGCTTATAATAAAGTGACAAATAATAATATATTAGCCATGATAATAATAAAATAGAAGAATTAACACAATGTACCATGATATTAGTAATTTAAAACAGGAGCTATTTCTGGAATTTTTCATCTTAATATTTTTTGGTCATTATTGATCATAGATAAATAACTAAGGTCAAAGATAAGGGACTACTATTGTATCTACCTAAATTTTGTTTCACAATTTTCCCCAAAAGCCTCACTTCTATTCAAACTCAAATCCATATATACAGTCTTTCATCTGAGCTAAAGGAACATTCTTCAAGGAATGATCTCCTTGCTCTGTTCAGCTCTGCAAACTATAATCCATTATTCACAGAGTTCTTATCTTTTAAAATGTGGGGGAGAGCCACAAGTACCACAATACCTGTTTGGATGTCAGGATGCAACTCTGGGGAATTTATTCTCCTCTTCCACCTTGCTGAGGCAAGATCTCTCTGGTTTCTGCCGTATAGCATACCCTGGCCAGCTGACCCATAAGCTTCCAGCTGGTTCTCCTGTCTCTGCCTTCCATCTCAAGATAAGAGTGCTGGAATTACAGACGCATGCCACTGCAACAGGCATTTCATGTGAGTTCTGAAGGTCAAACTCAAGTCATTAGGGTCTTGTGTGATAAACACTTTTACCCCTTGTCTTGGTTAGGTTTCTTTTTTGCTGTGATGAAATAGTGACCAAAAGAAACTTGGGAAAGAGTTTATTTGGCTTACACTTCCATGCGATAGCTCATCTTGGAGAACTGGCAGGCAGGAACCCAGGGAAAGAACCTAAAGGCGGGATGTGAATCAGAGAACATGGAAGACTGCTGCTTCCTGGCTTGCTCCCTTGGCCTGTGCTCAGACTCCTTTCCTCATACAATCTAGGACCATCAGTGGAGGGGCCAGCACTGACAGTGGGCTGTGCCCTCCCACATGACTCAACAGTCAAGAAAATGCCTCCAGACAGGACCACAGGCCAATTCAGTAGAGGAAATTCCTCATTTGAGGTTCCCTTTACCCAGGTATGACAACCAAAACCAACCATGACACCTCCTGAGCCATATCTCCAACCCAATACCATTTTAAATTGCAGATCAAGACCATGCCACTTCTCTGCAAAAAAATCACCCCATGGTTTAGATTTAAATGCAGATTCCTTGCTGTCACTTATAAGACTTTTTATCTTGATGGCTCCCCACCACTGGGCTCCAATCACACTGGCCTCAGATTCTCACACACTCTAACCCTCCTGCCTCAAGGGTTTCACACCTGACTGCAATGTGTTTTCTCCACATTCCTTTGCCTTTCTTGTCACTTAAGTTTCATCTTCTGTCAGTTCTTCAAGGAAAGCTCCATCCTGTGGAAGCAGCAGCCCTCATCTGTATCTACCTCACTGTGACCCCAGTCTCACGACGCTCATAGTATTTATAGTTATCTCAATTTGATCATGCTTATAAATTTATTTTTAATTATCTTTCTTTCCCCTATCTCTCCCTAAGCACATCTGTTTTCTTCCCTGTTAATTCCTGTTCCCCAGAGTAGTACACACCAATCTACTCCCTAGTTGCACGCCAAATATTTTTCAATGAATGAATAGAAGAAAAACCTACAAAACATTTCTGCCAAGAGAATTTAAGATTCTTGGTGCTCGTGTGATTTTTCCTGGAGAGTCATGAACAAATTTCTATTCACCATAGAGATAGGGCACTGAAAACAAAGCAAAGAAATAATTCCACCCAAGTCTTTCTTAGTGAACTACTGAGTTTATCAGGAGCATGGATGATTCAAAAGCAGCTACAGCAACCAAAGCCCACAGCACGGAGGATGAGCCATGAAAGCTGAATCCCTGGGGCTTCCTTCCTGGCTTCCCTACAGCAGGGCGGGCGAGGGGGGTCTCCTGTCTCCAGCAGTTGTCACTGCTCTCGGGGATGAGCTTCCACAGGTGAATCTGGTAAATTTCAGGAGCTTCCTAAAGCTTGTAAATGTATTTCTTTCCTGGGACATATAAGCTTCATTTACCTGGTTGGGCAGTGAGGGGGATCGTTGCAATTTGAGGGAAATTGCTCTACAGTCTTTGATAACTTTCCCAATAACCATCACCTTTGATTTTTTTGTCCTCGCTTCTCTTCTGTTGTGATGAAATCCCACAATGAAAGCGATTTCCTGGAAAAGGTTATAACTCCAATGGGGATGCAGTACAGTCCATTATGGTGGGAAGACATAACACTTGGAGCACCAGGGCACCAACTCAGCAGTGCAGAAAGAGAACAGGAAGTAGGGTGGGCTACAAAACCTTAAGGTGGACTCCCAGTAACAGACTTCCTCCAACAAGGCTCTGCCTTCTAAAAATTTCAAGACCAGCCCAAGCAGCACCATCAGCTGGAGGCAAAGAAAGCAGTCAAACATATGACCCTCTAAGAGACATTTCACTTCCAATCACACTGCTGAGATGTGTCCCACTTCTGGTCTAATCTCAATTGCACTGCATGCTAAGGCAGGCAGAGATACACCCAACGTAGTACTCATTTGGTGACACTGATTTAATAACCTTTCGTCTGATTCTAAGTCACTTAGATTTCAGAAAATGTCCCAATTTTATAAGATGTCACTAATAGACTTGATTTTTAAAACTTAGTCATGGATGTTTTACATGGTGTAACATAATTGCACTTATTTGCATAGATTACTGTTGCCACATACGTCACCCAGGTGTCATGAGAACAAAAGAGCATTTTTATGCTGATAAGAAACACCCATATGCATAAAATATGAAGCTATTAATTCTCTACCAATCCAATGTGCTATTGCCCTTTTTTTTGGTCATTGTCAGGTTGACTCTTGTACAACTTAAAAGCCAAAGATCTAATTGCTTCAGGCCTTTTCTCAAAGAATCTAGTTCAAAATTTGAGCATGTTGAGAAACAAAGGAACTAATAGATTTCAGAAATGTTACCTATCCTTTTTATGACATGGGCTTTATCTGTCCTCATAGACAGTGAGGAAGTTCTTTGCAAGTCATCGTTCCACCCCCACCATTATTTTACAAATCAGAAAATAATACTCATGAAATCAGCAGAGTCCTGTGAGTTTGTTGATTCCCTCCACTCCCATTTTAGGGTCACCTGTCACATCCCATGCCTCTCATCTGCTGTTGTCCTACTAGTTTTTGAGTTCCAAAGGCCAGGAGGTAACCAGGAAGGGAAAGGAAGACGCCTAGATCAAAACCTCATCAATAAAATACAGTTCTGCCTTTTAATTTTCATGATTAGGGCTTCTGAAGAAAAATACCACTCCTGGGCTGGAGAGATAGCCTAGCGGTTAAGAGCACCGACCGCTCTTACAGAAGACCCGGGTTCAATCCTCAGCACCCACATGGCGGCTGAGAACCGTCTGTAACTCCAATTCCAGGAGAACTCCAGTTCCAGGGGAATCCGAGACCCTCTTCTGACCTCCGTGGCATTGCACGACACGGGTGCACAGACCTGCATGCAGACAGTACATTCATACACTTTCAAAAATAAATAAAATTAAAAAAAAAAAAAAAAAAAAAAAAAAAGAAAAATACCACTCCTGTAACAGTGAGCAAAGATGCATCTGGCAGGAATGTGAGCGTGGTCAACATTTGAAAACCCAGCGAACTTGGACAGTAACCCTCCACGGTGCTCAGCAAATGGGAGCAACCCAGTTCAGAAGTAACGGGGAGGGGTTCCTGCGTGTAAAACACTGTAACTTAAGCTTTGCAATGATTAAGTGTGAAATTTCCTGCAAAAGCTCACATTTTAAAGGCATGCTGTCAGATCATGAGGACTGGGTCTACATCAATGATGAATCGATGGGTGGACTCGTACTTTGATGGTGTTGTTAGGAGTTTTGGAGACTAGGAAGTGGAGCCAAGCTGAACAAGGTGGTCCCTGAGGGATGTGACTTTGTAGGGAATATCATTTGCCGCCCACTTCCCTTCTTGGTCTTTCTTTGTCGTTGTGGCTGTGAGGCTGCTTTGCTCTGACACAGGGTCCTTCCACATGACTCTTAAACCTACTAGCATGGTAATCTACCCACTTGCCCGTTGTATTTGTTTGTTTTGAAATTTGAATTTGTTGTTGGCTGGCCATAGGAATCCACTAGGACCTAGACATGTTCAACACAAATGCACTGAAGGGATAAACTAAAAAAGGATGAATTGAGATGACTCCATATAGAACTGGTGTCATAATTTCTAATGTGTCTTTTACTGCAGAAATCGAATTACTTTTGAGACACATGCTACATGATGGTGGCCACAGTCATTTCTGTATGTTCAGATGGCCACTTCTCACTGGTTAATATAGGAGAAATCAACTTAACATAGGATGTTGAAACATCGAAGCTGGAAGAAATACATCAGCAGTACAGGGAGCTCTGATGAAATACGAGCGCCCTGCCACAGTGAAATGCTGCTTTCTCTCCCATTTCAAGCTTCACTTTATTCTTTCATTGTCCTCCCTAAATCTAGAATCAGAGAGGAACAGACATCCTACAAATGCAACATTACACAAACAAGTGCTTTCTAAATGCATTCCAAATGAACTGAAGTAACATTTACATTCATTTTCTCCATCATGAAATGGTTAAAATGACAAAAGAAGAAGGAAGAAGAGGAAGAAGAGAAGGAGGAGGAGGCAAAAGAGGAGGAGTAGGCAAGTCAAGCATGAGTATATTTTTTTTATCTCTGTACTTTTCTTATGTTTTAAAATACCATCATTCTTTGTTTGTGAAATATTCTCCGGCTCCTTAATTGAAATGTTCCTTAATCCCAACATGATTTGGGTCTGCGGTTGACTGGATCTGAGGATATGGAAGGATTTACTGTTTTCTCTATCTGATGGCACCATCAGCCTGTCTCTTAGTCTCCAGTGTTTCTGGGCATCCTTGTTGTTCCTTGGCTTCAACCAGTACTACTCCTCACCTACCTCTACCATCACATGGCCTACTCTCTGTACATCTATGTCTCTTTTCTTTTTCTAAGAATTGGATTATAAGGGTTGTAGTCACATTGGATTGAGGCTCTAATCCAGTATGGCCTTGTTTTAATTTGATTATATTTGCAAATATTCTGTTTCCAAATATGATCACATTTACAAGTACTGAAAACTGGATCTATGATGTTTCTTTTAGGACGACACAATCCACTCCTTAACAAATATCCACTTATATCTGAAATGGCACAAAATAGAGACAACAAGGCCATAGGGTTTGGCCATTGTGGCTAAGTTCATCTCAAAAGTCTGATCACAGCAGTGAATTCAGGTTTCTACTCCATCCCCACATAAATGTGACAAGTCTGTGGCCATATCATCAGAGTGTACCCAGCCTCATCTAAAACAATGGCTAGACTGATTAAGGAAGATAAAATAGAACATCTTTGATAGAAACATAACTGGCCCTGCAAGCACTCACAGTCACAGAGCCAGAGCTGGGAACAAAATTACTATCTTGGAAATGCTGATCTCTAGAGATTTGTTGCTCTTCACAAACTCATCTGAAATCTTGTTTCATTCCTTTAGTCCACAAATACTTCTTCCTATACGCTATGTGCCAGGGACTTCACTAAGCACTGAAATTCAAGACAATCAGAAAGGATGGCGTCTATCTCCTCAGGAGAACGCTGATTACAGTCTAAGAGAGGGATACTTCACATAAACAAATAAAATTGCAAAGTGTTATAAATGTCTTACGGGAGATAAAGGGAATTAGGGATTCTGATTGAATAATAAAGATCAGAACAGGTATTAAAGCCAGGGAAGATTACTCTCAAGAGTGGGTGTCCCCAGGGCTAGAGTACTGCATTATGTCTGGAAAGGTTAAAAGCAATAATAAAACTGGCCACACTTGGTCTGCTTTTTAATTTTTCTTATAGACTAGCAACTCCAAACAATATCAATGCCTAAATACTGCTTATAGGAGAAAAAAAAACTTATTGACTTAAATTCAAAGTAATTTTTGCAATTACTATTGAGTTTCAATAATATATGCGTAATTTATATTTTAGCACATTTTACTACTTATCTCTCAGTAGACACTATTATGTATGGAAGTTAGTTTAAAAGACACGAAGGTATATTATCAGGGACCAACACTTATAGACACAGTAGTGAAAACTGAATAATTGTATTTTCCAATATTTATATGTGGATGCCTAAGGCTCCAGTCTACTAATATATGCAAGCCAAGCCTTTGGGCAGTAATTATGTCAGGAGTAGAGCCCTCACGAGTGAGATTATCAAAAGAGACAAGCTAGGTGTGGTGGCATGCACCTGTTATTCACACACATGGGAAGATAAAGCAGGAGAATCAAGAGTTTGGGTGCAGCCTGGGCTATACAGTGAGTTCCAGGCCAGCACGGAACATCAATCTTGCCTGATAAAAAGCAGGCGGGGGAAGAAGAGACAGCCTGCTCTCTGATCTCCACCTCATAAGGACACAAAGATGCCACCTTCTGCATATCAGGAGGACTCCTGCCTAAACTAAATGTCTTCCCCCTGATCTTGGAATTTCCAGCCTCCAGACCTATAAGAAGTACATGTTTGTTAAGATCACACCTATGGTATTCTGCCATAATAGTAAAAAAAAAAAAAAAATGAACTAATATATTTATCTGCACACATCTGTTTCTACATGAGCTGATGGGATTATGAACAATCCAAGTTTTCTTCAATCTCTCTTTGTATCTCCAAGTGTGTGGTCTTTGGGAGCATGCTTAGGCCCCCAACAGTTCACATCTTGCCCTAAAAATGAGCTCAATTACGACCATGTTGAGGACCGTGAATTTAAAAGAAGAGAGTCATTCTTGTGTTTCTTTCATGTTTCTATAATAACTGGTGCCTGATCCACATGAAGTCACAACACCAGTGGATACAGGTGATCTAGACCTGGTCAAAGACAAGACATTGCTGAAAGCATAACCATATTTACTACGGCACTTGGATGAGAGCCAAAGAAATCAATCACAAACTCTCTGTGCCTTGTGCAAATCCTACAAACATTTGAAGAGTTCACTCTTTTGGAAGTGTTTCTTCTTATGTGATTGCTTTTTGAAGTTTGGGAAAATTTATTTCTCTTTCTCTTTTTAAAAAAATTTCTTTTTTTATTTTTATCTTATGTGTATAAATGTTATGCCTGTGTGTATGGAGGTATATCCACGTCATACAATGTTTGAAGAAGACAAAAAGAGGGCATCGGATCCTCTGGAACTGGAGTTTAGGGCAGTTTTTAGCTGCCATGTGGGTGCTGCGATTGAACTTGGGTCTTCTGCATGAACAGGCACTGCTCTTAACCACTGAGCCATCTCTCCAGCTCCCCTCTTCCTCTTTTTAAAAATGTCTTATTTTTTTTTTTATGTGTGTGAGTGTTATGCCTGCATGTATGTAACTGCACTCATGGTTTGCAATGCTCACAGAAGCCAGAAGAGGGTGTTGGGTCCCCTGGAACTAGAGTTGTGGACAGTTGTTAGCTCCCATGTGGGTGCTGGGAACCAAACGCAGGTCCTCTGCAAAAAGCAGCCAGTGCTCTTAACCACTGAACCATCTCTCCAGTCCCCTCCTCTTCTTCCTCTTTTTATCAGTTTTGAAAAGATTTATTAGAGAAAATACTTCAGATTAAAGTTGTAACTGTGAGAAAGCACAGGCACAACACAGCATTCATTCTGAAAGCATGTACAGTATGACAGATTCCAAAAAGTCTGTTTTACCTTTGAGGTATCATACTGTCCAAAAGAAGATGTAAAAAAGAAAAAAGAAAAAAAAAAGATGTAGACACAAGAAAATAAGATTTTTCCCTCTGCTAAGGTGTCTTTCTTTACTGTGCTCATTTTTCTAGAGATGGGGTTAATGAGGTGCATATACATACCAAAAACATTGTAAAAACACAGAAACAGCTTTGAAAAATGTGCATGAAGCACTGAGCTTTGAGTTTTTCCCTTGCAGATGAGAGCACAAAGCTTTTGGAGAAGTTCAGTAAACATGTAGTGCAAGACATATTAAAAACAAAAAACAGGCACTTATGTAAGATAAAGGAAACATATTTAAGGAAAAAAAGAAGTAAAATTTGAAACCTGGTAATATTAGTAAAATACCCTGGTCTGTCACTACCAAAGGTTTGGGTTCTCCATCATTGTTATTGAGAACTGGACACTTGTTCTAAAGCAATGAATTCATAATATCATTTTTAATCATTCAGTGGTATTTTTCTGAGTTTTTACAAAAGAAAATTTTCAGAAGATTTCTCCAAATACAATGTTTTGATTAATTTTCTAGTTACAATGTTTTAGTGGAACTGTTTTGAATGATAAGACATTTTGAAAGCCGCAGTAATTTATCTGAAAGAAACAGACACCTTACCATTTTGCAATTTCTGGAAGTTACAGTGCAATAGGATTTTTATGATTCTGAAAAACATATGTTGTTTTTTTAAATTCTAAATTATTTTTACGTCTACTGTTTCACATAAAAGAAACTTTTCAGACTTAAGATTAATAAAAATATTTAACTTCATTGAGTGAGAATTGGGAAATCTAGTTATGCTGCCCACTGAACTTGATTATTCAAAAAGATCCATTTTAATGAAGTCATGGAGAAATTTTCTCAAGTCTTAAGGGCAGAGGCCACATATTGTTATATATTATTGTAACAGAGTACTATATACATAAAGCTTTTTATTCCTTCTTTCAAAAAAAACATTAACTGCAAGGATTTAGTCTTCAGGCTGTAAGCTCGAAGACTTAGAGTCATGAAAAAATATGGTATGTTCGATAAATGAATAGAAGGGGACTATCATGGCTAACATTATGGGGCTAATGGTTAAGCTTCAACAGAAAAGCAGAAATCAAACCACCTGGTACCCTAGACATAATGAGAAATTAAATTAAACTTATAAAATTTGGATTTTATTGGACACAAAAAGAGACGATTGTAGCAGCTTAAGCAGGAAAGTGGTACAGCCAAATTTATACTTTCAAAAGATAATTCTGGATGCAGTGCCAAAAATAGTATGGAGGAGTAAACATATGAAAAGATGGAAACCAATAAGAAAGTCCAAATGGGAAATAGGTCTAGCACAGAAGAGACAAGAACAGAAAAGGAGACAGACCTGGAATGTAGCAGGAAGCCCTGGAGCTGGGATGTAGCAGGAAGCCCTGTAGCTGGGATGTAGCAGGAAGCTCTGGACCTGGGATGTAGCAGGAAGCTCTGGAGCTGGGATGTAGCAGGAAGGTCTGGAGCTGGGATGTAGCAGGAAGCTCTGGAACTGGGATGTAGCAGGAAGCTCTGGAGCTGGGATGTAGCAGGAAGCTCTGGAGCTGGGATGTAGCAGGAAGCTCTGGAGCTGGGATGTAGCAGGAAGCTCTGGAGCTGGGATGTAGCAGGAAGCTCTGGAGCTGGGATGTAGCAGGAAGCTCTGGAGCTGGGATGTAGCAGGAAGCTCTGGAGCTGGGATGTAGCAGGAAGCTCTGGAGCTGGGATGTAGCAGGAAGCTCTGGAGCTGGGATGTAGCAGGAAGCTCTGGAGCTGGGATGTAGCAGGAAGCTCTGGAGCTGGGATGTAGCAGGAAGCTCTGGAGCTGGGATGTAGCAGGAAGCTCTGGAGCTGGGATGTAGCAGGAAGCTCTGGAGCTGGGATGTAGCAGGAAGCTCTGGAGCTGGGATGTAGCAGGAAGCTCTGGAGCTGGGATGTAGCAGGAAGCTCTGGAGCTGGGATGTAGCAGGAAGCTCTGGAGCTGGGATGTAGCAGGAAGCTCTGGAGCTGGGATGTAGCAGGAAGCTCTGGAGCTGGGATGTAGCAGGAAGCTCTGGAGCTGGGATGTAGCAGGAAGCTCTGGAGCTGGGATGTAGCAGGAAGTTCTGGAGCTGGGATGTAGCAGGAAGCTCTGGAGCTGGGATGTAGCAGGAAGTTCTGGAGCTGGGATGTAGCAGGAAGCTCTGGAGCTGGGATGTAGCAGGAAGCTCTGGAGCTGTACCCAAGGCAGCATCAGCAGGGTTTGCTAATGAACTAGAAAGTATGGACAAGAAGGAGAGTGTGGAAATGTACACCCATGGCTTAAACAAATAATAGGTGGTGATGTCATTGGATGAGATGGGTCAGAAACTAGGTTAGGAAGGAAAATAATCTTAAAGCTCAAAAGTAACCTCAAGGACAAAGTCGAAAGACAAAAGAAAATGTAAAGCAACACACACACACACACACACACACACACACACACTCACACACAAATCTTCACAAAAAACTCAGAAAGGATCTAGTTCATTGTTTCATCTTGTGCAGAGGAAGCCAGGGCCTGAAGAATGAAGCTGCTGGATCAACAAGTCAGAACCCACATCAGAAGTCTGCCATCGTCCAGGACACACTCTGGCTCTCCATAGTCCCATGCTTCACAGCCAGATGCCGTGCACCGTCCTTTCCCTCTGCACCCTCTTGGTTTTGAGACCCCTTTTACAACCAGAGCCCATGGCTTCACGGCTTCCCAAGGGCACAGTAGTGATGCTGAGAAAGTTCTGGGGCTTTCATATCCATCAGGCTCATCATACCTGGTTCTGAGAAGCTCGTGCATTTGGGAAACTTTATTCCATCAGGCTATCTCTTCTAAAAAAAAAAAAAAAACAGTGCCCCTGAGCCACCTCAACAATGGCTTAAAAGCTTGTAGAGTCTTTAAGAGAATGGAAGTGATTCATTCAAACTAACACATTTTATGGGCTAAAATTGATTCCAAAGACTCATATTTGATTCTTAGTACCATGAAATATTTTCAAGTGGTTGGATAAATTAAGAGACAGATGTAAGAATGGGTTCAGGGATGATGCTAATCAATTAAAGATTAGGGATCAGCACAAGTAACAATAACATCAAGGGCATGGTATTTCATAAAGACAGACATCCATGTGGACAGGATAAATTTGTTTTTGAGACAGGGTCTCCCCAGCTGGCCTGGAACCCACTCTGTAGACCAGGCTGGCCTTGAACTCACAGAGATCTGCCTGCCTCTGCCTCCCAAGTGCTAGGATTAAAGGTGTATGCCACCACGCCCCGCCAGGATAAAATTTTTTAAAGAAGGAACAGAAATGAAAATTGAAGAACAATTTGGCTGTAAAAAAAAAAGGGGGGGGGGTAATTTAAATTGAATTCAGAGAAATCAGCTCAGTTCAGGGCTAAGTTAAAACCAAAAACTAACATGGAAGTTTTATTGAGGATCAGTTGGTGAGTTAACTTCATGCAGGCAGAATAGTTAAGATGGGACTGCTATTTACTAAGTTGTTCTTGTGTCAACTCGTGCATTGCAACAGCACTATGAGGAGTTAATATCAGTCTCCCTCTGTTTTACAGATAGGAATATAAAGGTGCAGTGTGATTATTTAACTTGCCCCAGTCACGCAGCCAGCACACTGCAACAGTTTCTGTTGCAGCACACATGTGGCCTGACACAAAAGCACAAGTGGATTCTCACCATCAAAAACAGCAGCTTCAAAAATGACCACGAAGAAGTCCAGGGAATAAGGAGTAGTGGCAAAAATAGCTACCAACTGCAGAGACAGAGTCAGATTGCAAAGACAAGTAGGCTTAAGAGCCGGCTCCCACTCATACCAGCAAGGCTGGATATAAACATCGGTTGCAGGCTCCAGAAAGACATAGCACCTGGATGAGGGGGGCGGAGAGCAAGAGTCACAAGGCAAGGAAAGCTGAAAGCAAGCAGATGTCTCTGAAGCAGATGACTGGCTGAAAGATGGTCTGTCTGCCCCAGATCCATTTCACCTCTTACGTGGCTGCCTCTGCCCTTGCGTCTATCTTAAGCGAGTCACTTCAGGAGAAAACACAAGAATAAAATGTGACGGTGCAAACACCATGCTGTGTTCAGAGCACACCAAGAACCTATCTATTACCCCCCACGCCTTGAGTAAAGGACAAGTGTAGTAATTAGAAATTAACAAGAAAGAAAGCCAAGTAGGACAGTGTCTTGAACACTGAAATGCGGGAGTGGCTGAAAGCTAATCCTGCAAGGAACACAGAGCCACGGAAAGCTCTGGAGGAGAGGATGAAACAGCAGCTCGAGTGGCCTCCCCTGACTGTGCTTTACAGGTTAGCTTTACAAGGGAAAAAAGGAGGGGGCTGGAGAGATGGCCTAGCGGTTAAGAGCGCCGACCGCTCTTGCAGAGGACCCGGGTTCGATCCCCAGCACCCGCATGGCGGCTGAGAACCGTCTGAAACTCCAATTCCAGGAGAACTCCAGCTCCAGGGAAATCCGACACCCACTTCTGACCTCCGCGGCATTGCATGACACGGGTGCACAGACTTGCATGCAGACAGTACATTCGTACACATACAGAAATTAAAAAAAAAAAAAAAAGTTCAGTTTACGTCAGCCCATGAAAGGAAATAGCCAGAACTGACCAGAGTCCAAGACAACAGCTCCAGAGAAAGTAGACTGTTTTGCTTCGCATCCACCTGTGCCCCTTTTCTAAGCCTAGGGAACAATCTGCGGAAGAGGGGGCGTGGTAGAATGTAAGGGCTGCGATTGGGGTGAATGGTGAAACTACAACAATATAGTCTGGACACTCATTTGATCAACTTGATTGAACATACAAGCCCCCCCTGCTGGATGGTGGGACCCATGGGCTGTGTGGGTTTGGGCACAACTGCTTGCAAATTGGTTTTACATGAAGGATGCTTGTACTCATAAATTATCATTTATTGCTAAAAAAATGAAAAAAAAAAAAAAAACGGAGAGAAAGATGCAGGACAGTTATGGCAGAATGCATGATCTGGGATGGGGTGGGGTGGGGTGGGGGGAAGGGAAAGGGAAATATGCCTGAACTGAATTGGAAAATGATGTATGAAATACACAAAGCATCAATAAAAAAAAAAAAAGTTCGGTTTAAGTACAACTAAGGCAAGAAGCTGTGTCACCCTGGAACAAGATGATCAAGATGTTAAAATAATGAAAGACAAGATTTTCCAGGAATGGATACCAGCAACTCGGGGTCTTCTGGTAGCACAGGGAGTGTAGAAGGCACAGGGTTCTTTCATAGTTCTGGAACAGTCCGAAGATGAGTCCCTGGGAGCAGAGGTAAATGTGTAATTTTTAGGTAGACTCACAGATAGTTACCCTGAAAACATTTTTCCATCCACGATAAATACAGCTTCAAGCAGCATTTTATCTGACTCACGTGGTTATAATATTCCCCACTAGGGTTATTTTCTAATAGATTTGTGAGTCAACTGCCTTTGTCTAAGAATTGGGACAATTTTCAAGGGTCAGCTGAACAGATAATAGATACACCTGCAGCAATGCTGAAAATAAACTGTTTCTACTCTACAATAGAAAAAGTAATAATGATTTTTTCCCTCACTATCTCTTTGAATTCCCTAAATCTTTATTAACAGATGGCCCACTACATTATTAGTCTCATTATTAGTCTTTGGGGTGGTTTGTTTATTTGTTTGTTTGTTTCTTACCACTATTAAGCAGGTTTTGTTTACGAATATAGACTGAACTGGGTGTGGTGGCACACGCCTTTAATCCTAGCACTCGGGAGGCAGAGCAGGTGGATCTTTGTGAGTTCAAGGCCAGCCTGGTCTACAGAGTGAGTTCCAGGACAGCCGGGGCTACAGGGAGACCCTGTCTCAAAAACACCAAAAAAAAAAAAAGAATGTAGACTGAAAAATCCAAAAGCAGTTTTTAAAAATATTCACAAGTTTGGGGCTGGAGAGATGTCTCAGGATTTAAGAGCACCTCTGCTATTGTGGAGGACCTGGATTCGAATCCCAGCACTCACATGGCAGCTAACAACCATCTGTAACTCTAATTTCAGAGGATCTGATGCCTTCTTCTGACCTCCCTGGGTATTGGTGCACTTACACACATTCAGGCTCACACATAAAAATAATAAATAATAATTTTTTAATAGTCACAATTTTGTGACTTCAGTTCTCAGTTATTTCATATCAGTGTAAGGTTAAGCTGAACATTTTCAGAGAAATAAATGTATATGAGTTCTTTAATCTTTCCATAATTTTTTTTCTCATCACGGTCTTTAAGTATAGAAGATTTCCCCATATATGTAAAAATAATAAGTAGATTCCCTAAATAAATTTTAAAAGTTTATTACCCACATCTATATTAGCTTTTAAGACAAATCACAATTTCTTCATGGATAAAGCTGGAAAACTTCCAAGAATGTTGATATAATTTAATAATATCAAAGAGTTTCTTTCGGTAGAGTCATTTAGAATGCCTTCCCAGCACGCCCATCTCTATCCCACAACTTTTCCTGGGAACCACCGTCTTAACCACATGGTTGCAGGACTGGATTCTAATGTCACATCTGCTTCATGGCTCTGTCTCATAACCACAGTCACTATGTTTGGGGGAAGGGTCTGACACAACTGGAAACTAAAATTGGAAAAGAGAGAGAGAGAGAGAGAGAGAGAGAGAGAGAGAGAGAGAGAGAAAGCTGTCTTCTTCCAGTAGTTTGGGGTGTTACATGCTGTCAGCAATTTTATTTTTCAACTTGTTCAAAAAAGAGAAACAAAAGATAGTCTGTAGTGGGAGGAGGGGAGACAGAGAGATCTAAGACTAACTGTACAAAGGAGAACAGGTGCTCAAGTCTCTGTCCAGCTTGTTCCTAAGGCTCAGCTGTTCTCTGTCTCAGATTTTGCGAGAATGTCCTGTATCCTTATCTAAAATTCCCTTTGTTGCGTAAACTACCTCAAATGGGTCCTCTGAGTTTGTTTCTTCAGAGATCACCTGACAAGTAGTATGAGGCTATGGATTACACTTCCTTTGAACTCATCGGGGTGGGCGGATTCAGCTACCACTCCAGGAGCTAGCAGACACCTCCTGGAAAAGTCTGCAAAAGAGAAAACATAGGGAAAACAAGGGTCTTTGCTAAGAGCAGAAGCTCACACCATTGGATTGCCAGGCCACAGCTCTTTTCTTCCTTTAAGAGACGGCAGAGAAAAGTCAAGCTGGCTGGCTCCCCAACAGTTCTGTTGGAGTCAGGGATCTCACCTCAGGCTTCAGATTGCCCAAGCTTTTCTCAGGACAAGAATTATGATTTCTCCTCAGAAATATATTCTCTGAATATATATATATATATATATATATATATATTACTATAGACAGTTCTCGCTGAATGATATAGTATTAGTAATTGAGATATACTATATATTAGTGAGTTATATGTATCGGGTAAGATAGTATTGAGTGTGTGTGAGTGTGTTGATGTCTGTGTGTGTGTGTGTGTGTGTGTGTATTCTCCAGTGAGTTACTCAGCTTTCCGAAAGCAAAGCAAGATAAGCACTTGGACAGGTCCTAGCAGTTACAGCATAAGCATCTCCTCAAAAAGTCAGTGAAGAGTCAGTCAGTCCTTCCTGGAGAATGTCCCTCCACCCCTGACTCTCACCTCTATAAGTATTCTAACATGTCAAAAGAACAGAACTCTGCTCCAAACAGCCAAAGCTTTTATTGGTAGACTGGTTTCTCTTTAGAAATTTAGATATATTAAATATGGCTTGCTGTGCCTTTTTCTTCCTAAGTATTCCTCAAGTATTCAGAAAATGTCTCATCAGCAAGCTTTAACAGACTATACTTACATTTTTTCATTCTAAAGATTAATCTGAGACCACCCAAGGAAATTAAAATAAGTCATACTATCCTCTGTTCTGTTCTCATTATAGTCTCATCCAAAAAGTCATCAGAACTCCAGACCAGCAAGGCTTATTCGACTCTGTCCTCTCTCACCTTATCACTTCTACTGCAAGGTCAAAGTCAGGGTCTCAAGATAACTTGACATCTGGTCTGACAGATTAGATAATGTGAACCAATCATCCTACAAAAGATGGCTAAGAAAGCCACATGAAAAATGTAAAGATTAAAATCTCAGAAGCAGGGCTGGAGAGATGGCTCAGCTGCTAAAAGCACTGACTGCTCTTGCAGAGAATCCAGGTTCAATTCTTAGCATCCACATAGCAGCTAACAACCATCCATAACTCCAGTCCCAGGGAATCCGACAACCGCTTCTGACCTCTGAAGGCATTGCACCACATGGGTGCACTTACATGCATGCTGGCAATATACTCATATACATAAAATAAAAATAACAATAAATAAAATACTTTTTTTAAATATTAGAAGCATTAAAGTACAGGATGCTAACTAACAGCCAATTTGATGCTGAGTGGGAATCATAGGAAACTCTCAGTGTTTAATCCTCTTTGAATCATATGTATTTTACAATTAGACATGGTTGGTCAAGAGGCTGAGCTGTACTTTTGGTACCTACACAGAGCTAAGGGACAAAAAAATTAGTGCCTAGAGCCAGAAAGTGTAGGAATGGAGTAAAGAATATTCACGTTACATCCTAGATGTAATAGTAGCAAGTAGTATTTGTAAAACGTGCTGAGTGCCCTAGAAAATATCAAATGTGGAACTTGGATTAATGTCATCTTGAACTGTTAGCATTCTCAGCACTTAACTGATATGAAACATAATTCTAGGCTTCAAATAATTTGTGTATATTGTGCTTAAAAATGATTTCCCCCAAAAGAAAATAACTAGTATATTATCACAGGTAACCAGGCACCTGTGGTGATGAGGCATTATGAATTTAAACCACAAATCATGAAAACAGACTCCAGAGACTACAGGGACTGGGGTTATTAGATAAAGACAGGGAAAACGCTGCCTTTGCTGGATTCAAGGAGGTAAAGTCAAGCTTAAAATTTCTAGCATAGTTTGGGATAAGAATCAGTAGTAGAATTCTTACCTTACCCTTGTGAGGCCCTGAGTTCAGTTCCCAGAGTAAAAAGCAAGCAAGCAAGCAAGCAAACCCCACAGAAAACAGCTGAAAATTAAAGATCTCAGATCTGAAATTTTTGATAAATTAAGAACTTAATAAACAAACTTAATAGTATACTAGACATGGCTGAAAAACAAATTACACAACTGGGAAATAGGCCCCAATGAAACACAAATATATAAAAATCTTTAAAAACACCAAAGAGAATATGACAGATACAGAAAATATATTGAGAATTGAAGAATTTCTTACATAATTTTCACTGGAATTAATGAAAAAGAAAAATAGATAATGGGGCACAGACATTATTTGAAAAGGTAAGAGCTGAAAATTACTTGAGGAAATTGAAGAAATACTATATTTTACCACCAAAACGTGCCTCAGAAATATATACTGAAAAAAATAGTTCTTAAAACTCAAGGAAGAAATAAGAGATGTGGGCAATCTTGAGACTGGCTGTAGCATCTGGCTTCCAGGTGTTAGTCCAGAGTCCCACCAGTCCCAGGCAACATGAACATGTACCTCTCTACCACATAAAACATGCTGCTGTTCCCACAATGTCCCTGGTCTTTGGACCCCCTCCCAGACTCCTGATCAGAAACACACACTAGTACTTTCTTTATTCCCATGTCGTGGTGCTCATGTAGAAACTGTGGATTCTGTCTTATCTGCCAAATCTGATTGTTATGGACCCTTCTGAGTTTCAGTGATGGGGAGGGTGTTTTTACCCTCAACCCTAAGAGGTTGAGAGTGATCCAGGATCTGAGTTTTCTATTTCTTCTGATTCTCTCCTTCCTGAAAGAAATCCTTGTTTAGATGATGGTTAAAAAGTATTGTTATAAATTTTCTCTTTTTTTAAGTTTTCTTTAAGAAATTATTATTATTATTATTTTGTGTGTGTGCATATGTGTGTGTATTGTCTACATATATGTAAATACATCCATGTTATACAATGCCCACAGAGGTCATAAGAGGCTTCAGATCCTCTGGAACTGTAGTTATAGATGGTTGTGACCCACCATGTAGGTGCTGGGAATCAAACCTTGGTCCTCTGCAAAAGCAGCCAGTGCTCTTAACCACTGAGTCATCTCTCCACCCCCCTAAATTTTGTCTCTTAGATGCAAACCAGTAAATCAGTTGTTCAAATATTTGAATATTTGATTCTTTAATGTGTGCATAGATTTTTTTTTTGAGACAGGTTCTTGATATGTAGTCTGGGGTAGCTTTGAACTCACAATCCTCATCCTCCTCCTTGGCAAATCCAACTACTGGGAATACAGGCATGTACCACATCCCTAGCTTACATGTATAAATTTATCACAACAGAATTTGTTATTTAAAAATTTTGTTTCTTCCAGGCATGGTGGTGCAGCCCTTTAATCCCAGCACCCAGGAAGGCAGAGGCAGGCGGATCTCTATGAGTTCAAGCCAGAGTGGTCTACATAGTGAGTTCCGGGCCAGCAGGGGCTACAGGGACACTCTGTCTCAAAAAGACAAAAAGAAAATTATTTATTGTGTATTAGCTTTTTATTACCATAAAAAATTTCAAGATAATAAACTTTTAAAAGGAGATAATGTTTATTTTGACTTGCAGTTTTATAGACTGCGGTACATGGTTGGCTGCCATCATTGCTCTGGGGCCTGTGACAAGGCAGAATGTCATATCAGGGAGTATGTGGCTAGGATGTCTGAGAGGAAAACAGGAAGGGGGTGTGTCCCACTGCTTCCTTCTAAAGGACACGCCCCCCAGTGACTGAACAATCTCCCACAAGCCTTGCCTCTTAAAGTTCCCACTACCTCTCAATAGCATCATGGGCAGAGGAAAGCATTTAATAACATGGGCCCCTGGGGAATGCTTCTAAATCATGATAATACCCAATGCCTTCTAAGTCTTTGATATTCTGAGACAATAACAACAATCTATTGTTGTTATTTGGGGGAGTTGCGGACAGGGCCTTGCCATGTAGCCCACTCCCTGGGACCCACTTCCTTCAGCAAAGCTCCATCTCCTAAAGATTCCACAGTCTTCCAAAGCAGCACCACCAGATGAGGACTAAGTATCCAAATACAGGACCCTGTGGGGAGCATGTCACACCCAAGCCACAATAGTCCACCTACCTCCAAAATCAGGAACTAGGGCAGGTGGATGTTGGTAGCTAAGCCCTAAGTCTTAGACTCTCACATTCTAAACCATCAGAAAGGTAAGGTGTGTGTTTCATCTGCTATAATAAAATAGCATATCCTGGGTAGCTTATAAATAACAGAATCTTGTTTCTTACAGTCCTGGAGGACAGGAAGTCCACCATCAAGGCCTGGACTCACTGGTATCTAGAGGGAGCCTGCTTCTTCATAGTCGGTACCTCCTCCCTATGTCTTTACATGAGAAAGGGGTAACTAGTTCTCTAGCATCTTGATTATAAGGGCATTAACCCCATTAATTAAGGTTCCATCTCCTAATTACATTACAGAAGCTCTATGTGCTAACATCACCAATGTGGGGTTAAGATTTCAGCACATGGATCTGAGGTAGACACAAATGCTTAGTCATCAGAAAGGGCTGCCCTAAGAACTGTGGGGCGAGATGTGAAAGAAAACAGTGGTCCTGGAGAATGAGGATTCTTCTCTTGACTCAGAGAACAGGTAAAAGAATTATGTGGAGCTGCTGGGGCCACAGGGCCTTATTCAGGAGCCGCAGTGCTGTCACTGTGTCACAGAGCCTGTCTGGGTCCAGCAGAGAGAGGTGAAACACACAGACAAGATGCCCCTTGTAAGATGCAAGCGTAAAAGAATTATGTGGAGCTGTTGGGGCCACAGGGCCTTATTCAGGAGCTGCAGTGCTGTCACTGTGTCACAGAGCCTGGCTGGGTCCAGCAGACAGAGGTGAAACACACAGACAAGATGCCCCTTGTAAGATGCAAGCCCCTGTTAGCGGCAGCCTGATAAACAGTAACAAGCTCTCCTGTAACAGCCGAGGACCAAACAGCAGAAGCTAGCAGAAGCGTTGGGAAGACAGAAGCTGTGCTGGCATTCAGACTGTGTCTACAGTGCCCAGGAGTGGCGCTGGCAACCACAACAGGAGGCAGCAACAGCAGTGAGTCACTGGTGGAGGAGGGAGGGACGGGGGAGGGAAGGAGGGAGGGAGGCAAGGAAGGCCGCGCTCCCGCTGGTAAACATCCCCAAGAGAGCAGAGGCAAATCAGGAAATGCCAGAATATCAACCTGTGGTTACCGGATGGATGCCTAGGCCCCACCACAGCGCTGGCACCGAGAGTGTGTGGAGATGGAATCCAGAAAACTGCACTTCAAACAGGCTTTAAGGATTCGTTATGTAAAGCCGGACAGCCCATGTATCCGATAACTAGCACTGTGATCTATCTGGACACTGACTTTGGAGAGATCAACAGGAGTCTCCTTCCAGCCTCACCCCTCACAGATCAAGGGGACCTAGGATGTCAAGGGAGCACTCCCAATGGAAATTTGGCTTGCCTGGTGCATAAGACACCCCACTTCAACCATTATTTGGGGACCAGGACTCTAGATTCTACCCTCCAAAAACCCAAAAAAGGGATCATTTCAAGGCCTGAATTGGCTTCTCTCCTGTGCTAGGCATTGGCCTACTGAGTACAGGGATTGGAGGTGCTTGTCATCTGACCACAGCATCTTCAAAGCCTAAAACCAGGCAAGACAGAAGAAAGAAAAGAAGAGGCCTCGTCCTCCCCAGCCTCCAGCTGCACTGCTGTGCCTGCCCACAGAGACAGGACACGCTGACCTAAGTAGACCTGTGCACATTCTTTGGAAGTTTTGTTGTTTTGATTTGGGTCTTGTTTTTATTGTGGTTTTGTTTGGGTGTTCATAGGCCTTAATTGTTTCTGGGGTTTAATTTTCTTCTTAAGTATCCAGTAGGGAAAGAAAAGCACTTTGGGTCAGAATACAAATTATAAAATAAATGAATGAATCCAAGAAATCAATCCTAGTGTCACAAGTTTTCATTTTTTCAATAACAGATGAAGTTTGGGGAAACAGGACCTGCATAATTAAGCAGCATCTTCAAAGTCTGAGCATGGAGAGTGCGATAACTCCACCTGTTGAGTTTTTATTTTATGCCCTCCCCTGACCTGTCTGAGACATCGAGAAAATTAAAAATATGTATTGAATATCCACAAAGCCATGGGCTAATTCAAGTTGTATACACAAAATGGAACAATAACAGCTGTGTAAGGGAGTATGTTATTTGAGGGGCTAAAAGGAGAGCCCTAGACAATCTAATTGCTAGAAGAATTTACCACACTTACAAAATCTCTTCCTGTGCCCACTGTTACCATTTTCTAGAGGGCACTCTTCTCTTTCTCCTCCATCTCTCCCAGTCTCTGTCTGTGTCTCTGTCTCTCTCTCTCTCTCACACACACAAATACACACACACACACACACACACACACTTATACATTCTCCAAATTGAAGGCCTATTACTTTCAAGCTTGGGGACGATGATATATAGTTAATATATTAAAGACATTTTCCCAATGTGAGAATTAGTTTTCCTGGTTTATTGTTCCAAGAGAGAAACACAACTCAGAATGGTTTTCCTTCTTTCAGTCATGGTCCACCCACTGGGCCTTGTCATCAGTGACACACTCTGATTGTCCATGGCATATGGCCTTAGCATAGGCTGGGTATCATCAGTGTTCTTTTCTGGGTGGGGTATTGAGTAATAAAGTTTCAGAAGAGATTCAATTATTCATACTGATATTAAAGCAAGGCATTTGCATCACCCTTCACTTCCCCTAACATGAGATAAATGAGTCAGTGCAGGCAACTGCCCTGTGGTAGGATAGTGTTTGTTTGTTTTTTTGCCAATAAAATGTACCTTGGAGGACAAAGAGAATCAGAGGCAGGAAACAGTGACACAGTGAACTGGGAAATTCCAACTGCCCTGCTGCCCTACTTATAAGGAATAGATATGACTCATTTTTAAGATGCAAAGAGACGTTGAGTTAGCTAAAAAAATCCCAAGCAAAATTTAACCTCTGTAGGACCTTGTTTCCTCTTCTGGAAAGAAGAGAATAAGTTATTCTATTTGGACACCTGGACAGTATTGTCAAAAAGAGCTGTCAAAGAATAGGCACACACACAGTTTTTGACCGTGTCCTTGAGGCCAGCCTTCTTCTGAAATGTATCTAACTGCAGAAGACAACGCTAGGCAAGAAAATATACCCTAATTCTATTCCAGCTATGCAGACATGGTGATCATCTAAGAGACAGAGAATTATCAGGCGCTAAACACTCATCAGTAAATCCTCATGTGCTCTCCGTGACGTAGGGATCTGGATTCCTAGGGTTAATTCTGGATCTACGGTAAGCATTGAAGTGGCTTTACTTTCCTTACTTGCAAAATCAAGAGGCTGGTCTCTCACATCATTGTTTTGCAATTCTGGGATTAAAAAAAAAACAAAAAACAAAATATAAACCGCCATCCTTTATATTCTCCATTAAAACAATCTCACCTACAATAAGAATAAATACATGAGATACAAAAATCTTGTCATCAGTTTTCTTGCACTTAAGAGAAAAAGGAAGTATAGCTGTA
>VZQC01013772.1:224915-512415 GCA_009823505.1 Rhizomys pruinosus | reverse complement strand
CAAACCCACATCCCTCTCCATGACCTCCAACCAGCCATGTCAAACCCACATCCCTCTCCATGACCTCCAACCAGCCATGTCAAACCCACATCTCTCCATGACTGCCATTGGGCTTGACTGAAGCACACCTCTCTGTAAATTCACCACCAGCATTCTCCAAAACACTCCTTGAATTTTGACATTACCAACTATTCTTTGAGTCTTTGGAAAACCCTTTGGAGAAAACTGTAGAAATTTTCATCCAATGAATAAAATTCTATTTTATTCTTCCTTTATTTTATATACATAATTTTTCCTAAGGAAAGAACCACCTTTGCTTCACCCACCTTTGTAGCATGCCTCAGGGCACCACGTGACTGAGGGTCTGGCCCTGCCCCAAGGAGGAGCAAGCAGCACCCAGCATGGTGTATGATGCTGGGTGGGGCAAGGTGTGCAGTGGCACGGAATTGGGGGACTTATGATTGGCCCTGGGAACTGACGTCATTTGGTTTATAAAAGCAAGCTGTGGGGCTGGAGAGATGGCCTAGTGGTTAAGAGCACTGACTGCTCTTGCAGAGGACCTGGGTTCGATCCCCAGCACCCACATGGTGGCTGAGAACCATCTTTAACTCCAGCTCCAGGGGAATCCAACACCTTCTTCTGACCGCCGTGGCATTGCACAACATGGGTGCACAGACCTGCATGCAGACAGTACATTCATACACACAAAAAATAATAAAAAAAAATTTGTTAAAGCAAGCTGTGGCAAGGAGTAAATTTGAATTTCATAGTAACATCATAATGGAAATCCCAGCCATTATTTTTTATTAATTATTGCATGTATACAGGCTAAGGTCGGCTTGCATTTCGTTCAGGTGGCCAGTGGGTTGGAAAGAGATTCTTTTTTGGATCACCAATCTGGGTAGCTGGTGTTGTGAGTTGGTATTGGCTGAAGGGAGGTGATCAGCCATCAGCCTGAAATTCCTGTCCAGGCTCTGGGCAGGTGAGAAGTCACAGCCAAGAGTGGGACACATGTCCCATGGGTACAGACTAAGAGCCTGAGTTGGAAGTACCACTTATGCTGGGCTATGGGAAGTAGCCGGCTGGCCTCTGTACCGAGAGGCCAGCTCCCAACAGTGTCTGCAAAGTGGGCACTGCATGGTCCCTGTTCGGCATAAAAAGAAAGCTTCCTACACACCTTAAAATTCCAAGGAAAGGAGTCTTCCATGAATCTATACTGAACCATGCTCTTGAAAACTGGTATATGTTTCTTTTCCTGATATGCAATATTGCTGTAGACTATATTTAATACTTCTCTATTTCCTTAGGTTGAAGGAACCTTTGTGGGAGAATTTATTTCTTTAGTTTTCTCTTTGTCTTGATTTATAACATAGTTTTAGGCCTATAGGACATAATAAATGTTAAGTGTTATATTGTTCTTGTTGAACCATATGGAAAGATGAGATGTATATATGAAAATTATCTCTTTTGGGGGGTGTTTTTGAGACAGGGTCTCCCTGTAGCCCCAGCTGGCCTGGAACTCAATATGTAAACCAGGCTGGCCTTGTATTTAAAGGGATTAAAATGATTAAAGACATATACCACCATGCCTGGCTGAATATTATTCCTATATTTCAATAGCTATCAATTTCATTTAAATAATGATCAAGCCAGGCATGGTGGTGCACAGCTGGGAAATAGACCTAGCTTGAGCCCCAGCTGGGAGGGTGAGAGAACAGTGGGAAGTAACCCGGAGATTAAAAGGAAATGGACTCATAGAGACTGGGAGTAATTCCACAAGGGGGAAAAAACTCGTTTTAATGTTGTAACTCAGGGTATTTTATACAAAACCTTGGAGGGGGCTGGGACACACAGAATTGGGGGTTGAGACACACAGAATTGGGAGTTGGGACAAGCAGGACTTCAGGCCATTTGCTCCAGATCAATGCTTTGCTCTAAGGCATCAAAGATAGTTGGCAGCGCCGGGGCAGGTTTGATGGGTTTGCAGGATATCAGCAGGGATCCGGGCTTGGAGGCTGCTTGCTGACTCTCTTAAGTGCTTCTGCCAAAAGAATGCTCACAGTAGAGGATATGCAGTTTCCAATTAGAGCAGTTATTGACCTTTACACTTCAAATTCTTTGATCTTCCAATGCCAAAACACCTGCTCAAAATTGTGACAAAGTTGTTATATAGGTCAAATATTTCAGAATACTGAGTGTGGAAAAGAATTAAAGTGAGGGACTCTGTGTGTGTCTGGTGTGTGTGATGTGTGTGTAGCGTGAGGTGTGTGCATGTAGTATGTGTGTGAGTCTGTATGTGTGGTATGTGTATGTTTCTCTGTGAATGTGAGGATGTAGAGGGGTGTGAGTCTGTGAATGGTATGTGTGGATTTGTGTATGAGGTGTGTGTGTGTGTGATGATCAGACCCAAGGCTAGGCCATTCCTCTTTCCACTCAGCTACATCTTCAACTCTCATCTTTTTGATATTTCAGAGTAAAGATATTTGGTAATTGACAGGTCTTTTTTTATTTTTTTATTTATTATTTTATGTGTATGAGTGTACTGTCTGCATGTAGGTAGGTGCACCCATATCGTGCAATGCCATGGAGGTCAGAAGAGGGTGTCAGATCTCCCTGGAACTGGAGTTAAAGACAGTTCTTAGCCACCATGTGGGTGCTGGGAATCAAACCTTGGTCCTCTGTAAGAGCAGTTGGTGCTCTTAACCGCTGAGCCAAAGTAACCTGTTTTGAGTAATTGGTTGCAAAACATTTTTTTACTAAAAAGAGGGACAATTTTACATAACAGAAATGAATGTGAAGCTTTACTGTCTATTTCAAATGTATTAAAAGCCTTTCTGTGTCTCTGCAGGGGAGGGGAGATATAATCAATAATTATCACAAAGAAGGGCAAATGCCCAAAAGGTCAGGATTAGTAAAAGAGCCACATTTACATTATAATAGACATGCTGCTCAAGTAAGCTTTCAATTATGCTTACACAATGCTTGGCATCTCCTTGCCAGCTAAATAAAATCGAGCCATTAATTCAATTAAGTAGGGGGAAAATCAGTTTTTAAAATTGTGTTTTAGAACTTACAAATTTGGGGGCCTGGAGAGATGGCCTAGCGGTTAAGAGCACCGACCACTCTTACAGAGGACCCGGGTTCAATCCCCAGCACCCACATGGCGGCCGAGAGTGGTCTGAAACTCCAATTCCAGGAGAACTCCAGTTCCAGGGGAATCTGAGACCCTCTTCTGACCTCCACAGCATTGCACGACACGGGTGCACAAACCTGCATGCAGACAGTACATTCATACACATACAGAAATAAATAAAATTAATAATAAAAAAAATTAAAGAATTTACAAATTTGGGACCAAGGTATAGTGGCACTCACTTTTTTCTTTTTCTGTTTTTTTGTTTTTGTTTTTGTTTTTGTTTTTGAGATGGGATTTCCCTATAGCCCCAGTTGGCCTGGAACTCACTCTGTAGACCAGGCTGGCCTTGCCTCTGCCTCCCAAGTGCTGGGATTCAAGGCTTGAGCCACCAAACCTGATTAAAAGTTGGTTCTTAGCCGCCATGTGGGTGCTAGGAATTGAACCCGGGTCCTCTGCAAAAGCAGTTGGCACTCTTAACCACTGAGCCATCTTTCCAGCCCCGTGGCATTCACTTTTAATCCCAGCATTCGGGAGGCAGAAGAAGGTGGATCTCTGTGAGACTGAGGCCAGTGTGGTCTACAGAGCAAGTCTAGGCCAGCTGGGGCTACAGGGAGGCCCTACCTCAAACAAAACAAAAAAGCAAACAAAAACCCACAAAAATTTATGAACTTGGAATCTAGGACAAGACATAGAAAATAAAAACGATTTATCCAGAATACAGTATTGTTGGTGAATTTAGGTAAGGCAAAAGTGTTGAAAAATTATGAATTGCCCCAAATGGACTTATACATGTAAAAATACAAACATACACAGACAGACCATAGACACACACACACACACACACACACACACACACACACACACAAAAAAAACATTCTTCAAAAATCAGACATTTCGCCCAGACATGTAAATAATCCCAGCATTTAGGATGAGATAGGATGATCTCCAAAAGTTCGAGTCCAGCCGAGGCTACAGGGTGAGTTCTAGGCCAGCCTGGACCACAGTGGGACCCTACTGCGTTTTTAATAATCCTTAAAATTTAAACCTCAAAGTTTTTAATAATCAGGTATTAAGTTTGGGATTTTAAAAATAATCAATTTAACTGGCTCAGTAGATACAACAGATCTTCAGTTCTCTTTAAGGAGGAGGGCCCCAACTTTGTAACAGATTTTCCACTTGTCAGGGAGGAGGAGCCGTACCATCAGTTCAATTCTCTCCAAACCTGCTTACCATCTGAGCTTACTATGAGGGTGAGGAGAGAGCAAGGGTGGGTGAGTTATTTGGTTGGTTGAGATATTTTAGGCAGTAGATGGAATATTTTGGTTAGTGTTACGTTTCCTTCCATGGACCAGTCATGAACCCACGTCTCATTTCTCTGAGGGTTATTCTTCAGATTTACTTGATAAATCAGTCAGTATCTGTCGGCTTTGGAATAATTTGGGGAAATCTGAGTCACAAACTACAGAATAAAGAAAATCCAACCAGTCTCTTCAAAACCTTTCCGTCCATTGCACTTATTGTTATAAATTTCACATGCTGAACTCGGACTCTTCTCAGGCTCCTGTCCTTCCCTGCTCCCACACACCCATCTGATAGACGAAAATACATGAATGCTATCTTTGTCTACTCAGGCTTTCAGAGTTATAGCAACAACTCTGAAAAATCTTCCAGTATAATTAATTTAACCTGTGACTTCATTTGATGGTCATGACTAACCCTAGTGTAGTACTTTGGGGCTTACAGTATTTTCTTATTTGAGGTTTACAGGGCCCAATGAGACAGATAAAGGAAGTCTGGCTGCTATTCCTTTCACAGCTGAGAAAATTGTGCCTCACACAGACCATGTGATGTCTAAAGCCAGCTGACTAGTAAGTGGAAGGACTGGTTTGTCTGCCTTCTCTATACTCTTTTTCCTCTTTTGCCTCCTTCCTTTTTTTTTTTAATTTGTTGTTGTTCTTTTTGAGACAAGGTCTCCCTGTAGCCCCAACTGTCCTGGAACTTGCTATGTAGACCAGGCTGGCCTTGAACTCACTTGAACTCACAGAGATCTGTCTGCCTCTGCCTCTGCCTCCCGAGTGCTAGGATTAAAGGCATGTACCACCACACCCAGCCAACTTATTCTTAAATAAAGTTTCATCTACAATGTCTCTAGCATATTCTGTGTTTACATTTTCCTCATGGAACATAAAAGACAGATGGTGGTAAGTGAACCAGAAGAGAGAACTCAGCAGTTCTCTAGACAGGGACCCCTGTATGTAAGCACTGCTTAAACCCCTGTGAAAAGAACACATAAGCCTTCACAGAAAGCATCATACCTGCCACACAGCTACAACTCAGGGAAGAGTCAACACTCACGATACGGTGAGTGCCCCAAGAAATTGTGCCTACATTCTACAGTGAATGTGTGAGTTTATGCAAAGATACAAACTTTCACCTTCATTTGTGGTACTGGTGCCAGAAGGAATTGAAAATATGCTTGTAATTCCACAAATACTTCCCCTGTTTTGCACTGCACACTTTAGAGCTTGAGGTCAATTTTGATTTAATTTTATATGCAAATAAGCCCAAAGCTCTGAGAATAAGTATTCTGTGGAAGGTATCAGACAAGTCACATGGTATATCCTATAGCTTCTTTTTGCTAGTCTTCCGTTGTTACCATGAGCATGTGGCTCCTTCAAGCAAATTACCCTTGGGTTTGCAGGCATCCTGAGGTCTGGAGCTAAACTTTCAGAGTCCTGCAAGACTTGAGTAGCTCTAATTTATGGGAATAAGTCAGTCTGTCTTTTAGTAGCACTATAAACAAAAGTTTATTGTTGCTTTGCTTTGCACATAGTCATGTTTGTAATCCTGTTTTGTTTTGTTTTGTTTTGTTTTGTCTTTTTGAGATAGGGTCTCTCTATAACCTCAGCTGTGCTAGAACCTACTCTGTAGGCCTTGAACTCACAGAGATCAGCCTGCTTCTGCCTCCAGAGTGCTGGGATTAAAGCCAGGAACCACCACACCTGGCCTGCAATTCTTCTAACAATAGCTTAAAATTTAACAATTCTCATCATATCACTCAATGATGAATATCCCTCTCTCTTTCTGTGTGTTTATGTGTGTGTGTGTGTCTGTGCATGTGTGTGTGTGTGTGTGTGTGTGAGAGAGAGAGAGAGAGAGAGAGAGAGAGAGAGAGAGAGAGAAGAAAACTAGTAATCAGCCTGAGAAAATTCCTGCATTACTCCTTAGCTAATTATGGTATGGCTACCTTTCTTTTTTTTTCCTACAAAGCAACAGTTCTTCACAAAATATTCTTGTTTTAACACAATGAAAAATAAATAATTTTGCATAAATTGAAATACATATACACATATGATATACAGTATATAATACGTATTTGGTTTAATATATACATTTATTTTTATTTGTGTGTGTGTATGTCTGTGTGAGTGTATGCCACACACGAGCAGGTACACAGGAGACCAAAAGGGGGTGTTGGGTCCCCTGGAGCTGGAATTATAGGCGATTATGAGCTGTCTAACATGGATGCTGGGAGCCAAACCCAAGTCCTGTGGAAGAGGAGCAAGTGCTCTTAACCACTGAGCCATCTCTCCATCCCCTAGTATATATTAAATTATGTATTATATATCACATACACATACCTATAAATCGTACACATGTGTTTGTGTATATATAAATATTTTTCTATTTTCCAAAAGAAATACAAAAATGTTCTATTAAGCAAATCTATTACTATTTTCTATCTCAAAATCCATAAATAGCCAAGCTCATGTTTTTAATTTCAGGCCTTGGAAGGCAGAGGCAAGCACTCTGTGAGTTCAAGGCCAACCTGGACTACAAGTGAGACCCTCTCTCAAAACAAACAAACAAACAACACATACAGAGATTAGATCATCTCATCACGTATAAATTCAGAAAAAAAACAAAGATTATCCCATATAAAACATTATATATTAACTAGATCTTTAAACAAAGGTAGAAAAAAAAATCATCCTGGCTAGCTAAGCAAGAGGGATTTTATTATGGAAATGTCAGGTAATAAACGAACTCCACATGCAGGCAGACTCCAAGTCAGAAGCAGGACAGGGTGGAGACTAAAATGCCTGGAGTTGCCAGACCCCCTGTGCAGGCTGCTGCCCCTGGATTGAGCAAATGACAGTTAATAGCTTTTGCTATTTTATCCTTGGGTCACTTCCAACATCACTCTCTTGTGTGGAGGTCACAGGGGTTCCTGCCCTGACCCTGGGCTGAACATGAGGGGAAGGGGATCACTGCTGTTCCTCTGACACCCTCACCCACTCACTCCGTAAGCAAACCTAACTAAACTCACTAGCATCTGGGACAGTCTTACCTCATTTTGTCTTTGGGAGCTCAAGAGTCAGAGGTAGGGCATTGCATGTACACATTTCTCCCAGAAGCAATTTCAGCAACAGTTGATAATAGCCATGCTAGTGCTGGGAACCAAGCTCAGGATCCCTGTAAGAGCAGCAGATGCTCTTAACTGCTGAGCCATCTCTCCAGTCCCAGCCACGCCTTTTTATAGCACAATGCCAGAGGACGTTCTGCTTCTCTTGTTTTTAAGACAGCACACTTCATGAGAAGTGCCCTCTCTTTGGGTTCATGCTCATAAAAATGTCATCCTCCTCTGATAGTTTTTTTTCTAAGATGGAGAAATGCCTGAGAACTGTTGATTACTCAGTGATAGAACCGCCTAAATTTTGAAAATCTCATTTATTCTTAGAACAACTTATAGTCAACAATCAGTTATGAAGCATTAATTATTGGCATCTGTGTTTGAAACTGGAAAATACAATAATACTGCTGTTACCTTCAAAGAACTTAATTGAGAGTAGGAAACAGGTGAGTTTGATATAAAATACGGCCCAATTATGTTCAGAATAAGCAGAGTGTATTGAGAGCTCAGCAAATAAGCACATCACAGAGGAGTGGGCAGAAGTTCTAAAATGCCTTGAACAGAATCATTACAACATCACTGTGGGAAGATCCAGTTTGAAATGTGGGCTAGTTCTCAGCTAGCATGCCTCAGGGCACCAGGTGGATGAGAGGCATGGGATTTCTCTGACCCCATCCCAAGGAGGAGCAAACAATGTGGCCTACGAGTGTGATGCTGGGTGGGGCAACGGTGTGCAGTGGCATGGAGTTGGGGGGCCTATGATTGGCTCTGGGAACTGACGTCATTTGATTTGTAAAAACAGGCTGTACTAAGCCGGGCATGGTGGTACACGCCTTTAATCCTAGCACTTGGGAGGCAGAGGCAGGTGGATCTTTGTGAGTTCAAGGCCAGCTTGGTCTACAGGGTGAGTTCCAGGATAGCTGGAGCTACAGGGAGACACTATCTCGAAAAAGACAAATAAATAAACAAATAGGCTGTACTGAGCAGAGACTTCACCAGTGAGGAATTAGAGATGGCTGAGAAACACCTTAAGAAGTGTTCAACATCACTAATCATTAAGGAAATGCAAATCAAAACCACTTTAAGATATCATCTTTCTACAATAAAACTGGCTAGGATCAAGAAAACAAATGATACCAAGTGCTAGAGAGGTTGTGGGGAAAGGGGAACACTCATCCACTGTTGGTGGGAATGTAGACTCATATAGCCACTATGGAAAGCAGTGTGGAGAACCCTTGGAAGACTTGGAATGAACTTGCCACCCGACCCAGCCATACCACTCCTAGGCATGTACCCTCAAGACTCACCCCACCACAGAGATACATGCACGGCCATGTTTATTTCAGCTCTCTTCACAATAGCTAGGAGCTGGAACCAACCCAAATGCCCCTCAGCTGATGAGTAGATAGAGAAAATGTGGTACATCTACACAATGGAGTTCTATGCAGCAGTAAGAAAGATGACATCATGAGTTTTGCAGGAAAATGGCTGGAGCTAGAGGACATCATGCTGAGTGAAGTAACACAGGCCCAGAAAAACAAATTATGAATGGTATCCCTCATCTGTGGATGCTAGGGCCAATTACCTAGTTGTAAGTATTTCTTGTGCATGGCCCCTTGAGCTTTTGTCCAAAGTATTTGGGAGTGATGCATATTGGAAACAACAACAACAACAACAAAAACAGCAGAAAGGACTGCATCAAAGAACTGACGGAAACAGTGAACTGCTCAAAACAGTCAACTTCCACATGGAGAATATTGAGAAAGACTGAGAAAGAGATGAAAAGCATGTTTGGCAGAATGCGTGAGCTCTGGTGGGGTGAGGGGTGGGGGGGACATGGGTCTAGATTTGATAAAAAAAATATATAAATTAATTAAAGAAATAAAAAAGAAATGCTAAAAAATAAAAGAAAATACTGAATGCGTGAAAACCTCATGAATAATTCACATACTAAGTCAATAGAGTCTGGCCTTTGACATTGCTGTTACTAAAAAAATATGAAGATTGCTTATTTAAAAAAAAAAAAACCAAACAGGCTGTAGCAAGGAGTAAATTTGAATTTCCAAGTAACATCATCACAGAATTCCTGGCCATCATTTTTATTAATTATTGCACGCATACAGGCCAAGGTAGGCCTACATTTCGTTCAGGTGGCCAGTGGGTTGGAAAGAGGTCCCCATATGGACCACCAATCTGGGTAGCTGGTGTTGTGAGTGGACATAGACTGAAGATAGGCTATCACCCATCAGCCTGAAATTCCTGTCCAGGGTTCAGCAGTCTCTGGGGTGGGAAGTCATGGCCAAGAGTGGAACACATGTCTCATGGGTCCAGGCTAAGGGCCTGAGTTGGAAGTACCATCCAGGCCGGGCTATGGGAAGTAGCCGGCTGGTCTCTGCATCGAGAGACCAGCTCCCTACAGCAGCTGCTGGCAGGTGCTGTGTACCCGTCCCCTTAACAGGGCCACGTGGTCCCTGTTCGGCACAAAAGGAAAGCTTCCTACACATCCTTATGTAGGCTCAGTTTGTGACTGTGCATAGCGTCAAGGGTGTCTACAACTATTGCACATGCAAGACCAAGCACACTTGCAAGATAATAGCAGGGTGTGTTTAATCCATAATCACTTGGGGAGGCTAGCTATGTTATTAAACACATAGATCAACCACAGAACACAGTTACTCAATATATTTTAATACAGATCTACATAAGGCTTATAGAGGTGCTGGCAAGGGTGTCACAGAAAGAAGAAGGTAAAGATGTTCTCAGGCACAAAGTTCTTCCTCAGCTCCAAGTCTCTTACCTTTCTGTCCTTTCTATTTGTTCCCTTGTGATCTGCTCACAGGCATATACAACCTTTGAGCTTTGAGGTGCTCTAAATCTTGGGTTCTCTTTGGGTATTTGTTCCAGTCTTGAGTTAGCCCATATCCTCATAAGTTCGGTCTTCCCTGATCATTAACAAAGAGCACAGGATGAGAGTGTTCTCCCCACCTTCTCCCAGCTCCCCCTTTCCAGCCCACAGGTCTCATAAGGCTACCCTGGGACATTTCCTCCAAGATCATGCAAATTGACCACCACCAATCAAATGAAAGTGAAGTTTCATTCATAATCTCACACTCAGGAAAGAATGACACTTTCAGATACAGTCAACCCTCTGTCCCTGAGGATTCTGTATGCAGCCATTCAGCCAACTGAAGATTGACAATATTTTTCAAATGAGTATATTTTTCTTGTCATTATTTTCTGAACAGTAAAATATAGCAACTATTTCTATGGTATTTGCATTGCTTTGGATATTATGAGTAATTTGGAGATGATTTAAAATGGTTAAGAGGATGTACGTGAGATATGTACAAACACTACACCCTTTAATCTAAGAAACTTGAGAAACCACCATAGTTTGGTGTCTGAAATGGGGAGAAGACAGATCTGTGTGTATGAACAGAACACAATAGGGTAAGACATCTACCTCAGTATTTTAAAGGAAGAAAATTTGAAGCAAGCCTGAATGTAATCTTCTACTCCTGGACTACAGGCTTGGCTACAACTCCAGTAAATAGCTTGCTATTGATTTGATCAGACAAATGGCATCCTGCATTGTTTCTGTCCAACGCAATAATTTTGACTACTTGCAGCATTTCCTGTGCTTATATTTTGATAAATATGTTATAAAAATGCCTAGTGGGGGCTGGAGAGATAGCCTAGCGGTTAAGAGCACCGACGCTCTTGCAGAGGACCCGGGTTCGATCCCCAGCACCCACATGGCGGCTAAAACCGTCTGTAACTCCAATTCCAGGAGAACTCCAGTTCCAGGGGAATCCGAGACCCTCTTCTGACCTCCGCGGCATTGCACGACATGGGTGCACAGACCTGCATGCAGACACTACATTCATACACATACAAAAATAAATAAATAATAAAAAAAATAAATAAAAAAAAATGCCTAGTGGATGGAAGATTCTTATGAAATTATAAAGGATAAAAGTGTACAACTTGAACAGCACTTCTATGTGAATTGCTGCTTCACTGTTCTTAAGGGTTACACAAAAAAAATAAAATGTGAATCTCCTTAGTTATCCAAGAACAGAAAAGAAATCTGTGTACATTTATCAAAAACTCAAGCATGCTCCCAGGAGCTTTTATTGATTGACTGATTCATTTATTTATTTTGTTGTTCAAAACCTTAAGTACATATTTGAGGCTGATTCATTATTTCCAAATTCCAAGAAGCGATCAAGTTGGATCAGAGAGAAATTATAACTAATTAAATAACTATTGATAATAATATGCAGGCTTAATTATACATTTTTAAAGCTGTCATGCTAAATCTAAACTGAATTTAAAAATAAATGTCATTAATCACATTGATGATTGGCTTTAAGAAAAAAAAAAAAACAAGATAAAGAAGTAGGAAAATGGGCTCTCCTCTTGGACTCAGGAGTTCAACTTGGTTAACGGAGATGAGTAACTCTCAGGGGGTAAAATATTAAGTGTGTGTGTGTGCATGTATGCGTGTTTTGCTGGGGAACCAAGCCCAGACCAAGGACCTTGTACGTTCTAGGCAAGTACTCTTCCACTAAATTTTAAAAATCACTTTATTGTAAGGAACTCACAAAAACTTCACACAGCTAGATTAAAATATCCACTCAAACAAATACATGCCCAGTCCGATACTCCAGGCATCTCAGGAAACATCTACGCAGTCAGAATGGACATCCTGAAGCTGTGGAGCTTCCTTGGGCCTTCTACTTTGAGTGCCATTCCATTTTTTTGCACTTATCCACCACAAAAGAAAAACCATGACTGAGTTGAGACTAGAAAAACAACTGGCTTCACCTCCTCTCTTGAGACTGTTGTATCCCTTCCCTGCACTCTGTCCTTCCTCATCACCTAATGTTACCCTTTCTTGTCTCTTTTCTAAATGCTACAATAAACCCACACTTTTAGCCGACTACATACAAATGTGTTTGCTAGGCTAGGATATGCACATGAGGGAGAACATGTAGTATTTTTTTTCTTTCTAAGGTTGGGTAAATCAATATTATACCTTCTAAGTCCATTTATTTTCCTGAAAATATCATGATTTTATTTTTCTTTACAGCAGGATAATATTCCATATGTATATGTACCACACTTTCAGTATGCATTCATCTGTTGATATGTATGTTGGTTCCATTTCCTTGCTATTATAGATAGAGGAGCAATAAACATGGGGGTGCAAATATCTGTATGGTAGGACATGGCATTCTCTGAGAATATGACTATAAATTGAATAATTAGGTCATATGGTACCTCTATTTTTAATTTCTTGGGAAACTTCCAAGCTGATTTCCATAATGGCTCTATTAATTTGCACACTCAGTAGTAGTGAATAAAGCTTCTTATTTCCTCACTTTCCTCTGACATTTGTTATTGGAATTCTTGATGATAGTCATTCTGACTGTGGTGATGTAGTATCTTAAGTATTTTTAATTTGTAGTTCCCTGATAACTAGAGATGTTGAGCACTTTTAAAAATAGTTATTGGCAGGCTGGAGAGATAGCCTAGCGGTTAAGAGCACCGACTGCTCTTGCAGAGGGCCTGGGTTCGATCCCCAGCACCCACATGGCGGCTGAGAACCATCTGTAACTCCAATTCCAGGAGAACTCCAGTTCCAGGGGAATCTGACACCCTCTTCTGACCTCCGTGGCATTGCACGACAGGGATGCACAGACCTACATGCAGACAGTACATTCATACACATAAAATAAATAAATAATTAATTAATTAAAAAATAAAAATAGTTATTGGCTATTTGTGTTTCTGTACTTGAAAACTATCTGATCATTTCATTATCTCATTTGTTGATTGGCAGTTTTATTTCCTGGGTATTCAATTTATGCAGTGTTTTGTAACTTCTGTATACTAGCACCCTGCTGATCTATACTGATACAGATTTTTTCAGATTCTATGGGGTATCTGTGAGCTATGCTGAAAGTTTCCTTTGCTGTGCAGAAACTTTTTAACTTCATGTAATTGCAGCAGCTACTGGTATGTGGGGCTAGTTCCTGTGCTATTGAAGTTGTGTTCAGAAAGTTATCTACCCCCAATTTCTTGAAAAACATCCCCCAGGTTCAGTATTTCATGTTCTAAATTAAGGTCTTCGATCTATTGGAAAGTGATTTTTGTACAAAATGAAAGATATGTATCTAATTCGATTCTTCTTCAGGAAGGCATCTAGTTTTGCCAATATCATTTAAAATAGGCCATCTTTTTTCCACTGCATGTTTTTGCCTCCTTTGTTAAAACAGTGCAGCATTTCTATATGTGAATTTCTAATATTTATATCAACTGAAGAGATGTAACTTTATTATAGGTAGAAATAACATTTCAGATTCCATATGTACAGTACTGGAGTATGATATGGAAAGATCCTGGAAGGAAATCGGTCAGTAACTTGCTTGAGGTCGAGTATGATACAGGTAGAACACCCACAAGTTCTTTTCATTCTGTTTCCTCCTCTCAGCAAGAAGACATTAAACTCACAAAAAGGCACCCAGTTCTAGCTACAGAGTCAACAAGCCTGGATTCCAGCCCTATTTCTTTCACTTGCTAGCTAATCTTAGACTACCTTGAGCCTTATTTTCCTTGTATATAAAACATAAAACAAAAGCACTCTTGTCAAGGCATCTTCCAATGAGTAAAGCACAATTCTGTCATACGGCAATTAAGCATGAAACTTGACATAGAGTGCTTAGTGTAGTGTCAGGCCCTACGCTACTGCTATTTATATTTCATTGCTATGACCAGAGTATACCTCTATGGCTACTTTCTGCATTATTTCTATTGCCCCAATGCTACCTTATGAGATTACCCCTACCTCCTACACTGTTCTTTATAACCATGGCAACCATTGCATGTGCGTACATCTGTATTATATGTATTAGTTTGCCCGGGGCTGCCATAACAAAATACCACAGACTACTTTGCTTAGTAAAAATTCATTTTCTCATGGTTCTGGGAACTGGAGGTTTAAGATCAAGATGTGGGAAGATTTATTTCCTTCTCGCCTTTCCTTGGCCCGCCTATGACTGCTTTGTCTCTGTGTCCTCATGTGGTTTATGAGTCAAGCCTCTCTGGAGAAACAAAACAATATGATGGGAAGGCAGTAAAGGAATCAGTTAGTGTGACTGTAGAGTTTGGCCAGTCCAAACCCTGATGGGGCAGCCAGCAGGCTGGAGACTCAGGAGAGCTGCAGCTCAAGTTCTCTGTCAGGAGCAAGTTGGAGCATCAGTTGGCTATAGACAGGAGGTTGTCTCTCAAGTCTGTCACAGATTAGATTTGCAGCTCTAGTGGGCAGGAAGTCGCTATTTGGGACTGCTGTAGAACCAGGAAGTTGTCTCCAGAGTCATCAGTAGAATCAGGAAGAAACTGTCTCCCAGATGAAACTCAGGCAGTTAGCTGGCAGAATTCCATCTCACTTGGAAGAAGTCAGCACTTTGTCCTGGTCAGAACATCAGATAATTACATAAGGCCTGCCCACATTGCGGAGGATAATCAGCGTTACTCAAAATCCCTAAGTTTAAATATAAATCTCTGAAACACTAACAGCAAGGTCTACAATACTGTGTGACAAACACACAGGTATCAGGGCCTGTCCAAATTGAGACTCAGAATGAGCAATCGCACAGGTCTTTCTGCTGTGTGCATCCCTGGTGTCTCTCTGTATATCCAAATCTCCTCTTTTGACTAGAACACCAGTTATATTGGATTAGGGCCCACACTAGTACCCTCACATTAACTCAAGTGGCCTTTTTAAAGGCCTTATTTTCAAATATAGTCGTATTCTAGGGCATCGTTGTACGGCCTCAACATAAGAGCTCAGGAAAGACACATTGCAACCCATCATATTGTAACTTCTACTACACTCTGCTCTTTGCTAACAGTTTTACCACCATGTTATGATGACAACTCCTCCTCTTTTTCTAACACTACAATAAAGTTCCTTCTTGCTTTAACTTCCTGTGCTTCCATAAAACAGATTGTTTACAGATGACACCATGAACATCCAAGTTTCTACCAAGTTTGACTACAAGTTAAGCCAATATCAGTTCACAGAATACTGTAGGGAAATCCAGTTTGAATTTCAGGCTAGCTGTCCAGCTGGCATGCTTTTGGGCACTGCATGGCCAAGAGTCTGGCTCTGCCCCAGGGAGGAGCAAGCAGCATGGCCTAGGTCCGCCATGCTGGGTGGAGCAAGGTGTGCAGTGGCGCAGAGTTGGGGGGCTCATGATTGGTCCTGGGAACTGACGTCATTTGGTTTTCCATAGTAACATCACGGAATTCCCGGCTGTTGTTTTTATTAATTATTGCGTGCATACAGGCTAAGGTAAACCTGTATTTCGTTTGGGTGGCCAGTGTGGTTGGAAAGAGGTTCCCTCTGTGGACCACCAACCTGGGTAGCTGGTATTGTGAGTGAAATTCCTGTTCTGGCTCTGGGCAGGTGGGAAGTCACAGCCAAGAGTGGAACACGTGTCTCGTGGGTCAAGGCTAAGAGCCTAAGTTGGAGTTACCACTTAGGTTGGGCTGTGGGAAGTAGTCGACTGGTCTCTGAGCCGAGGAGCCAGCTCCCCACAGTGTCCGCAAAGCAGGCGGTATGGCCCCATCCCCTTACCAAGGCCGCGTGGTCCCTGTTCGCCATAAAAAGAAAAGCTTCCTGGGCTGGAGAGATGGCCTAGTGGTTAAGAGCGCCGAACGCTCTTGCAGAGGACCCGGGTTCGATCCCCAGCATCCACATGGCGGCCGAGAACCGTCTGAAACTCCAATTCCAGGAGAACTCCAGTTCCCGGGAATCCGACACCCTCTTCTGACCAGAAATAAATAAAATTAATAAAAAAAAAAATTAAAAAAAAAAGAAAAGCTTCCTACAGAATACAGTTTAGGCAGCTACTAGAGATTATTTCAGCACACAGAAATTTTGGTCAAGGGAGAAATCCAAATTATAGAGTTGAGCTAGAGGGATAGAAAAGCCAACAGCCTGCCCAAAGGAGCTTTAGCCTGCCAGTGGTCACCAACTGGACAATTATCCTGCTCACAGGGCCCAGCCATTCTGCTTCTGACCTCAGCAGCAGGATCTGTCCATCTGTTGGGTATGATGGAGTTTATCTTCCATCAGCCTGCCTAGTTTTCCTCAGCAGTAAGAACCTGGGGAATGTTTATCTTTTTGCCTTTATGGCACACTTTTATTTATGAGTCTTATGGAAATCATTAGAAAGTAAATGAAAAACATTGCCAGTGAAGGAATAAATAGTAAATTAGAATTAACAGTGCTCTAAATACACATATGCATCCATGCCTCACAGACATTATCAGGAAAGCATTATGAATTTTCTGTTTTATATTATATTCTACATGAATTAAATCATACAAATACAGTGAGTCCATCCCAAAGATGAAGTCTGAGCTATTCCTAAATTTCTGTTTCCCATTGTGCCTCAGTGTTTTTTGACACCTTTCCAGGAAATATTTGTTGAGCTCAGTGGAGAGAAGATTCCCCAAGCTTTGATGGTGTCAGCTCAGTTGATGTTTTCACTGACATTCAACATTACATCCCAACATCAGCCACCCTGTCATCCATTGGCCAAACACTCTGCAATGTGAATTAACCAAAGTCTGAGTCCCTAACACAGCAAACAGTTCATGTCAACTCCATAGTCCTGTATTCTGGCTGTGTTCTATGTAAAACATTTCTCATTGATTAAGTCAGATTGTATGTACGTGAATACCCATAATTCAAGTCAATCTTTATCATTAATAGAAATACAAACAGTTTATTGGAGTTGTGGTATATAGTGAGCACAAAGCAAGAAACCAAAGCAGATGCCATATTGCAGTGTAGAGTCAAGGCTGAGCACACCCCAGTGGCCATGGATAATCTACCTGTTGCCATCCTAGCTTCAGAAACATAAACCAAGTCACCCAGTGCCCTAATGACCACAGAATGGAGCAGTGTGAGGATACTGAGGTTGCATCAGAGATAACACCCAATACCTTTATCTTCTGCAGAACACTGAGGAAAAACCACACTTAAAACTGCTTAAAATGTCAAAGAAATAAAGATTATTGAAGTGGAAATATTTACAAATTGCCCAAAGCCGCTATTATGTATTCATGGGTCCATACGCCCTCCCTTTCCATTCAGACTGCTATGGAAGAAGTTGCAAAATACAATGAAAGAGGTAAAGGTGACTTACAAGTGCTGTGAGAGAAAGTGGAGGAAGATAACAAAAGCCAGGCCAGCTAAGGAGGGAGAAGGTTGGTATAGGAAGGGGGTGAGAAATTGGTAGGGGATAGTTGTTAAGAATAAATGGAGAAAGAAAATTAAAAAGAATAAATGGAGAAAGATTTTAGGAAAGAGACTGTGCTAGATGGCTTTGGTTGCCAACTTGACACACCTGAGAAAAGGGACCCTCAACTGTGGAATTTCCTCTACTGGACTGGTCTGAGGCCATGTCTGGAGCATTTTCTTGATTGTTGAGTGAGGTGGGAGGGCCCAGCCCAACGTAGGTGTCTCCACCCCTGGGCAGGTGGTCCTGGGTTATATAAGAAAGCAGGCTGAGCACAGGCCAGAAGAGCAAGCCAGTGAGCAGCATTCCTCCGTGTTTCATGCTTCAGTTCCTGCCAGCTTCCTGTCCTGCTTAAGTCTTGCCTTGACTTCCCTCAGTGATAGATTATCCCTTGCAAGAGTAAAGTGCAATAAACCCTTTCCTCCCCAAGCTTGTTTTGGTCAGTGCTTTATCACCACAGTAAGGAAGAAGACTAAGATAGCAGCAAAAGGATATAATGAGAATTATTTGGGCCATTAATGTACCATGAAGATGCAAGTGAAAGATAGATTTCCTTCTTAATTAAGGAGGAAAGACAAGATTGACTATTAAACTATGCTTCTTTTTTAAACATTTTTTAATTTCATTTAATTTTATATGTATGAGTGTATTGTCTGCATGTGTGTAAGATCACTTATGTCATGCAGTGCCTACAGAGGTCAGAAGAAGGCATCAGATCCCCCTAGAACTGGAGTTATGGACTATTGTTAGCTACCATGTGGATGCTGAGAATCAAACCCATGTCCTCTGCAACAGTGCTCTTAATCTCTGAGCCATCTCTCCAGCCCCTAAACTGTGCTTCTTGAGTACTACATTGGTCTGAAACTGAAATATTTTGTCCTCAATTTATCAGAGTGGGAATTGAACCTAGTGTGTTTAGTTGAACTGAAAGGTAATACCTTTACACTAGACATGTCCTAATTATGCAATAAATTCTGATTTAACCCAGAAAACTATTTTCTTAACCTACTAATACAATTTCAAGAGAATGGATATGAAAATGAAACATTTTAGGGAGTTTAATTAGGGCATGAGTGTTTGTTGTTGTCTGTCCACCTATTATTTTTCCCAGAAGCAAGCTACTGAAGTATCTAGGTCAGAAATTAAAGCCTCTCAGTACCAACTGAATCATGAAAACAGTTAATGAAAGCTTCATTTCTTTATAATCTATGGAATGCATCAGCCAGTTAATGTGTTGATCTTTTACAGTACTATGTATTTTACTTATAATAAAAAGATATGCCTATTTATGTATTCATACCATATAAATGACTTATTTTGTAATATTTATCAAATTAATTTAAGCCTGTAACAACTATAGTGTCAGAGAAATGCAGGCTTGCAATTTGTTTATTGCTAATATTGGACATCAAGAGTTCCTGAAATCTCAAAGTTGTAGCCCAATAATTTAAACCCACAAAACACAAATATAACTATGTATATTTTGCTCATTGCTCCAGAAAAATCCATGCCTTCACTTCTAGTATTGAGCAAAAAATTAAAATGTAACACACTAAAATTATTAAACTTAGATAGTAATGATCAAAGGTACTGAATATTTCAGACACAAGATCTCTCCGAAACAAACAAGTAGTTAAAGAAGAATCACACAATCTGGGAAGATAAATACAAGTCCAGAGCTCTTGACAGTCATAATATCTGTGTGGAAATAGGAACCTAAATCAGAGAGAGACTGGTCCTTAAAGATCTATCTGTGTTGTAAACTGCTTGTCGTTGTGGCTTGTAACATGCCATTATTTAACAACCATTAACATGACAACCAGCTAGCTATTGCTCACTCAGGAAATGAATACCTTTCAGCTTTGCACACACAAAAATAACTTATGGATATGCATGTATGATAAATATAATATTGCAGTGGAAGCAATGTGTAGGTTCTTTTAAAAGAAGAATTGTTTTCTTCAACTAAATAAATCTAAAGGTAGTCCCAATATGAGGTCTCCTGTTCTCTGAGAGCTGTAAAAGGAGACCCAGATTTTTTTCTTTTGACAAAGCAAATGGACATGAATAAGACTGGGCAGTAGTCTCCAACTTAGTTCCTAATAACCCAGGTCCATTTCAGTCCCTAACTGCATCTCAAGAAAAAGATAGAGATGGTCTCATCCTTGGATGTTTGCTCCTCCCAAACTTGTGTTGAAATTTAATTGCCACTGTAACCATATTAACAGGTCTGACCTTTAAAGCACAATTGAACTTAGAAGGATTAATAACATGGCCCCTTCTATCTCCTTGCTTTATTTCCTTTTCTGTGATGCAGTGTCTTCCAGTATGCCTTGATGCAGCAATAGGTCCTCTCTAGACACTGGCAAATACAGACATTCTGAGATTTTGAACTTCCCAGCCTCTAGAACTGTGAGATAATAAATTTCTGTTTGTTCTGGGTACAGTCTGTGGTATGCTATTATAGCAACATGAAATGAACCAAAAAAAGTAGACCTAGGAGAGAGAAAATGAGTCCAGAATCAACTCAGAGTGAAGTAATTTAACATCCCACACTCTGATTTCAAATACAATTTACAGTGTGAACATAAATGTAGATATTCTAGAACATTCAGATTCTCTGAGTTTCTCAGCTCATTCCAGCTGTCACTAAGCAGCTCTCGTAACCTTTATCTAGGGCTAAGCCACAGGAAACCTCTCACCTGGTCCTCTTTTTTTTTTTTTTTTTTTGGTCTTTTTGAGACAGGATCTTCCTATAGCTCTGTTGGCCTTGAACTCACAGAGATACACTTGCCTCTGCTTCCCAAGTGCTAAGATTAAAGGTGTGCGGCACCACACCCAGCTTCCTGGTCCTCTTTATTCTTGTGTGTTACCTGCTTGATTCTCTAGGTATTCAGGTTCTGCACTCTGAAGTTGATATTTCTCATAAGAGTTCCAGGCAACACTGTTTATAATTCCATGGAGTCACAAAATGTTTTTTGAGTTCTAGAACTTTAAGTTTCAGATTACCACAGGGGTGGATTGCAAGACATGAAATGTTTATTTGTTTATCTGTGGTAGGCTACCAAAAGCTTGTCACATAAAAGGCACCCAGTAAATAGGTTTTAATTTCGTTTGGTTTTGTTTGGTTTTGGGGGCAAGGATCAAGCTCAGGGGCTTTTGCATGGACAGCAAGTGATCTATAACTGAACTGTACCCTCAAACTTTTTTTTTTTTTTTTTGGTCTTTGTGAGACAGAGTCTTTCTCTATAGCCCCAGCTGGCCTGGAACTCACTCGGTAGACCATGCTGGCTTTCAACTCACAGAGATCTGCCTGCCTCTGCCTCCTGAGTGCTAGGATTAAAGGCGTGCACCACCACACCCGGCTTAACGCCCAACCTTTTGTAGATGCTTATTGTTATAAGCTAAGAGTAGAACAGACCATAATAACACTCATAAAGCTAATCTGCTTTGGATATCCTTTGTTTACTCAAATCTACACCCATGAATTCACAATTAGTCTTTATTTGAAATAGTCCTAGAATATTAGGGGATTACTAGGGTAGAATTGTCATGAAAACTAAAAGTCAGATCACTTGTGTGGGTCAGTTGATATGCGTCCAGGACAGGATGATGTGTTAGGAGTCCTGGATATATTGAGTCCCTAAGTAATGTTTATTCCTTGACAACTATGTGCTAAGTGCTAAGAATAGAAATGCAAATATAGCAAGCAAGGTCCTCTAATGAATTCATATGTCATCTGAAATATACGTCTGGTGTTCCTTTAAATGTGCATTACGTGTGTGCTGATTTCCAATAGAAGTTCTTCTCCCTGTTGTAGGGCTCGCGGCTTCGCAATGCTGTGGGAACCCCAGAACTGTTCTCAGGCCCTCCAGTTACCAGTCTTGGGGACTAAGCCACAAGCGGGGAGGGGAGGGAACAGTGAGAAGTAACATGGAGAGAAAAGGAAAATGGACTCAGAGAGAGACTAGAGAAAAATGACTTGATTTATTGATAACAGTAATGTGTTTACATACTAAAGCTACCGTGCTCTGGGCAAGGAAGTGGGGGCAGGGGGCTGTGAATGAGGGGAAGGGACGTGTGAGCCATTTTGGCTTCTACAGGGGGCAGCAGGGCTCCCGGTTGTGTGTGTAGTAAACTGGAGGTGTGACATTTGCTCAATACATCAGAGGAAAAGCCATCAGGGTCTGGAACTTTGCTAAAGCAGGTGAAGCAGGAAATACTGCATTATCCTGACTTCACTGAGCTACTAGATAACCCACGGAGATTATTAGATAACTCACAGAAGCACCCAGGACAAGGTTTTGCAGATTCCCACCTCAAGCCAGACAAAGTCTCATTCCCACAGAGATGCAGCAGGACTGGAGAGGTGGCTCAGTGGTTATGTCTACTTACTGTTCCTGAGATAAGGAGGACCTAGGTTTGGATCTCAGCATGCACATCAGGCAGCTCATAACCACCTAAACTCTAGTTACAAGGGATCAAATGCCCTCTTCTAGCCCTCTGTGGGCACCTGCATGCAGGTGGTGCACATAAACTCACCCAGGGATACATATTAAAAAAATAATAATAAATGCATCTTTTAAAAGATTGGAATAGTTTTCAGTGAAAGCTATGTGAACTTGGGCATACTCATTTTCAATACTCATTTTCCACAACTTACAAAGAGTATATATAGCTGCTTCTTGGGATTTACTTCTTGCTACACTGAGAAACAACTGTTACACAGATTTCTATTACTGTAACAAAATACAAGAGACAATCAGAAAGGGGTGCTTGGGCTCACAGTTTTGGTGGTTTCAATTCATAGCTAGTTGTCTCAATTGCTTTAGGGCCTGGAACAAGGCAACACAGCATGGCTGAGGCAGAATGGAATGAGAAGCTCCTCGCCTTCTGGAGCTGAAAATCGAAGAGAGGGAAGATATGGGTATCTCACCATGCTCTCAACAGCATTCCCTCACTGACCTAAGATGTCCACCAGGCCCTAGCTCTTATAGAAGCATCCCACCTTCCAGTGTAGCAAGCTGAGGACATACCCTTTAACACTTTTTGGAGGACACTGCAGATCCAGAGTAAATGGACTGCATACTGCCAACTGTGAAATGGTGCCATCCATCCTATTTACTCCCATGGTAGGCCATGTAGAAAGTACACACAAGAAAGCACAGCACACAGATGCATGGTAAGACATCCAAATACAGAGAGAGGCTTTATTCAAAATGGACAGGTTAAATAGGCAATGTGCCCTCACCTCCCAGGGTCCAATCCCAGATCTTTCCATCATCATATCCCAATTTGAGACCAGGGAAGTTCCATGGCTCTCACTTGTGCCTCTGGGAGGTGCTGGCTGGAAATGCTAGATCCTGCATACCTAAACTCAGATTGTATTTGCCTACAATATGGCAATAACAAGATGACAGAACCGAACTCTTCAGGCTTTATTTCTTAATAAGCAGATTGTGTTCAAAAGAGTAAATATGAGACACTTTGTACTCCAAATACAAAGAAAAGGCATGCAGAGAAACTATTGTTGGGCTAGCAGCAGGTTGATAGCTCAGCAGGCAACAGCACCTGCCACCAAGCCTGACAACCTGAGTTTGATTCCTGGAAGTCAAATGGATCAAGTGACCCCCAGCTCCTGGTAGTTGTCTTCTGACCACCATACACACATACACCCACCCTGATGTGTGTGTGTGTGTGTGTGTAAAACAAGCAAAAATGACAACAAAAGAAAAAAGAAATTATAAAGTTTTTACAAAGAAATGATGTCAAAGAACTTGTTGTTTGCCATTTGAGGCCGCTTGAGTAGATGACTAATAAAGAAGCAAATCCCAGAGGCAAATGAGATGAGGGGTTGGCATAAGCTGTTTCCACCTACCACCTGCCAGTCGCTACCATCTTCCTCCCCTGGAGACTAGAGAAGAGAGCATAAACTATGTTTCCTTTAGTTGGGAATAACAAAAGATATTTTTGCCTGATTTCCATTAGATGCATCTAAATAAGGTCCACAGAGGGTATCTAGAAGGTAGAAGAAGGCCTGGCAAACTACTTTGGTGGTATTCAAGATGGAGAAACTATTGGGATTGTATGAGGTTTGCCTGAGAAAGAAATATTAGATAGTCCTGTTCGCAAAAGAGAGGACTCGCTGGAGAGACTAACCTTTGTCCTGTCAAGCTGGCACACATGGAAGTGTGAGGTGACAGTACAATGTGGCTGGAGGCTTACCACAGCCAGCCAAGGACTGAGCAGGGAGCTCTCAGGAGTGAACACACGGAGCTTGCAGATTATTTAGTAGAGGCAAAATGAACTTCCTCTCTGGGAAAGAGGAGGAGAGGAAGAACCCTTGAAACTGCAACCCAGGAAAGAGTCCAGTTTTGGCTGTGCGTCTCCACAGCCAGCATTTCGCAGGGCGGTCAGCGGTAACCATCTGCCAGTTCGGAGAGCCAAAGCCACCTAGCCAAGTGACAACAATCCGGTCCTTTCATATCCTCACTCCTCCTCAGCAATTATCCAAGGAAAGGTGAGCAGAGAAGAGTAGGAGAGCCACCAGCCTCCTTTCTTTCTGCAGGGTCCAGACCGAAACAGGACCGAGCAGGCAGGAAAAAGCTGGAATCCAATCGTATTTGAAGTGTGGACTTAGGAGAGATTGAAGACTATCGAGACTGAATTGAGACTGTGACTTAAAATGACTCTAGGAATATATGTTTTATCTTACTGAACAGAAAGGACATGGACTCTCAGACCCTCATCCACGGCCAGGAGGAATTACATCCCAGGAATAAAGGAAAAGTAGGAAATACAAACACTGACCAAATGCACACCCTGAGCATGGTATGGACCATGTAAACAGGAACAGGGTTTCTAGTATGGATCAGAGTTATTTTCTCTTCCTAAAAGGCAGCCCTTGATAGTCAGCTAGTGCTGGAAGTTGTTACTTTAAAGGAACAGCCTGTGAACAGAATGGCAGTGCCACGGACATGCAGCAGATGCTGAGGTCAGCAATTCACCGAGGAGCGTTGACAGCAACTTCATGAGGGGTCTTTGAGCTTTGTTGGTGGTCCCAGTCCTGTCACCCCTTTTGAATTTCAGGGATTTCTTCACATTTTAGATTCATGTGCATCCCACCCTGCCATCATGCCTCATGCCTCAATGCTTAAGTTTCTGTGAGCTGTCAGTCAAGTGGAATCCTTAGAAACACCAACTGGCCCCATTTGGCAATGAAATTGAGTGTGGATAGAGTAATTATGCTATGCACCTGTGCCTCTGCTGTTCTAATAAAATCTCCAAGATGGTCCCCGTTTTTTTCTTGTACTTCCTCTTGCCATCTTACACAATTTAAGTTTTCTATGAGGGAAATCGAAAAGAAAAGGCTCTGTGAATCAAGAATCACCCTTAAGTTTCCCCTCACTACTTATTAGTCCTATGAAATGCCTCACCTTCCCAGCAAGTCATACTATATAGCTAATCCAGTGACTCGAGTTGAAGTCTGTCAGAGAAATCAGCTTCATGCTTTTATGTTAGCCTTAAAAAGTATGGCCCAGGGGAGTCCGGGTACAGCTGTATATAGAAAGCAGGCTCCTTTTTTTAAACTGAGGGTTGCAACAACGGTGGAACAGGGGAAGGAACTGTCCTCATTCACTCCAAAGACAATCTTCTACATTTACATCCTTTCCACAAGCACACCCCTGAATTTTCGTTAGAACCATGGGCAGGTTGAAAGGACATGGTCTTTCTTGATTTCTGCTGCGTTGCTTTGAAGCTGCAACTGTTCCCTCTAAGGGCAGTGGCCGCTGCCTCCAATGCAGTCAACCGTCAGTGACAGAGGCCTTTAAAAACAATCACTTTCATGTTACGAAGATTGCAGCTAGTCAAATTCACTCTGAGTGTTTGTTGAGTGTTTAGTATCTGTTCTGTATTGTACATTTTCCTAAGATCTTCTTAGCCCTAAGCTAATTATACCAAAAGACAGCAGACTGTCTGAGCCCCAGGGGGGATTTTTGCCCAGTTTGCATTTTCATTGTTATTCTTATATAGAAAGACTGGCTCATTCGTTGAAGAGGATAGAATTTATAGTGGAACTTTGCAATTTGAGAAGCCTAATATTTACCAAATGACAGTTAATACACACACACACACACACACACACACACACATGTGCATTTAAGGTTGTGCATTTAAGCATGGAAGTATACAAATATGAGAAACTAGGGCTACAGAAACAAATAAGTATTCGATTAATACATCTAACAGCTGTTCATATGATATGCTTGAGAGAACCATGAAGCATGGGCCACATGCTCACAGATCTCACAGTTGAGATGAAGGGATCTAAATCTTTTAGACTTCATGGACTAGTAGTTTTCCCAGAGAAAAATGAGAGGCACAGAGAAAATAGAGCTGTCAACTTTGATTTTTTTTTTTACGTAGGCCATATTGACAGTGCATTCTGCATGTCATTGTGGTTCTAAGTACATTATTTATTTCATCTAGAATTTTCAGAAACCCTCTGACATTTCATACACACACTCTGCTAGCAGCCCTCTGTCAGCCCTACATTCCAGGTATTAGAACTGAGGCCCACAGGAATCAACGATGACAGCAGCACAGTAGGGTTTGAACAGGAGCCGAGTGATCCTTAAACCCTTGCTGCTCTACTCCATTAATGAATCTCATCATTTTGAGAAGAGATTCATCTTAGTACTAAAGGAGTAAAGAATGATAACTAACTATACAGCAAAGGTCTGCTAAATGCTATCCATCTAGCTTTAGGATTGAAACCTGCACTATTATTCTGGTCATTGTATGTGGATTTATAAAGATTCGAATCTGGAAATCACGAAACTACTGAGGAGATAAGATCAAAACAGTACAGATCAAAACTAAGGAAGCAGGAGAGAGAGAGGAGATGACACACATCGATAAACAGCGTGGGCGATTAACGGCGTAGAGAATAAGAGTCTGCAGAGTGCTTATCCCTAAATTGGACACCTCTATCAAACGTCTGCCTCCCAAGACTCAGGGGCCATTTCAGAAGAGAGAGTAGAAAGATTGTGAGAGCCAGAGGTGGTGGATGACCACAGGACACAGAGTATTCACTAAGCTGGAAAGTTACTCACATGAACTCTCAGCAACGGTAACAGCATACCCAAAACCCATGTGAGCTCAAAAGAAAAATCCTAGCATGGAAGCGGGGAAGAAGCCCCAACCTTAGCTGAGGATCTACTGACGGTCCATAACTACTGGGAGAGGGAGAGTTGCTTTCTCTAAAAATGTGATACTAGGTAGGATGACCAGGCTCCAGTGGATGGACACACACTGAACATTTGGGGCTATAAACAAACTTGGCTCAGTAGGCCTTTACATATATGACAACATATATGGAAATTCTGCAGGGATTCTATAAGAGGGGTGCAGATAGAGGAGAGGAGTCTAAAGAGGATCAAAACATATTGCATGGAATTTTCAAAAATTTAATTTAAGAATTAATTTTTTTAAAAAAGAGCCTGAGCAATAACCTAAGGTGTGTGAGTAGTCTCCCTCAGTGGCTCACTTAGAGTTTGGTCCAGGACAGATGACACAAACTGTATGCACACTTCTACAAAACACACATAGTTTATCCTGAATCCTATTTTTAAAATACAATATATTTTCATAAAAATGCACAAAGTAGAGGCCAGAGAGATGGCTCAGCAGGTAAAAGCATTTGCAGCCAAGTCTGGTGATCTGAGTTTGGTCCCAGAAACCCACATGATTGAAGGAGAGAAATGCCTCCTACAAGTTTGTCATCTGACCTCTACATGCCCCTATGCAAACACATACACACACGCACACACGTATGCATGCATGCACATGCCTGCACATGCACATGCATACACACACACTAAATAAATGTAAAAATAATTTTGAATGCATAAATGGAGAAATGGCTCAACAGTTAAGAGCATATACTATTCTTCCAGAGGACCTGAGTTTTGTTCCCAGCACCCACATCAGGCAGCTCACAACTGCCTGTAACTCCAGCTTGGAATCTGATGCCTTTTGCCTCTGAAAACATCTGCACTCACATGTCATAACCAACCCCCCCCACCACACACACATAATTCAAAATAATAAAAATAATTCTTTAAAAATAAAAATGTATAAGCTGGGTATAGTGGTGCACACCTTTAATTCCAGCACTCAGGAGGCAGAGGGAGATGGATCTCTGTGAGTTCAAGGCCAGCCTGGTCTACATAGTGAGTTCCAGGACAAGTGGGGCTACAGGGAGACCTTGTCTCAAAAAAGACAAAGTAAATAAATAAAAATAAAAAGTATATGTATGCGGCTCAAGGAATTTTAATAAGTTTTGAACATACTCATATCAAGAAGTCGTACACCTCCGAGCAACCTGTGGTTCCTTCTCACGCCCCTTCTCATTCCAGGTAGTAATCTCCTAAAGTCATTTCCAACCTGGCACTTAAAAATTATTAAATTTCTTATTATATCATATGTGTATATGTGCATGATATGTGATGGGGGAATCAGAAGACGACTTTACCAAGTCAGTTCCCTCCTTATACCTTTACCATGGTTCTAGGAATCAAACTCAGGTCAGCAAGCTTGCACAACAAGCACCTTTACCCCCTGAGTCATCTCGATTGCCCATTCCCTGACTTTCATCCACAGAGGTACCATGGGTAAGTTCACAACCCTTTTCTCTTTGGGTTTTTTTTAAGAGAGAGTCTCCCTCTAGCCCCTAGAGCGGGCTCACCTGGATTTCACAAAGATCCACTTGCCTCTGCCTCTCATATCTTGGGATTTGTGTGCCGCCATGTCCAGCTGTTTTGTCTCTTTTTAACTTTGTGTAAGTAGAATCATGTAGTATATATTATGACTACATTTCGTGGTTGTGGATTTCATCCATATTATTTCAAGTAGGAATCAAATATACCTTCTCATAGTTAAATGATATTTCATTATATGAACATATCACATAACATTTATAGGTTCTATTGCTTATGGATATGTATGTTGCTGTCTGTGGGATTATTATAAATAAAGACTGGCTGAATATTCTGCAGGTATTTTGGTTCATACACTACACATTTATGATGGAAATGGAAGTGCTTCCTTATAGCATAGATGTATAAACAACTTCAGTGTATACTACCAAAGAGTTATCTAACTTTGAAAGGTGACTGCACTATTTATATTCCTACCAGTGGTATACATTGTGTTTTTAATGCAGAGTTCCCTATTACTACTGAGGGGACCAGACCACAGTTTCAGATATTTAGTGGCCACTTAATGTTCTCTTTTATCAAAATCAAGCTTCTATCCTATTTTTCCATGAGATTGTATGTATGTGCACTTCTTTATTGATATGTAAAAAGTTTTATGTACTTATACATGTGACTTTTTGTGGAAATTTATATTTCACATAGGCAACCCTTTTCACTCTCAGAGAAAGAGAGAGAGAGAGAGAGAGAGAGAGAGAGAGAGAGAGAGAGAGAGAGAGATTACCCTAGGGTTGAGGTATACTTATTTCCATCCCCAATTCTCAGCTCAGTTTGATTTTTCCCAGTATGGGTGGTAACATAATACCAAGGTATTTGTGTGTGTGTGTGCGTGTGTGTGTCTGTACTAATGGATCATTTAAAGGTTCCCCCATGTAAAGATTATGTAGCTCTTTCTTTTTTATGTCTTATGTTATGTCTTGGTATCCAATCAGCCCTACCTGATGCAGGCCCATTAACTCTTTCAAGCCTCCAGGGTACCATTCATTCCTTTCACTGCTTTTCTGTTAGTGCACTCTCCAAGCAGACCATTCAAGGATGCTATTTAGTTCAATGCACTCCTGGTACATAAAACAACTCCCTGAAGGCCTAAAAGAGTTAACCTGCATCCCTCTCTAAGTGTTTGGCTTAGTGCAGGGGATTGATTGAGAAACGGAGACAACAGAGCCTAGTATCTCATCCACCGCACAGAGCTCTCATGACATGACTGGAAACAGACAATACCATCTTTAGTATTCAGTTAGAAGACCTGAGAACCACAAAGTTTCATCCATAGTCACAGGATAAACTGGTCCAGGAGCCAGAACTGCTTCCAGGTCTCGAAATGTTTTGCCTAGAGTTCTATTTACAGCTTCCTGGAAAACCAAGCTCCTGGAATTCCATAGGGAATAGGCAGATGGAAGCCGCAGGGCCAGAGATCAACACGATGTCCTTGGGTCATTGGGGGTCTACAATTCCACACCCGAACCCTGTCCCATGTCTCTGAAAGACAAGTGATAATCTGTTCTACTACAAATCATGATTAGTAAAACAATTGTATGTAGAATCTATTAAACCCTCAGTTTTCTGGCTTCCTTCCTGGATGGTGGTACAGTCACCCCCATCATACCAGACCCCAGCTTGTCCATATTTTACCTCCCTTCCTACCAGCGTATTTACAATTTCCCATGGTTTATTTCTATCAATCTAGCAAACAAGAGGTCTTTTTTTTTTTTTTTTTTTTTTTTTTTTCGAGACAGGGTCTCCCTGTAGTCCCGGCTGTCCTGGAACTCACTCTGTAGACCAGGCTGGCCTTGAACTCACAAAGATCCGCCTGCCTCTGCCTCCCAAGTGCTAGGATTAAAGGCGTGCGCCACCACGCCCGGCGGCACAAGAGGTCTTTTTAAATGAGGGAAGCAAGGTCAGTTCACACTCCCCAGCTGCCTCAACGGAAAGCATAGCACAAACCTGAGCAAGACTGCGTAGGAGACACAGGCATGCCCGGTTTGTTCGCCTGCTGACACAGCACTTGGATTCCTATGAGACAGTATCTCGGGTTTAAATCACCATGGTTGGAGAGGGAGCTGGGAATAATGAAGGTGCGGAGATTTCCTATCACTGAAGTTTAAAATAACAAACGTTGGAGCCAGAAGTGAACTTAGACATCAGATGATGCAAAGCTTATCACGAAGAAGCTCTAGTCGATGAGGAAAGTGACCCATCGAGGGCCACAAGACTTGTTAGTGGAAAAATTGGTGGGTGGGGTATTGGAGTCATAAGGAGCAGAAAGAGGCTTAAGGCTGCCCTCACACAACAAGGAATTACTTTAAGAGCACTCAGGGTCGAGGTCTCAGTGGCAGCAGTCCAAGCCTCACCAAGTACCAAATTAATCCTGTTGATCGCCAGAAGCTCACGTGGTCAGCTTGCCCTCGTCCTGGCCCACACTTCTTAGATCCGTCCTCCTGCTCTGGTACATTAGAATGCCTTGGCTCCTGCTGTTATTTGTATGAACTTTTGTTTCTCCTCTTTCTTCTCTGTTTTTCATTCCTTCTCAAGTGGGCTTCTGCTTCCAGTAGAAGCTTCATGCTTTGTTTTCTGTGTCTTGGTTTCTTTTTCTGGAAGGAAGAATCTGATATTCACATAGCAAGTCTGCAGTGGCTCCCAGAGCTCTGGCAACTGATCTCAGGGTTATTGCAGGCAGTTTTATTCAAGAAGGAATCCATCCCAGCAATCAGGATGACAGCAAGAGAGAACATTGGTCAGTCTTCATTCCTGAATGGGGCTTTGGGCATATAAAACACTTGGAACACAATGGGTCAGTTTCCAAATTAGTACTTTGGACTAGAGCCCATGTGTCCTCAGTTCTAACATAATATACAGAAGTGCATAAGAAAATAATTCTGGAGCTAGGAAGCTTAGGTTTTAATCCCATATTTTCTAGTAAGTTAGCTTTAAACAAGATATAAATAAATTTTTATCTCTAGTATAAAGATTATAATAGTAACTGCTGTAGGACTATGGGTAGACTGAGGTAATTTGCATGAAATATTTAGAAGTAATCCTAACATACCTAACATATAAGTATTCAATTAATATAATATATTTTCTTTCATAGCCTCTGGAAAGGTTTTAAGGTATGTGTACAAATTCTGACATGTTGCTATAAATGATAGGGTCTAATTCTTTCCTTCAAGTATGAGCTAGATTTCTTACTTCTAATGAGCAGAATATAACAAAATGCAAGCTACACAACTGACTCCAAAGCTGGATGGAAAAGGTGACATGCATTCTAGTTTGTTGGGATTCTTGTTCTTGAAATCAAGATACTGTGTTGTAAGAAAGTCAGAACCAATACAGAGACTACACAGAGGTGCCTTCGGCAGCAGCCTCAGCTACGGACACCAACTGCCAAGCAGGACCCACCACCAGCTAGCTATCAGGAACAAGCCTTCAGACAATCCCAACTTCACCTTCCAACATAACAGCACAGAGAAGGAGATCACCCCTGAATTCCCAATTCTCAGAATCAGGGAGCATTGTTAATGTTTGACCTACACCAATTAATTTAAGGGTACTTTAGGCAGCTATAGCTTTTGTTTTTACACCAATATATGAATGTTGTTTACGGGAATCTCTACAGACCTCAAAAAAATACTACATTATCTTTAGAGTTTAGCTTCTATATCGAAGTGCTTTCTAACCATACAGTAGAGTACAGTGGCCTCGGGGCTTTTAAACTGCAAAATTTGATTCAGTACCAATTATAATATATAATTTTAAAATATTTCTCTTTAATTTCAACAAATCTCCACAAAGAAGAAAGCACAATCTGAAAGAATTAGAAGTGCATTTGGAGTTCCTATTGTGTAAGTGTCTCTCAGAGGAATCTAGGTTTATAACAGAGAATACCAAACTATAGCCTTCAAAAGTGAATCTCCTCAAAAGCTGGCAGACCAAAAATAAGACGAGAAAGTAAAACTATATCTGTAATGTGACGTGGTTAGATAGATGGATAGATAGATAGATAGATAGATAGATAGATAGATAGATAGATGATAGACAGATATAAAGATATATTTGAGAAGTTTAGCACTGAGTCCTGCTGGGCCCTAAAACACTAAAAGGTACATCTATTCATTTCCCTTCTCCCCTTTCCAGATCAAGAATTCTACAACCTCAATGTGAAAAATACGGTTGCTGAACATAAATTCACAGACCATGTTTCTGGAGATTCTGATATACTAGCTGAGCAAATGCTGCCCTAAAAACCATCCCAGAGCCCCCAAAACAACACAGACTTTTGCCACTGCTCTTATGATCTTATTGCTGAAGACACCATACACATTAGTCATAGGACATGGAGCGATCAAGTCAGTACTGACCAGGAAGTTTCCTCCCTACTGGCTAGTTTTTATAATGCTGGAAGATGTCTGACAGACTGCTAGGGGAAACAGTCATCAAGTCTTTGTTTTTTGTTTGTTTCTGTAATGTGTATGAATGTACTGTCTGCATGCAAGTGTGTGCACCCGTGTCGTGCAGTGCCGCGGAGGTCAGAAGAGGGTGTCGGATTCCCCTAGAACTGGAGTTCTCCTGGAATTGGAGTTACAGATGGTTCTCAGCCGCCATGTGGGTGCTGGGGATCGAACCCGGGTCCTCTGCAAGAGCGTCGGTGCTCTTAACCGCTAGGCCATCTCTCCAGCCATTAATCCTGTGAACTATAGTAATGACCAGCATAGTCAGATATGGCCATGGATGTAATAGTGGCATTAATATTATAGATTTGACCAATTCTTTCTGATGGATTTAAGGCCTCATCCACAGGAGTGTGTCTGATACTGTAAATCTTCCCAAGAACCCGTGGTTGGGAAGCTTCTAGGCTCCAGGGTGAACCTACAACTATTATTCTACTAAATGGGCGTAGTACTGAACTGTCCTCTAAATTCATATCTCATAGATTAGTGTAGCTCTCAGCTCTCCTCAGAGAAGTTTCTTTGTGCTGTGAACAATGATTAACGCAGAAACTCACAATTGGTCAAAGTGCACAGAATATGTTTTAATGGAGTGCTCAGCCACAAATGAGACATATCACACACCCCCAAGGCTCGGAGACCATCATGAAAAAGGGTGCAAAAACATTGTAAAAGCAAATCAGGGAGGACAGGGGAGAACAATGCCTTCCAGAAATGACAGACCTACTACGCTAAACTCATAGCACCTGTGACTGCCGAACAATAGCTGCACAAGACCAAGCCAGTAAACATTCTATAATGGAGTAGGAAGAGGTTCATGGACCCTACCCCAACTGAGGAGCTAAGGACAGCTGATGGCTTCTGGGGGAGGAGTCAGTTTTCTTTACCGGTGTGGTTCCTGGGAGGTCAACTACACTCCAGTGGATGGCCTCACACCTGGGAATACATGGGCAGCACAAATCGGGGATGACTTATTTTTTTAAAAAAAGAAGAGCCGGCCGTGGTAGCACGTGCCTTTAATCCTAGCACTTGGGAGGCAGAGGCAGGAAGATCGTTGTGAGTTCAAGCCCAGCCTGGTCTACAGAGTGAGTTCCAGGACAGCTGGGGCTATAGAGAGATCCTGTCTTGAAAAGACCTAAAAAGAAGAAGAAGAAGAAGAAGAAGAAGAAGAAGAAGAAGAAGAAGAAGAAGAAGAAGAAGAAGAGGAGGAGGAGGAGGAGGAGGAGGAGGAGGAGGAGGAAGAAGAAGAAGAAGAAGAAGAAGAAGAAGAAGAAGAAGAAGAAGAAGACATGAAGCTGGGGATGTAGGGAGGTAAGGGTAGATCTGGGAGTTAAGGGTGAATATGATCAAAATACATTGTACAGGATATTCAAAGAAGTAATTAAAATATTAATAACAAAGAAGAATGTCAGAGAACCTGATGCCAGTGAACTGCAGATTAGACTTGTTAAACACAGAACTCAGTCTTTCACAGTGGGTTTGCACAATGATGAACTGCTTACAACCAACACTATTATCTGGATATGGCTTGTCTACTTTTTGTGTGTCACTTAACCTCACCGCTCCTCAGTTTCCTCAGCTCTAGAATGAGATCTATGACGGTTCTACCCTTATTTGATGTAAGTATTGAATTTACTAACATGAAAAGCAGACAAATTATTATACTTGCTGTCATTTATTTGGCATTTTCCCTGGAAACTAGCTTTGCCTATAGATACCCCAGCAAAGTGGAGTGACACCAGCAATGTGGCTTTGCGTCCTCTTTCCTTTCTCATGTTCCCTCACCCCCTCAGAAAAGCTGTGGCAAATAGACGCAGTTAGAAATCAAATGAAGGCACGGGCCATCTGCTTCCCCACAGTCTTCCTCTGGCTTGAAGGTCCATTTTCAATTTCCAGGCTCACCACCAGAGTTTGTTTTGCTTTTCTATTTGATTTATACCATTAGCGAAACTGAGTTTCCTTTTTTCCTGGTGTATTTCAGTAGGAGCTCATTTCCAATTTTAAACATAAGGACTCCTGTTTCTAAAGCTTCATGGCTCCTAAAATGTATTAATCCCTCCCCCGTTTACCAGTAGGATAGCGAATCTTTAACAGATTGCCTTGCACCTGGGGAAGTGGCTCCCAGTGCTCACATAAATAATTTATAGTGATCAACACTGGCTTAAATGAATGGAAATGATAATGTACAGAAAGCTTTCTCCTGTGCTTCCAAGTCTACTCACTGGAGAAACATTATTGGTATTCCTAGATGTGCAGAGCACTAACCTAATGGAATGCCAGTTCAAAAATCCCAGACAGTAGCCCTGTTTTTCAAGTTTCTTGAGAGTGAGCTGAGAACAGAGCTTTCTTACAATGTGAGTTGTTTCCTACCACATACTGTTACTGCTCCGCTGACAACGGTGTAGAAATGGCTCTTGGATGGAGCTGCTGCAAGCTTCTAATACCCAAGCAATGTGGTTTCCCAAAGTAACAAAACCTCTGAAGGAAAAAAAAAAAAAAAAAGTAAGCAGTTCAGAGAGAAGGGCTCAGAGTGGGTTGGTGATTCATAAATGCATCTTCGGAAGAAGGCTGGACATGACCTCTTAAATACCTTTCAGCCCTGACTTTTGTTTTTTTCTTCTACTCTATTCAAACTCCAGTTTGTACTCAAATATAAAGTTGAACTCAGAAAAAAAGTTGAAAGATTTGGCTTTAAATTTTTCTCATGAAACTCATCAGACACAGGCACAACTAAGTTAGAGTATCTTTATTTATACAGTTCTTTGAAGCTCACAGCAACTTTAGAGTAAGTTTAGGCAACATTGAAGAAAAACTCCAAACTAAATATAGCTTGGGAGCTGCAGGATCTCACTAACATGTAATACAATATTGTCTGCTCCATGGGGTGAGAAGAAAGGATATATCCTTGACCTTAAGTGACCTATTCTTGATCCCTTGTAAACATGAAAAGCTGGCCGCTGGGTGTGTGTGTGTGCTGAACTCCACCCCCTCATCCACATACCATGTTTGGAGTAATTTACAGGCACTTCCTGTTTGGGGTCATAACCCAAGGCCAGAAATTGCTTAGGCAGAATTAGAACAACAGTATCTGCTAATGGGACTGGCATTTTTAAAACCCTTTTGAGCACCCGCGTTTGCCCTCCCCATACCCAAAACCTTAGAAACCAAACCTGGAAAGAGAGCTGCAAGAAAGCTGAGGAATTTAATTCAAGACACAAGCCCTCCCCTGCATCCATTGTGCCCTGCTCACCTTGGCAAATGCTCATTTCTCTGCATCTGGTGTCTCTTCTCTCTCACACACTCTACTAGGGGCTGGAAGAGTGGATCAAAGACAGGATTATACTTCTTTGAAGTGGTGACAGCCTTTACAGATCTGAAGGGAAGTTTATAGGAATGTCAAAGGGAGAAAGGAGTTAGTGAGCTGAGCTTTCAGAGATTAGTCCATCAAACAGCTACGTCACAATCAAGGTACAGAGAGAATACCTGTAACATCTTTGTTAATTCAGGCAATGTAGTAACTGAAGGAACTGAAAAACCAAAATACCCACCATTGAACAGAAAACAAAAATCTGCTTTTTCTTTTCTTTTTGGTCTTTTTGAGACAGGGTCTCCCTTTAGTCCCAGCTAGCTTGGAGCTCACTATGTAGACCAGGCTAGCCTTGAACTCACAGAAATTCACCTGCCTCTGCCTCCCAAGTGCTAGGATTAAAGGCGCGCTGAGAACAGGTGGGTCTTCAGGACTGGCCAGAGCAAAACGGTCCAAGCCAAGATTCGAGAGAGATTCCAGAGAGGACTGTCATTCCAGCCCCTGCTGGGGGTGGGGGTGGGGGGGCTGGGTATGGACATTAGACAGAGCCTTTTCTGAAAGTAAAGGGACAGCCACGATGTTGGGTACAGACCCTTCACAAAGCATCTGAGCAATGAGCCAGTGCAGGGCATGGTGATCGTGGGAGCTGGCAGCAGGCTTGGCCGGGGTAGCCTAGCTTCTCTCTATGAAGGTGGGGGTTGAGGGGGGCCTCCACGCCCAGCTAAAAAAATTCCGCTTTTCCTACTTATGTCACTGTCAGAGTTCTTGCCAATCCTTTAGGAAACCCAAGCCAAGCAGCCAAGCCTGCTAGCTGACACAGGGTTTTACATATATGTATTGCCTTATACTAATAAACAAGTGATCTGAGGATGTTTATAGTCAAAACTTTTGTTCACAGAGGTAAGGACAGGAAAGATAGCAATGGCTGTGTTTTGAGTCCAGGCAGTCAATTTTACGTAAAAAAAAAAAAAATTAAACATTATTTAAAATGTATGTCCTTATTATGCCCATGGTCGGTGATTTCCATAAAAGATAATTAAGCCTCATTGCTCACAAACACAAGAAAAATAAACAATAGAAAGTTGAAGCTGTACAATTTCAAGCTCTGCCATGATGATGAAAATTTGACAATTCTCTCCTCTGTGTTCATGAAACCTTCAACAGTCTCAGGGCTGGGAATCTGTTCCTCTCTCTAATATGGTATTTCACAAGTCTGAAAGACGGGACTGTCAGAGCTCTTAAACAAGTGATCTTCTATACACCAGGATGTAGAACCTGCCTGAGACACCAACATATCTTTCCTGTATATCACAATCCACAATCAACCATGTAAAAAGCTGCTCACAGCGAGTTTTCCTCAAACTCAAACATCCACAGAGACCAGCCAGGTAATGAATGTGGAACAAGGCAATTGGAAAGTATGCACCCCAATTACTTCTGTCTCCCTCCATAAGTCCAGTCACTTTTTACTGAGATGAATAAGTTAATATTTCCATAATTTCTCATTTTTAAACAACTACAGAAATCTTGAAGGGAAATGTTATTTGTTAACTAATAAGTGTTTGCAACAAATTAACTTTTATAAAACACCACACTAGGAAAGGAAAACCTATCTGTGAAAATACCCAGCAGTTTGGGAGCTGTGATTGACAACTTTATTTTTGTGCACACAGACACACATGGTACATCCCAGTCAGTCCATGGACTGACTTCATTCCACAGTGAGAGATCCTGGAAGTTGAATTTGTCAAATTTCCATCCTTTTTAGAAGTATCCTGAAATGTTCCTAACTTTTCTTCCTTAACAAATTGTTATTATTTGAAGATTATTTTTCACTGAAATGATTTTAATATCATTTATACATATTGCTAGGCATGGTGGCTCACACCTGTAGTTCCAGCATTTAGTAGTAGAATTACCATGACTTCAAGGCTAGAATGGAATACATAATGATTTCCAGGCTAGCTTGGGCTATCATGCTTAAAAAAAAAAAAAAAAAAAAAACTAAATGAAATAGAAGGAAAAGGAAATTCACTATGAGATATGATACTGATTTTTTTTAATTTTTTATGTGTATGAGTGTACTGTCTGCATGTACGTTAGTGCACTTGTGTTGTGCAAAGCCTTGGAGGTCAGAAGGGGATGTTGGATTCCCCTAGAACTGGAGTTAAAGACGGTTCTTAGCCACCATGTGGGTGCTGAGAATTGAACCTGGGTCCTCTGCAAGAGCAGTTGGCACTCTTAACTGCTGAGCCATCTCTCCAGCCCCCATACTGATTTTTTAAATGAGGTTTTCATTCACTTACTAAAATATGAGGCCTAATAAAGAAATTTGTATTTATATATTTTAAAATGTATATATACCAAAAGGTTACATATATTCATTGAAAAGTAACTAATTAATGTTCTGTTGGGCAAAATTTTTTTTTATTTTCCATAAATACTTGAATCAGAGCATTTGACTCATAGAGGCAGAAACAATATGGAGATGGAGGAGAGTTCTCTCACCTGTGTGAAGTGAGCCCTCACCCCACAGCAGATAGTTACCAGGGTGTACCCACAATAACAGCCTTTCAGCTGTGTACTGGGTACGCAGTGATTTTCTTTTTCTATGTTTTCTGTCTTTTGGTTTGTTTAAATGAGAGAATACTGAATAGGTCACTTTTAATATTATATTCATATTAAAGCTTCCATATCTTACAACATACTAAAACTATCAAGGCGAAGTTCGCCATACCAGATAAAGATGTTGCTAAACCTGAATGTGCGGAAGGGATGAGTCAGGTAGAATAGGCCCTTCCAAGACCAATTAGATAGGTTGTGTCTTGATTTACAATGAGACTGGTATGTCTACAGAAAATTGGTCTTTAAGAGACAAGGAATGGGAGGCATGATGGTGCACACCTTTAATCCCAGCACTCAGGAGGCAATGTACACCGGGGTCACTCTGGTGTTAGCTGAGACAATCAGTGTACTGTGCAACTGTCTCTTTCCTGCCTCATAAGCTACACACTTTATTTTACTATGCATTGTGTAAAATTTTTCAATGTTCATGGTAAATGAAAAGCTGAAAGGAGCAAGGTGCTTCCACCCTCCCTCCCCCCAAAAAAACCCAAGAGACCCCCGAGGACCAGATCCTCAACTGACCTTGAGATAAAAAAAAAAACCTTGGTTAATTTGGGCTGTGTGGCCTTAAGCATCCAAAAGGAAAGTACAACCAGATATAAATAATCAGTAACACTAGAGAAATTGTACTGCAGACATAGAACTTGAGATCTTAGTAAAAAGACAAAAAGAAAAAAGAGAGAACTGTTGTTTAGCCTGTCTTCAATTCTTACTGCCAAGTACGTCTACTCTGTGGCTGCCACTGCTTTTGGCACTCCTCAAAGACATAAGACACAGCTTTTTAACCTTCCAAAATGGACTGAGAACTCATTTCTCTCCAAGAATCCTCCAAACCTTCAATGCCAGATCGAGACTACTGAGAATACCCAGCTTGTGGACTAAACACCTAAGGGAATGTCAGCCTCATTAGAATATAGACTGCCATTTTTGGACTACCTGGGCTGTATCATGGAGGCCAGTGCAGGGGGATCAAGACAGGACAAGTGCTTACTGGACTTCATTTGGGGGACCATGAGAGGGAAAGACCCCAATGTGGAGCAAAAATGCAGGATTGATGGTTGTTTGGGATTGCTAAGGAGGAACCTTTGTGTACTTCCTTAAGGAAAACATGACATCTTTTAGGGAAAAAAATCCTCCAATTCAAGTGATATCTGTATGTATATTATGTATATATATAACTATATATATATATATATATATATATATATTTATAGGTACTGAAGCAATATAAGTTGGAGAGAACAACAACAAAAGAACCAGGAAAAAAAAAAAAAACCTCTGGAAAGACTCAGAAAAAGATGCAGGACATGTAGGGCAGAGTGCAGGGACTCGGGTGGGGTAGGGGGCATGGAAAGGGAAGCGACTCTAGATTCAATTGAGAAATGATGTATGACCTATGGAAAAAGTTTAATAACAATAAAAAAAGATTTTTTCGATGTTCTGGGGATTGGGAGTCATTATGGGATGCACATTGAAAATAATTCTTGTTCAGAATAAGCTGAAATCAAAGAGCTGTTATTTCTAGTCTAAATAGTTCTGATGGGATTGGTTCAATCGGTTTCTCTGCTAGGTCTTTATATCAAAAATTGCTTCCTTTTGCTGTCACCAAAAACTTCTGATGCTTAAGAGTAGAGTAATTGCATTTGCAAAATCCTTATGACTCTGTGTGAACACCAAGATTAGGAACTCAAGGCTGAACTTAAGTGTTGTATGTTGTTATCACAAAATAACCTCAAAATCAGGGTCTGTTCAGATTGAACGTGGAAAAAGTTTGGTTTCCAAATTTACTGTTGTCGTTGCTCTTCTATACATCCTGTAAATCAGTTTACCTCCTCAGTGATGAAGCAGTTAGTACAAGCTCTAATTAGTCATTTTTAAAATATTTTACTTATTATATTTGTGTGTATGAGTGTATTGCTTACCTGTACACAAGTGTACCTATGCCATGCAATACCCACAGAGGTCAGAAGAGGGAGTCGGATTCCCTTGGAATTGGAGTTACAGACAGTTGTTAGCCACCATTTGGGTGCTGGGAATCAAACCTTGGTTCCTCTGCAAGAGCAGTCAGTCCTCTTAACTGCTGAGCCATCTTTCCAGCCCCTAATTAACCAATTTTGGAAGCATCTCTACTACATGGAGTTGGGCTTTGGAAATGTGAACATGGAATTCTAACCTCTATAGATCCTTAGTAGCTAAGTGGTAAATATCTTGACTCCCCCTTTGTTTCTCCATCTTTTTTTTTAATCTTTACATTCCTTTATTGGAGCAAGATTCCTTAACTGGTATACGGTGATGTATTTACTAAATAGAGACCTGTGCAGAAATTATACACTGTCCATCTAGACAAATTTTGGTTACACTTTACCTATTGATGAAATAGTTCCATTTATAAAGTTTTATCCAGGGGCTGGAAAGATGGCTCAGAGGTTAAGAGCACTGACTCTTCTTGCAGAGGTCCCGGGTTTGATTCCCAGCACCCACATGGTGGCTAACGACCATCTGTAACTCCAGTTCCAGGGAATCTGACACTTTCCTCTGACTTCCGTGGGTGCACCTCTACACATGTAGGTAATACACTCTGTCCTCGTTTGTCTTCCATTGCTGTGACAAAACACTCTGACCGACACCAACTTGGGGAGGAAAGGGTTTATTCAGCTTACATCTCCTGGTTCACAGTTCATCACTCAGCACAAGGCAGGAACTCAGGGCAGGAACCTGGAGGCAGGAGCTGAAGCACAGGCCATGGAGGAATGCTGTCCACTGGCTTGCTCTCTACTGGCTTGCTCTCTGGCTCATGCCCAGCCTGCCTTCTTATACTGTCACTGCTCAACAATCAAGACAATACACCACAGATGTGGCCACAGGCCAATCCAATGGAGCCAATTCCCCAACCGAGGCTCCCTCAACCCAGGTGTGTCAAGTTGACACCAAAGCTATCCAGCACAATTGACCCCTTGTCAACTTGACACACAAACACATCACTATTAAACCACCTTTCCAGTTCTTATCCCCAAAGTATGATGTTAACACTAATCACAACCTAAGACAGTACATCCTTAAAAGCCCCACAGTCCTTAAAATGTCCAAACACTTAAAAGTCCAGTCTATTAAAAGTCTCTTAACTGTGGGCTGCTGTAAAATCCAAAACAAGTACTGTCTTATTTCAAAGGGAAGAATCAGGCACTCTCAAACAAAACCTAAGTCCAGCAAGTAGCTCAAGGCTGGACACCTGGGATTCACTCACGATCTTCTGGGCTCCAAAGGGTCTCGGCAGCTCCCCCTCTCCGACTCTGCCGTCCGTGGCACACTCATCTCGCAGGCCCAGGCCGACTCCATTCTACACCTACCGCTGCTCTTGGTGGTCGTCCCAGGGTACCGGCATCTCCAAAAAGCTGGGGTCGCTACTGAAACTGAGGCAGCACCTTCACCAATGGTCTCTTCTGACCTCTCCTGGTGCAAAGCCTCAGCTTCTCTCCATGACCCCTGCAATCCTGGGGTCTTCACAGCAACCGAGGTGCACTTCCACCAATGGTCTTTCCTGACCTCTCACAGTGCCAAGCCTCGGCTGCTCTCTGTGACCCCCTCAAATTTCAACACCGGAACCATATAGGAGACTCTTACACGTTACCAAGTCCGGCTTCTGGCTCGAGATGGAGGCTCAGGCCCTTTCTGGGTCACAGCTTCTGTGTGCTGACCTTGAAGATATTCTCCCCAGAAGATTTCACCTCAGTGATGCTGGTCTCTTGTTACTTACAGCTGATTTTTCAGCCCCAGCTAACCAGCATCAATTGCCCCAGTACCACAAAAGTTTCACTTCAGGTTCTGGTCTCTTGTTACTTACAGCTGATTCTCCACAGCCCCAGCTGACCAGAACCCACAGATTACACAGTCCTGATGATCTCTGCTCTCCTTTGAAACTAGAAACTTCACAAGCCAGGCCTCCATCTTCTACAACTCCTTCAGCAAAACTGCTCCAAGCTCCACAGCAACGATCTTTAGGCATTCAATGATCTTCCCAGCCCAAAGTTCCAAACGCCTCCACAATCCTTCCCCAAAACACCAAGGTCAGGTCTGTCACAGCAATACCCCACTCTTCTGGTACCAATTTCTGTCCTAGTTTGTCTTCCATTGCTGTGACAAAACACTCTGACCGACACCAACTTGGGGAGGAAAGGGTTTATTCAGCTTACATCTCCTGGGTCACAGTTGATCACTCAGGGAGCCCAAGGTAAGAACTCAGGGCAGGAACCTGGAGGCAGGAGCTGAAGCACAGGCCATGGAGGAATGCTGTCCACTGGCTTGCTCCTGGCTTGCTCTCTGGCTCATGCCCAGCCTGCCTTCTTATACTGTCACTGCTCAACAATCAAGACAATACACCACAGATGTGGCCACAGGCCAATCCAATGGAGCAAATTCCCCAATTGAGGCTCCCTCAACCCAGGTGTGTCAAGTTGACACTAAAGCTATCCAGCACACACTCATACACTGAAAATAATAAATAAAGCATTTTTAAAAAGTTTTATTCATCAAAAAGCTTTGAATTCAAGCAGGCTGTCCATTAATTATCTCTGAAAAAGTGGCACTTAATTTTAGCTATTTTACAGCATTAGAAAACTTACGCATTAGGTAACTTCCCAAAATAATATTCTCTGCAACATGGTGTTGAGGAGACAGCGCTCGTTTCCTTCCACCCAGATTTACACAGTCACATCTGGTAACTTTTGCTACACACCTGGCAATTAAGAGACAAAGTACTTCTTACTCTTGACAGTCCACACTGCCGATGAAGACCGTGCCAAATGTCCCATGCAACAGTCTGTGTGGTGGCCATAGCAGGTGCTGTTATTATAATGTCCAAGTTACTAAAGGCCCATTAAAAACAAAAATGCCAAATTGAGATTAAAATTCAAGAGTACACCTCCATGGCAGCAAAGTGCACCTGCGTGCTTAGCTGCAGAGACAAAGACATGATTCAGGTCCCTTTACTCAATCCACATAGCCCTGAGGTCATCCTGCAAAGTGTGTATCAAAAAATACGAATTTAGGGAGACAAAGTTTGACATAATGTTATTGTACAAATGTCCATCTTTAAAATAACATTAATAATGACATTAAAGAATTTCTGTGAGAGAAAATAAAAAAGTGCTTATTAATAGTTAAGCACAACGGTGATGTCTGCGAAGATCCCACACACAATTGCTTTCATCCCCGTGGAGTGGGGTTTGCCTCCCTTCTGGCAGATGGACAAGTGTCGTTGACTTCCTTCAAGGTCCTGAAGTCCCTAACCCCATCCTTTTGGATCTTTGCTTTCTCTCTTTCTCTTTCTTTCTTTTTCTTTCTTTCTTTCTTTCTTTCTTTCTTTCTTTCTTTCTTTCTTTCTCTTTCCTTCCTTCCTTCCTTCCTTTCCTTCCTTCCTTCCTTCCTTCCTTCCTTCCTTTCCTAGCGAGATTCATTAACAAGACTGAAGCCATGTTGAAATGAAATTAGACAAACAGGGTGTGATCTGGTGCCAACAGATTTCATAAGGAAAGCCATCGAGGCCAGCAAATTCCTCAGCTTTTTTTGTTTGTGGACAAGAAACAAGACACCTTCTGAGTGGGGGGTCAGAGAGGAAAGGGGTCTTATTCTTGGTTATCAGGCAGGTGAAATAATTTGATTAGAGTATCAGGAGCTCGATGGTACAGCATTTGCCTCGCATGACATGAAGCCCTGGATTTAGTTCTCAGAACTGTGAAAATAAGTGAATTATATAGGATCTGTCTTTCAGTGGCTGGCTTATTTGACTTAGCATAATGATCACAAGGTTCACACATAGCATTTATAAACATTTTCTTTTTAATCTTGAATACATTTCAGTTACATAGAGAGAGCATATTTTGTTTATCCATTCAGCTTTCAACACACACTTGGGTTGCACCTACCTTGTAGCTGTTATGGATAATGTTTGTCTGTACGAAATGCCTTTCAGACCTGGCTTTCAGTTCTTTGAGCCATACACTCAGAAATTGGACTGCTAGATTATATGGAAGCAATATTTTAACTGTTTTTGAGCCTTAGCTATAGGCTTTTCCAGAGAAGCCGCACTATTTTAGATTCCTTCCGGTAGAGTACAAGGATTCCCAATTCTTCACATCTTTGCTAGCACCTGATATTCCTTCTTTTGTTTTGTTTGCTTGAGCCTAGCTATCCTGATAGGGGTACAGTGGCAAGTCATTGGGGTTTTAGTACATTTGCCTAAGGATTAGTCACATTAGAGCATCTTTTTATTAATTATTAGCCATTCGTTTATCTTCTTTGGAGAAATGCCTACTCAAGTCCTTTACTCACTTTTCAGTCAGGTTGTCTGTTGTTTATGACTTTCAGGTGTTCTTTCTATATCCTTCATATTAAAACCTTATCAGATATATGTGTCAGATTCCCATGCCATGGGTATCATTGTGCTAATTATGGCTGTTGATGCACAGAAATCTTTAATTTTGATGTAGTCCAGTGATTCATTTTTCTTTTGTTGCCTGCGCTCCTGAGGCCACAGCCAAGAACTCATTCTACATCTAGTGTCATGAAGCTGCAGCTGGTTAATTTTTTAATAAGCTTTATGAGGTATAATTTATATGTCATAAAATTCAGTCATTGCGAGTGTTCAGTTCAACAATCTTCATTAATTTATACAGTTATGCAACCATCACCACAATCCTGTTTGGGGACATGTTCATCAACTAAAAACTTCTGTCAGTTTTATTGAATTCTCACTGCCACCCTCCCCCACTCGGGTCACCAGATATCAGATTTGTCTAGGCTCAATTAAAATGTAAAGTTTTTCTTTAAAACTATCATTTTGCAGAATTTATTGGGAGAGGCCTGTCCCATAATCCACCTTACATTTTATACACTTTCTACAATTTTTTCCACTAACCTTCCATTTTTAGTACCATGTTTTATTTTTATTTTCCTTTGTCAAAAGGAAATTCGAAAATTGATCTGGTTGGTAAGTGGCACAATTAAAATGTTACTAGAATATTATTTGGTCCTGCAAGTGTGTCTTCTAGCCTGAATCTAATTTCCTTCTAAAATAAGGCATGACATTTCCATTACGGCACCCAGGTGAGTTATATGCCTGTCCTAATCCACAGCCACCTGTCACCATCTAAACGGGCTTCTCTACTGCTTATGTTGCTCCCTGCCCCCTCCCAACAGTACCAGTCATGTCTACTCAGTACACATCACCACCTGCATTGGGTTTGATGAAGCCAGTATGTTGCAAGTGAATTATTTTAGGCCATGGTATGTAAAGATCACACCCATGCTGTTTTTCACATTAAGCTCCTTAGAAAACAAGGCTTTTAAAATGATGTTAAGAGGAAAATATTAGGATTTTTTTTAAATGTCATAGTGTTCTATTTTGTTTTGTTTGGGTAAATAAATAATGTCTCAGATACCGAGGTCAAATTCAGAACATCTTCATTTTTTTTTTCAAAGTATTTTTGCACAGATTTCAATTTTTTTATTATTCTTTTTTTTTTAATTTTATTTATTTTTTAATTGTATGAATGTACTGTCTGCATGTAGGTTGTGCACCCGTGTGGTGTAATGCTAAAGAGGTCAGAAGAGGGTGTTGGCTTCCCCTGGAACTGTAGTTAAAGACCGTTCTCAGCTGCCATGTGGGTGGTGGGGATCGAAGCCAGGTCCTCTGTAAGAATAGTCAGTGCTCTTAACCGCTAGGCCATCTCTCCAGCCCCAGAACATCTTCATTTTTTAACAAAGTATGTGAAACCCTATATAATGACAAATTTATTTATTTATTTATTTATTTATTTATTTATTTATTTATGTATTTATTTATTTATTTAGGTATTTTTGAGACATGGTCTCCCTGTATCTACAGCTTGGCCTGGAACTCACTATGTAGACCAGGCTGGCCTGGATCTTACAGGGATCTGCCTGCCTCTGCCTCCCAAGTGCTGGTATTAAAGGCATGCACCACTATGTCCCACTAAGACAGATTATTTTTTTAATTTTTTTTCATTTTTTTTATTGAAGTTTTGTGTATTTCATACATTTCTTAATCAAATTTAGACCTAATTCCCCTTCCTTGACCCCTCCTCATCAGAACTCATCCATTATGCCATACATGTTTTTCTCTTTTTTGGGGGGGTATTCACATTTTTCCCCTTTAATTTTATATTACTCTAAAGTATGCATACATATACCACAATTACAAAGTCTGAAAATAAATGGCAGTTAATTCTAGATCCTATTAAGGTATTCACATTATAATGGTACAGTTGCTTTCAGGTAAAGGGAAAAAAAAATAGGGCTGGAGAGATGGCTCAGAGGTTAAGAGGTTAAGAGGTTAAGAGGTTCAGAGGTTAAGAGCTGATACCCAGAACCCACATGGTGGCTAAGAACCATCTTTAAGCTGGCATGATGGTACACGCCTTTAATCCTAACAGAGGTAGGCAGATCTCTGTGAGTTCGAGGCCAGCCTGGTCTACAGAGTGAGTTCCAGGCCAGCTGCAGCTATAGGGAAACCCTGTCTCAAAAAGACAATATTATACACACACACACACACACACACACACACACACACACACACACTGCTCAGTTTGCCTTACTAGACAGAATATGTTTAACCCTGATTTTCTGTGGCTGGGTCAATAAGGGAAAATTCTGAGTTGTAGGCGTTTCCAAAAGGTCAACTTCAGATTAAGAACTTTGTGTTGAACTAGCTTATGAAACATGGAGATATTTTAGTGAGTTTCAATTGAGGATGTGCAGTTGAAACCATTTTATTTAATAAATGAAACCATTTAATTTTAGTGTTAACATTAAGGCTTGAATCATACCATGCCATAGCAGCTAACAGTGTAGGAGGGTGCTATTGCAGAGGAAGTTGTTTGAGACCCATATCATTTTGTAATGTTAAGCTCAAAGGATGCCAAGAGAATATGAACACATCTGTGCACAGCCAGTATCCATGTAAAAAGAATGTTCAAACCCTGACTAATGAGTATCACCATTATTTGACGGTCCCAACTGAGATCAGTGGGAAGGGAAGAGCCTCAGTGATATTCTGAGTAATCATTACCTAAGTAATCCCTGGGAGACTTCTGGACACTGGGAATAACAGAGATACTCTTCCCAAGGTTCTCCAGCACCTTGGAGATGCTTTGATGAGCGGCTATGCCTGTTAACACAATGGTGACAATCTCGTTTAGTTCCAGGCCCAATGTGCTGTGAAGCAGTCACAGCCAAGTGTCACTGTGCAGGGAAGTCACTCCATCTCCATCTCCTTCACACTGGTCCTGAAAGGTTACTGCCAAGTCATCACAGAGACAGGATATCAGAGGACCGTGAGAAACTGGCTGCTTTCAAAAGGTCCTTGGCAGCAAGCTTGGAAATGCTTCCTCACTAATGTCTCTACCAGAACACTCTTTTCAAAATAATAACTAAAACATAAATAAAATCATGGGATTTTATATTTATGTTATAATTTAAAAGGGCATTCTTTTCAAGAGAGTAATTAATAAAAGCATGAAGTCTCATTCTATGTGTCTTTGATATAGCAGACTGTTCTACAGGTGATAAGCCTACTTGTATTGAAATTTTTATTCTACATTAAAATTTCCCCTATGCATGAAGTAGATAACTTGTCAAGGAAGAATCAAAAACATCCACTCCAAGCCCTAAGAAAGAGCAGCGGAGAGTCAGTGGTTATTTTAGACTTAGCATCTTTGCACCTGACACGATAGGCATCCTCTCTCCTAATCACATGTACGAGCATTGCTGAAATAGAACTTAATAAGGAGAAATACATTTCCTAAACCCAAATAAATGCCCTATATTAAAATCAAAAGTTGTCATGAGTCAGGAGGATTGGAAGTTTAAGACTAGCCTAGGCTACATGGCAAAACTCTGGCAGGGAGGGAGATGACAGAGAGAAATTGTTACAGGAAGCTGCCAGGATATACTGTAGTTTGGTGATCACCCTACAGGGGCATTTCTTCAAGGGCTGGTACGCTTGGAGGCTGAGCGAAAGGTTCGAAACCATCGGAAACCACATTGTTCTGTTCTTCTGTGCACTCTTGTCTACAGCCCATGCTATTCAGCAGGAAACAGCAGAAGGCCAGTGTGACAGTAGAAAACTAGTAGACCCCGAACAGCCCGGACAAGGAAGGCAACAGTGGGCAGGCCTTCCCCAGGGCCTCTGGCCTTTGAAAAGCAGGATTCTGACATGCTTTACTACATGAGCGCCTAGGGGATGTTAACGGTCCAAAGGAAGAGCTTGGGAAGAGATGAGTCTGCTGGTGGACGTTTCACGATTCCTACTTCAGTCTGAAAAGGGAAGGAGACACGATGTGCTGCTTGCCACAGAGTAGTACTCCCTGTCACACAGGGAGGGAAATATGTTGGATTTTATTTATATATTATATATATTATATTTATATATACAGGCATCCTACCCCTGTAGCGCTTACCAGCCAGGGTCACTCTGCCAATCCTCTTGACCAAAACAGAGCATTAAACATTGCTAGGGAGATGAATGGATCTGTTAGGAAATGATGGGTCTGCCCCATTCCATCTCTTATTATTATTTCTGAGCAGGTCATAAATTAGCTCAACCTATAGTCATTGTATGTTACTATTAGGTAATTTGAGGAGGGAATGATGCGAGACACGGAGGCTGATAGAGCAACTGCATTGGGTGCAGGGGCTTAGAGCACAGTTCAGAAGCCAGGTGGATGGCTCGTGTCTTCACCACCAACTGGACTTAGAATCAGCATGGAATCACACTTCTGATTCTATTTATGTAAATGTTCCCAGAAAGAGTTAACAGAGTAGGAAAGATCTGCCTTGAATATAGGCAGCACTCTCCCAAGAGCTGAGATCTCAGGGTGAATACAAAAGAGAAAGCAAGTAAGCTGAGCACCAGGATTTATCTCTCTCTGTTTCCTGACCATAGATGCAATGTGACCCACCGTGTCATGTTCCGGTCACCATGCCTTCCTTCCCTTGCCGTAATGAACAGCATCTCCTTAAACTGCGAGCCGAAATAAATCCTTCTCTAAATTGCTTTGTCAGGCATCTTGTGCAGCCCGAGAAAAGGAAGTGATATATCATGTTTAAGTTTAAATTCTGCTCCCCAGACCTTCTAACAGGTTTTTGCCCAGTCTACTCCTTCCAAGCCAAGAAGGATGGGTCACCGTGCCACTGTTGAGGAGGAACTGCTGCTGAGGATGGGCAGATTCCCTGTGTGTATACGGATTTAAAAAATTTTTAAGAACTTCTAAGATAATTTATGCAAAGGCTTAGTGTATGCCTGGCACATTGTAAGCATAAATAAAATACTGTTTTAGGTAGCTGAAATATAAATAGAATATGTGTGGTTTTTGTAGCTCCTCTTTCTTGCCTGAGATTTACTGGGCAGCATAATGAATGCCGTGCACATTATACCAGATTCACACTCAAGGCTTGCACCCTCTTCATCAGGCAGAAACACTTTATTAAGACATGAATTAATGATTTCTTATTTCTAAAATTGTTCCAAATCTAAGACGTCTCAAAAAGTCACTCTCAGTTTTTCATTCTAAATTCCCCTAAGCTATTAATTTTCTATATGAAACTGGCATGATTAAACTTTTGCTTAAATAAAAAAAATGTCTTTAGTCATGAGATCGAAGTACAGTCCACATTAGAGGCAGTTATTGTGAATTCTGCTCTAAAATATTCAAACTGACCATATGTGGAGCTCAAACCAGCTTCACTCCAAACTGAAATCCTCACAGGCCTGTGGACTGCCTCGGCATAAGAATTAACCCTTGCTATGCTTTGTCTCCCCCCACAGATTGTTCCTATCCATGTCCTGAGTGCCAATCTGTATTCAGGAATTCTAATCATCACTGGCACCAGCTTGCTGCTGGACCAGAGAGTGGAGGACATCTTGATGTTTGTGAAACCCTGGAAAGCCTGAAATTAGCATCTTGAGACTGGCTTCCCGAAGAAGAGAATCCTGGGAAGAAGCCAGGCTTTCTGGCCAGTCTAGTAGCCAAGATTTCTTCAGAGATTTTTCTTTTGAAACCAATTCAAACAGCAGAATCTCTGCAGTTAAGGCCAAAACTGGCAGAGGAAAAAGAGTCCCTGGGATCAAGTACTAACTTGATCTGGACAAATGTCCCTGTCAATAAAGAAGAATTAAAGAGTCAGCCAGTCAGTGGTCCTGTTGGAGACTATGGCTGCTATCAGAATGGGGAAAAAGAAAAAAACCTGAATAAGCATTAGCTTTGAGAGGTGAAAATATGGGACACAATAGGCTTCCTTACTAGAGGGGCCCCTGAAACCACAATAATGCCAAACTATAGATAATACTTTTCGTATTTATAGATACCTATAATAAAGGTTTATTTATAAGTCAGGCACAGTGTGAAATAAATTATAACTCAGTAACTCACAACATAGTCGTAATGGTATTGCTGTTTGGAAATTTTCACAAATGTGGTCCTGTCTCAAAATATCTTAAAATGCTTTGTTCATCTATCATTCTCCCATCATGATATCAGATGATGAACATCATGTGAGAAGATGAAGATAGAAGAATGATGGAGAAAATACGGTACCATGTTTGGCTATTACAAAATGGCATCTCAGACATGCATGCTGCAATACCATGACAGATAATCTGGTAACTGAAATAGGCTGATAGCATATACTCCAGGACATTCTGGACTATGTGATATATGGCCTTACCAGAACAGTGCGGACAGTATGAGATCTCATCGTGCTGCTCCAACAGCCATGAAATTAAAGCCAACATGATGTTTGTTTGGGAAATTTTTATTTATTATTTTAAGACTGAAGTTGACTATAAACAACTAAGACCATATATAAGGAGAGAAATACTGTCTCTATTTACCTTGGCTCAAAAAATCATGTAAGAGATACCTCATTTATTACTAGCTATGGTATGAAAGTCAGCTGTTTGTATCTTTATACACACCAAGTAAGTTTAAGTAATTTTTTAGCCTTTAAAAAAAAATTTCAATGAAGCCAGATGTGGTGGTACACACCTTTGATCCCAGCACTTGGGAGGCAGAGGCAGGTGGATCTCTGTGATTTCAAGGCCGGCCAGGTTTATATAGTGAGATCCAAGCCAGATGGGGCTGCAGGGAGATGCTGTCTCAAAAAGACTAAATAAATAAATAAATTTTATTGAGCTTTTGTACAATTTAATATGATAGTTCTTAATCAAATTTAGACCCCCTCCTCCATTCATGTCTGCTTACACCCACCTCTGACCACTGGACCTCAGGCATTCTGCCAAATATCTTAAGTCCTATCCAGTAAAGCAATTATACCCAGATGTCCTTCAGTACAAATTCATCCACTGAAGTCTGCTCAGCCTATCTAGAGATTGTAAGTAAGCTCTACACTTTCTCACCCAGGAGTAATCAGTCTCCAACAGTTCCTAGTCTAGAGCTGGCCGGTCACCCATTTTCCTCACTGCACTCTGGGTCTTTGTCTAATTGAGTTGACGTGGGTCTTATGCTCAGAGCCAGCAATTCCCACAAGTTCACATGTGCAAGCTTCCAATGGCCTGAAAGCTTCTGTTTCCCTATGTTCACGGACCAACCCTGGCTCCTACATTCTTTCCACCCCCTTTACTGCAACGGACCCTGAGCCCTGAGTGGGTGAAGTTTAACATAGGAGTCCTATCCAGGGACACCACTCTGCAGTCTCTTATTCTCTACAACTTGGCCAGTTGTGCTCTTCTCTGTGGCTTCACTGATGAGTTGAGGAATGCACCACTGTGTTCTATGAGCCTTAGCTGTAGAGGTTCAATTATAGATGTGTCACCCAGGACTGGGCATCTCTGTGTGTGACCAGTTGTGGAACTCTTCAGTAGCCTCCATCTGTTGCAAAAAGAAGCTTCTTTGATGAGTGGTATACAGTATATTGTCTATAAATATAAGGATCCACATTTAGCATATGGTAAGAAATTTCATTTGTCTAGAGATATGAAAGAGATAGGATCTTCTCTACAATCTATGATCTCTCCAGCCACATGTATTTGGCTGTGTTTACAGTGCCACCCAGGAGTTCCCTCTCAATGAGAGGGCTTTAGGTCCAATTAGACAGCTGTTGACTACCTTCCTCCCCAGACAGCAGTGCCACTGCTGCACCAGTAGAGGTAGTCTATTGTGTTAGTCGTTATGTGTATTAGGCTTTAGGGCTGGGTTGGACCATTGATTGATTTTCTTCCTTAGCAGCTTGCATAGTATCTTCTAGAACTATGAGCGCTAAACTTCAGGTAGAAGGATTCCAGGACACTTTCTGCTCCATTGCTACAAGTCCTTTGTCTGATTTATGTCCTATCTTCAGCAGTAGGGTCTTATCTTCAAGTTCTGAGAGATAACCAAGTGATCTGGCAGGAGCTTGTGTTATCTTGGGAGTCTCTTGAACCACCCGGAACAACCACTGGAAGGGAGGTCTCTCCTGTCTGAGACTGTGTTCCCTGCCATACAGCCCCCAGGTATACATATATACCTCATTATGTGTATTTCTCAGGGGGGTTCCAGAGCCAGCACATTTTCCTTTGCCTTCCCTAGCCCCTAAGATCCATCCATCTCTAGTTTCTCTCCCCCATCCAACCTCCCTGTCCCTCCCTAGTCCAAAGCCCCACATTATTCCCACCCTTCCTGCAATAACACCTGCCTCCTACCATCGCTTCTCTCCTGAGTTCCCAATTGTTATGTGATTATTGCTTTCACATAAACTGAACAAAATCAACATCTTTTAACATCAGGAAAATGCCATCTCCAAACATACCTAACATCTACCAGATGTACTCAACATAGGAATCCATAAAATTCAGTAATATCTGTGATCATAATGTCCCTAGAACAAAAGCCTCAACACCATTAAGGGCTGTGTAAAGAGTAGCAGGGGTCAGTTATTTAAGTGTCTACAGAAGTTACTGTACAGGCCCATGAAATCAATAATACCTCTAGTACAAGAATATACAAAGGCTAGGCAAAACTAATGTAAAAATGCAAATTCATTAGCAAGTATATGCCAGTATGAAATAAATATTTATTATGCCGATTAATGTAGATTAACTTTACAGATTACAGGTCTCACTGTTACATTTCCATAGATGTTTCCATCACACTTTAATCTTGCCCCACCCTCCCTTCCTCCTTGCCTCTGTTCCCTTCTCTTTCTTTAATAGTCCCTCCCTTACAGAGGTCCACACCAAAGAATTATTGCAATTTGTTTCACTCTACCCAAGTCTTCAGAAGATCAAGAAAAGATTGTTCAAAGGAAAGGTCTGCGGTCCACATTTGCAACCCTAGCACTTGAGAAGCTGAGCAACAGATTCACTACGATTTCAAGGCCAGCCTGGGGTACTTAGTGAGACCTGGTTTCAAAACAAAACAAACAAATCAGATAGCAATAAACCTTAGATAGATAGCCTTATCAAAAATGCAATATGCACATCATTGTCTAAATCAATGACTTCTAAATTTTGAGCCAATTACTTATGAGTAAAACAAATTTTAAGTATATACTATATATATGTGCATATGTGTTTGTATATACTGTAATAATATATATGCATATTTGTATAGGAAGAAAAATAGGCATGTACTATTACAAATTGTAATACATATATGTGCTACTAAGAATATATATAAAATAAAAATATACAAAATAAAAATGTTTATTTTTTAACTTTTATTACATTTATGTGTGTGTGTGTGTGTCTGTGTGTGTCTGTAGACATGCTGTGCTATGGTTGGTACAGGGCTAGAGAACAAATTGTCAGAGTTCAATATCTCCTTCTACCACATGAGGCCTGAGCTCAGATCTTCAGGCTTGGTGGCAAATGCCTTTACCAGCCCACAAAATTGAAATTATTAAAAAATAGATAATAATGGCAAATAGCAGTTTGTTTAAACTTTATTTCCTATTAATTTACAAAGACATCACCTATTCTTACTTTAAGAGCTTATTAGAAGAGGGAGGCAGATGTTGAGAGAACGAGGAGGAGGGAGAAAAGCTGGCATCCACGGATTATAGCAGGGTTAGACAAGCTGCAGCCCAGCAGGGCTACCAAGCTTACACTGCCCAGCCAACTCAAGGATATGCACAGACCACCCAGGCATATGGACAACAAAGCTACAGAACTTATGGACAGCCTACTGATGCTACACCCAGGCTCAGACCACTGTCACCAACTGGCAGACTGCATATGCAACTTCTTATGGACAACCTCCCCCTCAGACATACAGTCAGCCTGTCCACGGGTATGGCACTGCTGCTTATGACACCACCACTGCAACAGTCACCACCACCCAGGCCTTCTGTGCAGCACAGTCTGCTTATGGCACTCAGCCAGCTTACCCGGCCTAAGGCCAGCAGCCAGCAGCCAGCAGCCACAGCACTCAAAAGACCACAGGATGGTAACAAACCTGCTGAGTCTAGTCAACCTCAATCTAGCACATGGGGTTACAATCAGCCCAGCCTAGGATATGGACTCAGTAACTACAGTTATCCTCAGGTACCGGGAAGCTACCCCATACAGCCCATGACTGCATCTCCATCTTATCCTTCTACAAGCTATTCATCTTCACAACCAACTAGTTATGATCAGAGCAGTTACTCTCAGCAGAACACCTACGGGCAATCGACCAGCTATCGATAGCAGAGAAGCTATGATCAACAAAGCAGCTATGGGCAGCAGCCTCCCATTAGTTTACCAGATCCTACAGGCAAGTCAATGTAGCCGACCGAGCACCATGGGCAGCGAGAGTTCATTCCGACAGGACCACCCCAGTAGCATGGGTGTTTATGTGCAGGAGTCTGGAGGGTCCCGAGGTTCCTGACTAAATCCTTCTGAGAAGGAAATGTCCAGCACCCAACTGGAGACTGGCAGAGTCCCAATCCCAGTTCTGGAAACCAGAACTTCACCTGAAGAACAGAATGCTAGTAGTGTAAGGCCCCTAAGCCTGAGGGCTTCCTCCCGCCACCCTTCCTACCCCGGGAGGTGATGGCTGTTCAGGCATTGGGGGAGACAGAGGTGGCTTTTTAAGGTCATCGTCGAATGGACCGAGGTGGCTGTGGTGGAGGAAGATGAGGTGACCCAGGTGCTCCTCCTGGACCTTTGATGGAATACATAGGAGGAAAAAGAGGAGGACGTGGAGGACCTGGAGAAATGGATAAAGACAAGCACTGGGAATGCAGAGACCCACCCCACTAGACACAGAGACCCCGCAGAGCTGCGTGACTGGCATGTTTATTTAGCTAGCTTCCTTCCTTCCTTCCTTCCTTCCTTCCTTCCTTCCTTCCTTCCTCCCTCCCTCCCTCCCTCCCTCCCTCCCTCCCTCCTTTCTTTCTTTCTTTCTTTCTTTCTTTCTTTCTTTCTTTCTTTCTTTCTTTCTTTCTTTCTTTCTTTCTTTCTTTCTTTCTTTCTTTTTGAGACAGGGTTTCCCTATAGCCTCAGCTGGGCTGAAACTCACTATGTAGACCAGGCTGGTGTCAAACTCACAGAGATCTACCTGTGTCTGCCTCCCAAGTGCTGGGATTAAAGGCATGTGCCACTATGCCCAGCTCCATATTTAGTTTTTAAACCAAAAAAATGTTTTAAATTTATAATTCCTTATTAATAATGTTGGGCACAACATTACAATTATTCCTTCTCTGTACTTTAGTACTTTTCACAATTTTTGAAACAACACTGAAACAAGTTAACTAGTTAAAAAGAATTCATTAGCAGGGCATGATGGCCCACGCCTTTAATTCCAGCACTCAGGAAACAGAAGTAGGTGGATCTCTGTGAGTTCAAGGCCAGTCTGGTCTACAGAGTGAGTTCTAGACCAGCTGGGGCTACAAGGTGACCCTGTCTCAAAAAGACCAAAAAAAAAAAAAAGAGAGAGAGAGAGAATTCATTAATACCATTAAGGCCAATGTAAACAGTGTGTATTTAATACATTTAATTATATATTAAAATTCTGTGCTTCAGTCTGCCATTATGTTCATTATTTATGTTTTTAATTTTAACCATTTTCATAGCTGAGCAGTTAATTCTCAACGTCATAAGAACATGAACAGAAAGTTTCTCTTTTTGGACTACTAATCATGGTTCTCATTTTTTAATTCTACCAATTATATAAAAGTTGCTTAAACTCAACACAGTATCAAATGAGGCTGATGTCTATAACGACAGAGGATGTAAATCCATATCACATATATTATTTTGATCATTTTCTAATTCATTAGAACTCATAATTAATCTTTCAGCAATCTTTCATAACTGGAGAACTGGTTTCAAAAGGTTATGAAAAATGCCCACCTCTTTTTATTATTAAGCAGTGCATGAAATATTATTTTCAACCACAGACATCTTTACAGGTGTCTCTGTCTTTGTACATTTTGCCAAGTAGATAATGAAATCCCTAAATCCATTTAACTAAAGTACATGCAAACTCAAGTGAATGTCAGTACACTGATCAAGCAGGAATTCCACACCCAGACATTGGGACTAGGCAACTTCTACTCCTTCTCAGATAGCTTGCATGATGGTACAGTTATACAGGGATTAATGCCAATTTGTGCATTAAATACTAGTAAAGCTTGATTTTTTTCTCTATATATAGTTACATAAAACCTTAAGTGATAATAACTTTTTATGCATTCAGTGACTGTTTTATCCATACCTTGATGAACATATGCTCCACTTTGAAAGGAATTCTTTCCATGAAGTTCTGTCTCCTCTCTCCCTACAGAGATAGGGATTATGTGTTTAAGGCCCATGTAGAAATTCTGCAAGTAGGCTTACACCTAACCATGACCTGACTTCTCATAACTTTGCATTCCTAGATTATTTTTGAACAGTCCAACTGGGAAATGTCATAATGCATATATTTCACAGACATCTAGTAAGATTATATTGTCACTTTCTCATTTTGCATAAAACTACTTAGAAGAATTTAGAATAACCCGTTAGTAATCTAGCTGAAGCTGAGATCTTTTCCTGTTAAGAGGTGGTTAGTAAATTCCTTGGCATTGGTGCCACACTGCTTCCGTTGTGATTACTCATACCCCTCACTGTCGTGCAGAAGCAGTCAAAAGCAATAGGTGAAAGAACACATAGGCCATTGTTCCAATAAAAATGTATTTATAAAAGGAGGTAACAGGAAGGTTGTCTTGGAGGGGGTTGTTGTTGTTTCTTCATTTGTTTTTGAGACCTGTAGCCCCAGCTGGACTAGAATTGGACATATAGACCAAGCTAGCTTTGATCCCGCAGAGATCTGCCTGCTTCGGCCTACTGGATACTGAGATTAAAGACATCCAATACCATGCCAGCTACAGGAAGGTTTTGATTTGTAAGCCATAGTTTGTCAATCCTCATCTAAACAATGGCAAGACGTCCCTAAACCAACATCATTTCTTGTTGTATTCTAAATGTGCCTCCTCATATCTACAGACAAATGTACATCTCACCACTCAGAGAAGCTTCTTTTTGCAACAGATGGAAACTATTACAGAGTTACACAATTGATCAAACTCAGAGAATAAGTATCCGTTAGACACTTAACCCTAAGTGACACATATTCAATGTAACCTCTACACATAAGACAAATGCATCTCTCAACTCTCGGGAGAGAAGTTTGCTTATGGAGCAGATGGTAATTAACACAGAAACCCACAACTGACCAATCAATGTGCCAAGAACAAGAGGCTCCAGAGTCCTCATCCCTGAATAAGACACCTAAGTCAAACTTCTGCCTCCCAGGCTTGGGGTCACTGAAGAAGAGGGGGCAGAAAGATTGTAAGAGCCAAAAGTGGTGAATGACCTCAAGGAAACAGAGCTTTCCAGACAGCTGGTCAGATACTTATATGAACTGGCAGCAGTGATGACAGCATGCACAGTTCCCATGCAAGCTCAAACCAGACAAAATCCCAGCATAGACGGGGGAAGAGGGGAAGAAATCTTAATCCAGCCCAAGAAACTTTGTGCAAAGGATGTTGCTGAGAGGGAGAAACACAGTCTCTTATAAGGATGGGACTCTGTAGGTTAACCAAGTTTCAATGGATGGACCCACAGTGAAGGACATTTGAGGTCACAAATCAGACTCTACAGATTTTACTACATTATATATGGAGCTATATAATGCAGATAGAGGGGGAGATCTAAATACCATCAAATTATATTGTCTGAGAACTGCAAAAATTCAAGAAAAGTTTTGTGTTTTTTTTCAGTCTTTTTGAGGCAGGGTCTCCCTGTAGCTCTGGCTGTCCTGGAACTCACTTTGTAGACCAGACCAGCTTTGAACTCACAGAGATCCACCTGCCTCTGCCTCCCAAGTTTTTTTTTTTGTTTGTTTGTTTGTTTGTTTGTTTGTTTTTTTGTCTTTTCGAGACAGGGTCTCCCTGTAGCCCCAGCTGTCCTGGAACTCACTCTGTAGACCAGGCTGGCCTTGAACTCACAAAGATCCGCCTGCCTCTGCCTCCTGAGTGCTAGGATTAAAGGCGTGCGCCACCACGCCCGGCCCAAGAAAAGTTTTTTAAATAGTAATATCTCATTCTATGGAAACTGGAAGTGTTTAAATCACAACTAGATTTAAGAGAGAGAGAAATAATAGTTCATGGAAAATGAATCCACAATAGGAAAGAGTCCGAAACCGCGAAAGTTAGAAGAATCAAGAAAGATTTTTAACTGCTAAATCATGGGCTAATCATTAAACCTAACTGGAGGCAGGAAGGGAGGGAGGAGGAAAGTTTTAATAGCTATCTGCCCATGTATCACAAAATAGAAGCAAAGATATTTTTCTTATCTGGATCACCTGGGTCTTACCCACAGTTCTGTGATTTTCTTTGCCTGAGTAAGCCTGACTCTCAGGCAATAAAACTGAGAAAATAGAAGGACTTAGGGAAAGGGGAGATTTTTTCAAACTATCTAAAGTTAGAGAGCTGTGCTACTACTCTAAATAACACATTGCCCTTGATGAATCCCCAGAGACTGATTAAGCCAGTGCAATGACAAAGTGGACTTGGGGCTGTTTTCAGTCCAGGTAGGTCCTAGTTCTTTAATTCATTTGTTCCTTCATTCTTTCAAGCAGAATCTAGTGAGCTCATGGGCCAAGGGCTCTCCTGGGTTCTAAGACACATGAATGAACAAAGCAGATGCAGTTCCCTGTCCTCATAGAACTCACAATCTTGCAAAGAGGCAGAAAAGAGATAAACGTAATCACTAATTTACGTAACTAAAAAGTAAGGTGAGCGAAGAAGAGCTGGGGGTGAGTGGTGATGGAGGTCAAGATAGACTTTCCTGGGAAAGTGAGTTCTATTCAAAAACCTTAAGGAGGTGAGAGCACATAACCTAACCACGGGGATGGGACCTTTGTGAGTCGTGGGTGAGTACTCGGGACTTTTTCTCTTTTTTCTTTATTTTACATAATACCAAGGAAGAGCTGGAGAGACGGCTTGATCAGTAAAGGCGCTGGCCACCAAGATGCCCTGAGTTCGGCAACCAGGACCTCTGTGACAGAAGCAGAGAACTAACTCCTGCCCATTGTCTTCGGACCCCCACACCTGTCCTGTCACATGCCCCCCCCCAAATAAATACATAAATACATAAATAAATAATAAGTGATAGGAAAAGGAAGGAAGGAAGGAAGGAAGGAAGGAAGGAAGGAAGGAAGGAAGGAAGGAAGGAAGGAAGGAAGGAAGGAAGGACTACTGAGGAAGCCAGTATGAGCGGAGGAGAGTGAATGGGGCTCAGATCACTGCAGACTTCCCGGGCCTTTATTAGAATTTTGGCTTGCAAGCCTCTCTAGAGAGTTTGAAGAGAGGAATGGCATTTGTGATTTAGGTTTTATGAGGCTCATTCTCCATGCTGCTGGGTCTAAGCTGCGGAAGAGCCATGCAGTTCTTTCCTGCAGTGATCAAGGTGTATGCCTCATGGCCTCCAGCACTTTGCTTTACTCCCAGGATCCCTTGGGAGCCTCACAGAAAATACAGCTGAGCTCAGCCTGTGCTTGATCACTGACCCTTAACTGAAAGTTCTGCCTGCCACTGGGATTTGACCTTTGGCCACCATGTAATCTAATTACAGAGCCCTATTGTTCCTACTGTTCTCCGTAATTTGCCTTAGCTACCTCCGAAAGGTTCACAAAGTTCAATCTTTTTGTATCCAATGACTTCTGGAGCCCATCATTATATTAAAAGTCAATTGGAAAGTAGAATCAATTAAAACATACTTTAAAGGGAGAATAAAAATATTGTATCTGTAATTTTAACACATGCTAGGTGCTATGTTCTGTGGGTAGGAACAGTTGATCCTCATAGCCTAAGGAACTAGTATTGTTCTGATTATAACACTCCAGTGTTAGAAGCTGTGCCTTGAAGACAGTCAGATATTAGTAAGAACTGGAGGCAGGATTCAAACTCAGAAAACGGGTTTGAAATTTATATATATCCATAATATATAATTAAGTTTTCAAGTGCCTGGTTAAAACAAACAAAATTCTTAGGATCTTAATCACAGTATTTATTGACATAATGTATCCTGCTAATATTAGCAGACAAAATTTAGCCCTGACTACAGTATGACAAATCAGAGCCAAATTCCTGTGAGCAGACACAATCAGGACTGGTCATTAGTCAGTTACCCAAGAAGAGTGAAAGTGAGGGGAAAAGATTATAAATGTATATCTAAATAATTTATTTTTGCACCAGTAATTTCTTTCTGAATTCATTCATCAATCTTGGTTACAGAGCATTTTCCTACAGCTTCTATGGAGTTCAGCTACTGTCTCATATAAAGAATCAGTGCTGACCTGCAGTTTCAGTTCCCTTAAAATGAAATAAGAAGATAAAGTCAGCTACGAAGAAGCATGAATATGAACTTCGCTGCATATTTATTAATACTTCTAATATTTCTTGATTCTGTGATCTCTTGCTTAAACTTTATTATATGATATTCTCCAGTGTAGATTCTATCCAAAATGTTTAATAATGTTCTCTTAAAAATAGCTCTTTTTCCTTATCTTCCTAAGGGGAGGGGCTCTGGATGGGCAGACTAGTCCCCAGTAGATAAACTTGCACTGAGGGACATCTAGGGACACTCACTTGACATCATAGGCCTTGACACAGATGACAGAATGTATGAATTCCAGTAGGGGGCTGTGGGGGAAGAGGTTATAAGATGATTGGGATGTTCTATGTGAAATAAATAAAAATTCAACAAAAATTTTACAAATAATAGTTCTTTTTCTTTCCATATGCATATTTCTTTGGCTTTCATATCATGTAATACAGAACGCAATCTCAACAGCAAATACTAATGGCATGAACAGGCTCGGGGACAAACTCAGCTGGATTTTTTTAAATTTAGGAGATATGTGTGTGTCTGCTTGTTTGTATGTTTATGTATGTACAGGGTGTGTACAGGGGCTCTGGAGGGTGAGGGCATTGGTTCCTTGGTGCTAGAGTTAAAGGCAGCTCTGAGCTGCCTGATGTGGGTGCTGGAAACCGAACTCTGCAAGACCTCTTAATTGCTGAGATGTCTTTCGAGACCCTCAGCTGACTTTTGCTGCTATTCTTTGGACAGAGTTTGCACATGTCCCCTAAGGTACATGTTTTGGAAAGCTGGCCAACAATGTAGCAATGCTAAAGAGTGATGGGAGACTTGGGTCAGTAGGGATCCTGTCCTTGAAAGGGATTTATTTTGATTTTGTGAGGTAAGTTAATTGTTCCCATAGGAGGTTTGCTACAAAAGAGCATGGCTGACCCCTCAGTCACACTCTGGCTGCCTGTCTTGACATGTGACTGATTCCTCTTGCATACACTCCTGGAATGGTGATGTCATCTCCCACGAGGCCTCCTCCAGAGCCAATGTCATAACCTTGCACTCCCAAATGGTGAGCTGAATAAAATCTTTTTCCTTTATAAAGTTACTAGCCACTGATGTTTCAGTATAGTAATGGAAAACTGACTTGGTAAATATTAAACACAAACTGACGGGAGCACTGACATGCTGGAATGATTTTCCAGTTGCTGGTTATCTGTGACAAGCATCATCTTGCATCTTTTTCAGAGGGAGGGAGTATCCAAGTTTCTATAGTAGGTTCTGTGAACGGATGCTGATTAACTGAGCATCTATGGTATTCATATAAAATGTTAAATAATGAAACGTTACTTGGAACTGCAAAGCACAGGAATTGGAAGGAATAACAACAAAACAAAGGGAAAAAAGAAAGAAAAGAATGTAGTGTGATCCAGTCATTTAACAGGTAAGAAAATCCAGACCCTACGAGGTATGGTGTCTTCCCAAGATTATTCCATTAGCAGGAAGGGGCACAGATTTGATGGTCCTTCCTTCTGACCAACATATCCCATTGAGTCCACATTAGATAAAGAAGCCTAAAATTTTACCTATTTTCCTCCAGCTCATCCCATTTTAGTACAGAGGAGGATTTTTTTCCTTAGGGGATATATATATATTTCACTTTGAGTTTTTCCCGTGAAAAATAACCCATTTATAAAATGCATGCAAATATCACTTACTTTCCAACTAAATAAAATAATTACAAAAAATTTAAAAAAAAAAAAAAAAAAAAAAAGCAAATATCACTTACTTAAATTGGTGTTGCCATTCTTAGAAACTCAGGACTAAATTCTTCCCTTCAATCACAATGTCTCATATCCATCATTGGTCAGAGTCTAGAGAGAAAAAAAAGAATACATGAAATATTAAAAATACTGAAAAATTAAATAATAAGCCAATCTTGCAGCTAACTTTTCCAAATATTTTGCTGATGTCATTGGTAATTACTCTGTTTTAGGGTAGTACTATCAGAAATATTAACCATAGAAATAGAGCAGAGAGCTGGACATGGTGATAAACACCTTTAGTCCCAGCAATTGAGAGGCTGAAGCAGGTGGATCTCTGTGAAATGAAGGCCAGCCTTCTCTACTTAACAAATTCCAGGCCAGCTAGGGCTACAGGGAGACCCTGTTTCAAACAACAACAACAACAACAACAACAACAACAACAGCAACAAAAAAAAAAGAAAGAGGTCAGAGATTGTGGTGTTTACAAAAATACAAGCTTTATATATGTGTCCTCATCTCTATCTATAGAATGCGTAGCAATATAATGAATGTCAAAATTGAACTGAAGAGTTAAAACCAGATCACATATTCTCTTAATTTTCTTCTGCTAGGAAAATATCTATATGAAATTGATTTGGCACCAGTAAATACATATGCAAATATATACCCATATTAACTCGACCTTCAACTTGTACCTCTGCTTTCTGGTAATAACAAGTTGCTTTTAAGCCTTGTGATGGCTTCCTTTAAATAGGAGTAGAAAACTCTGAAAGTCTCCTTTTGGGGGGGGAGGCGTCTTCCTGCTCCTCTCTTGTTGGAAACCCTTCCTCTGCCTGCCAAAGATCAGGCTGACACTGTTGTAAGAGTCAGTTGGGTAATTCTGCTAAGTGGCCTAGTGACTATTTCCTTCAGACTTCCCTGATACCATGCTCCTTTGGTTCCTATCCAGCCTCTTTGATTTTCTGTCTTCTTAGGGATATTTTGCCTATAATCTACCATTAAATATTTCGTTCAGATTGTTCAGAGTTCTGGACTTGACTCATTGTTCATCCTAATCCCCTGTCCTTCTAAGTGGCTCCATTCCCTCCCAGAATGTTGAATATCACCTGCTAGAGACTCTGGAATCCACCTAGCAGAGGCTTCTCACCAATAAATAAGAGCCCTGTCTGATATCCATTGTATAGTTCTAGCAATGGACCCTGGACACTTGGATTCATCCTGTCAAAGCTGAACACCTGATCTCCTGTCCCCCATAAATCTCGTGTGTTCCTTCTTTTACCTAGAACCAATTACCCACTGCCAAAAAAAAAGAAAAACAAAAAAAAACCCAGAACAAAAATCTCCCACATGGATTTTTACCATTCAGTTTGTATTTTTACTATGTGTGCAATTAAAAGTCTCAAGCCAGGCTCATTTTACTTAAATTAATGCCATCATACATCACATAGAACACTAATGAACTGCAGTTCTAGCCTTGTCTAGACAATACACAACCACTAGTCTCACCCTTGGCTCTATCACAGCATGTCTTCTCTCCAAGGCTCTATCTACTTTGAGTCATGATCATGTATTTGAATTCCTAATTTAAGGAGCCTTGTCAATATGCATCAATATACAAAAGCATCCAGGACCCAGGCTGCTGTATGAATACAAATGCAGCTAGGTATGGGGGTTCATGCTATAATCCCAGCATTTGAGAGACTGCAGCAGAAGGACGGCTGTGGGCATAAAGCCAGCAAGGGCTATACATCAAGTACCAGTGCAGTCTAGCCTGTATTAAAGTATAAGACCTTGTCTCAAAAATAATAAGATAAAATAAAATAAAAACAAAGCAAGCAAACGAAAACAAAGCCAAGCATAGTGTGTGAATAAATGCCTATAATGGTAGCACTCTGAAGGCTGAGGCAGAAGGATAAGGAATTTGAAGCCAGCATGGATTACATAGTGAGGCCCTATCTCAAAAGATAAACAAAAAGACCAGGGCTCAGAAGCTCACATGTAGGTATCCCAGACTCTTCCACAGGACAGAAACAAAAGACCCTCAAAAAGATTCCCCAAAGAGTTGTAACCCACCCACCAAAAAAAAAAGAAAATAAGAAAAGCCAAGCACAGTGGCATATACCTTTAATCCCAGCACTCGGGAGGCAGAGGCAGAGGCAGAGGCAGAGGATCTCTATGCGTTCAAGGCCAGCCTGGTCTACATAGAGAGTTCCAGGTCAGTGTGGGCTAAAGAGAGACCATATCCCTAAAAGACCCCCCAAAAAGAGTTGTTCTCTGTCATCTACATGTGTCTTATGCACAACATACATGCACACACACACACACACACACACACACACACACACACACACACACCAATATATTAAAAAGAAAAATATTTAAATTTAAGACAGAAAGTGCTAAAAACTCTAAACAAAAGCATGTAAGCAAAAATAATAAATAAGTAAATAAATCTGGGCGTCTAAGCTCACTTCATGTCACTGGATTTGCATTTTTATCTCCCAGAGAAAAGCTCCAAAAATAAAAGGTAGGTTGGAGACTGGGTAGTAAAAGAAATGAAAAGAGCTGATATTTTCCACTTATCCTAATTAAATCCAATCACAGCTGCCAGCCAACTACTGTGTTGTGAGCTTCTAAAGTCAGCTTAAGTCAAGTAAAGCCTTCATTCCTGACTGAATCAAGTCAGAGCAACACTCAGGTAACTCATGATAAAGCCATTAGACTGCTGGAATATGGCCGGATCTGCTTTCACCGGTCTATGAGTTTCTGTGTAGACAGAGCCTGTCAGGGTGAAAATACAAGGTAATCAGTCTTCTCTCCTTCTTGATCTTTTGTAACTTTCTCCAGGGCAGAGTCTGTGGAGGTGGAACAATGGAGTCTTTCAAGTGGAAGGAAAAAAAAGGAAAAGAAAAGAGGAATCTATGGATGCCATACTTTTTCCTTTGCTGTAGTGCCGTGAACACACTAAAAGAAACAAAAGGCAAGGTTCAGCTGCCTTTCCAGTGGTCAAAAGGTATTTTAGAAATAAAGGAAGAATCCTTGAGAATGGCTTTGTATCTGTCTGTCCTCCAAAAGACTGTCACCGATAACAGGCATTAAACCTCCTATGTGTCAGACACCCAAGCCCAGAACAGACAAGGAAAGCTCAGGCAGATTTCCTTCTGAAAGACTGGGAATGGCACCCTGTTAAGAGGACTGAAAGCCCTCAACAACACAGAAAATGCTCTATGAAGCAATGGCTGACATCACTGAGAGAAAATCAGGCAGACACATACAGACAACCTCCTACACTTGATCTTGGTATTGTTTAGAAAATAGTTTCAGGATATGCAGGGCTTACACTGAACTTCAAGGTCAAGAGAGAGGCTAAGGAAACAGGGAGTTTTGAAAGATTAGATCTTTGTTCAACTCAGAATCCACGGGAAAGAGCTAAGCAGTGCCTTGCTTTCTAATCTATTCCGAAGGCCAAGATCTCAAGAGTCTCTATGGCTGCTATTTATTGAAAGATGTGCTTTGCCCTCATTAAATATTTTAGCCCGAAAGGTGCTTCCTTGACAGAGTCAAACACTATTTTTAAAGGTGATGTTTATATTTGCACAGTATTTTACCAACTAGAATGGCCTGCCAGGAATTATTCTTCATTAACTCGTGTTATCAGCACTTCCACACCAGTAGGTGTTGTCGCCACTGCCAGTGACCAGGTGTGAGACCCACTATCTATGCTTCATGGGAGTGGGAGCCCTGGTGTGGCCAAGGGTATCCACACTCAGAAACAGCACAGCCAGCATTAAGCCCAGTTTTCATCCAGCATTATGTCACCACATCAACAAATTATATCTAAGTAACATAGGCAGCAGCTTTTTATGAGGCAAGCAGGAAATGTTAATCTGATTTAATTCATCATATACCATAGCAAAACCATTTATCTAGGAATGTGCAGCTAAAAGCACTGAATAGGAAACAGCAACCCAGCATGGATGAGTTATCCATTGGGAAGGTAAATTATTAACATCTTCAACTATTTTAACCCAGAACCATACTGGGTGAGGCAAAGACCCCAGCTGAGCCCTACCCTCCCAACACTTTAAGACATGATAGATAATATTGCTTTTAATATTGTTGATTTACAAGCCATAATAAATGTGTTTGGTTGCTATTCCCCGGAGCTTATTCAAACATGAAAACAAAGAGAGCAGTCACAAAGAATGTCTTTGTTCTTGATTCAGTTGGAAAAGCACAATGAGACAGTTATGGCATGGCACAGAATATCTTCAGTATACTGTTAGTGTGTTATCTATTTCAATGCATAACACAGGAAATTTCAAATTTCAAATTCTGTGTCATTTAATTTAACTCACGTTTATTAAATATCTAGAGTTTATTGTGATGGGTAAATGGGAAAAATTGAAATTATTAATGTGGCAACCTAGATCTGGCTAACATATATATACTCTTTTCCTCTAAAATTCATTAAAATATCAAAAACATAAAAAATGTTATAAACTGGATTTGCAAAAAGATTGACAATAGATTGGATACAAGACTCTAACTCTGCCAGGCATGGTGGCCCATGCCTTTAATCCTAGCACTTGGGAGGCAGAGGCAGAGGTAGGCAGATCTTTGTGAGTTCAAAGCCAGCCTGGTCTACAGAGTTGAGTTCCAGGACAGTTGGGGCTACAGGGAGACCCTGTCTCAAAAAGACAAAAAAAAAAAAAAAAAAGACTCTAACTCTGCTGCTATCAAAACCCTAAGGCTGGATAGCTTTAGTGTAAGCTTGAAATACCTGGGTTGAGGGAGCCTCACTGGGGAATTGCCTTCAGTGGACTGGTCTGTGGCCATGTCTGTGGGGTATTTTATGATTGTTGAGTGATATAGGAGGACCCAGCCCACTGTAAGCAGTGCTACCCCTGGGCACATTGTTGTGTATTGTATAATAAAGCAGGCTGAGCCTGGGCCAGGGCTCCTGGTTCCTTCACTGAGTTTCTTGGGCTCCCTAAGTGATGAACTGTAACCCAGGAGATATAAGATGAATAAACCCTTTTCTCCCAAAGTTGGTATTGGTCAGAGTGCTCTGTCACAGCAATGGAGAAGTAAACTAGGAAACCATGACAAAGCAAAAGGTGACAGATACATAGATGACAGATAGATAGATGATGGATGATAGATAGATAATAGATGATAGATGGAAGATAGATAGATAGATAGATGATAGATAGATAGATAGATAGATAGATAGATAGATAGATAGATAGGCAGATAGACTCATTCTTTTAAAGGCATGTATCCAACAAGCAACAGAGATAGAAGAGGGAGTGACATTTTCTTCGATGTCTAGCTATTGGTAAATTTCTCCTGTGAGTAAACCCTGGCCCATGTTCCTGGTAAGTAGCCCTAAATTAAACTTACTGGTACAAAATAAATGAAATTAGGCCCCATGCCTAGATTCTCAGCACTACTCCATATAACTGAGTTACTCCCTCCTCATACCATGGCAAAAGAAAATGGTATCTCTGCTCTGAAGCAAGGCATGCACAGGTGATAGTGTCAATACAAGTCTATAAATAAGCAGTGAGTATTTATTCAACTAGCAGGTTGCTAGCAGATATTCCTGGTCACATTTCAGGAATACAGTTGGAAGATACTTCTCTAAGGAAATCAGCCCAGAAGTGAATCTTTGTGTCTCTGTGTGTGTATATGTGTGTGTGTGTGTGTGTGTGTGTGTGTGTGTGTGCGTGTGTGTGTGTGGTGTTTGAGACAGGGTCTCCCTATAGCCCCAGCTGGCCTGGAACTCACCCAGTAGACCAGGCTGGCCTTGAACTCACAGAGATCAGCCTGCCTCTGCTTCCCTAATACTAGGATTAAAGGCGTGTGCTACCACACCCAACATTAGAAGAAGTGAATCTTAATATGAGACCAGGGCCTTCCCCAACCATGCTTTGAAACTGCCCTACAGGGAAATTCAGCACTAACATGACACGTTCTTGTCCTCAGAACTCCAATCTGAAATTGGATTCCCTGACCCTGAATCATGAACAGTCAGGGAAAGATTACTAGAAATGTAAGAATTTCTGAATTTGAACAGCAAATCAACTCAAGAAAAAAAGAAAGGGAGAAAGAAGGAAACTTTGTAAACTTCACATGAATGTCCCCCAAGAAAGATTTTGCGCTTGACTGATTGGTTGTTTGTTTGGTTGATTGGTTGGTTGGTTGACTGGTTGGTTGGTTGGTTGGTTGGTTGGTTGGTTGGTTGGTTGGTTGGTTGATTGGTTGGTTGGTTGGTTGACTGGTTGGTTGGTTGGTTGGTTGGTTGACTGGTTGGTTGGTTGGTTGGTTGACTGGTTGGTTGATTGGTTCAGAGTAATTTCATTTTAATAGTTCCTTTGTTTTGTTTTATGAAATGGAGCCCCACTATATTTCTCAGTGTAGCCTTGAATTCATGATCCTCTGCCTTAGCTTTCATGAGTGCTGGGATTGCAAGCATGTGAAAAATTATTTTCATATACAAAGACTGCCAACAGCTAATCAGCAGAAAGAATAATGTGGTTCAAAACAAATTCAAAAAGAGAATGAACTCTAATGCAATCTAATAGCAGAAAATGAAAGTTAGTAGAAGTTTTGAAAAGGAATACTTAAAAAGATCAAGAAAATTCTGATGATGAAAGCCTCTGGGATGAATTCAGAAGGTGACAGAAGCAATCTCACTGAAAGGTGGGTAGTTGCTTACCTACATTATGATTGAAACGAATGTTGTTTGTAAGACTAACATTACAGGTGTTGAACTCCAGCTGATAGGGTCCTTTCCCATGAGGGCAGTTCATGGTTTTGATTCCATAAAACTCTAATAGAAAAGAAGATTCTGGCTTTAGGGCTGGCTTGGACCATTGACTGATTTTCTCCCTTAGCAGCTTGCATAGTAGCCTCTAGAACTATGAGACCTAAACTGCAGTTACAAGGCTTCCAGGTTAGTTCCTCTTCCATTGCTCCAAGTCCTGTGTCCAAAGTATGTCCTGCCTTCAGCAGTAGGGTCTTATCTCTGAGTTCTGGGAGATAACCAAGGGCTCTGGCAATACCGTGTGTTATCTGAAGAGTCTTTTGGACCACTCTGACTAACCACTGAAAGGGAGGTCCCTTCTGTCTGGCACTGTGGTCCTTGCCATACAGTTCCCAGATATACACATGCACTAATGTTCAGACACAGTACGATCGTTTCTCAAGGGGTTCTGGAGCCAACACACTTCCCTCTGGGTTCCCTAGCTGCCCACCCCCAAGGTTCATTCATCTCTACTTTCCATCCTGAGCATCCAACCTACCTCACCATACCCAGTCCAAGGGCCCCCATTATCCTCACCCTCCCCCCAATAACACCTGTCTCCCACCATCCCCCTCTTCTGAGTTCCCTCCCCAGGCCCAATGACTGGCACTGCAAAGTACCTCTATTAGTGGAGTAGTGACACTGTTATCTGTAGGGGGGTGGTGTGGGGAGTGGGTAGCAATAACTATCTAATTGGACTTAAAGCCCTCCCAACGAGAATGAACGCATGAGTAGCATGGCAAACACAGCCAAATACCCATGGCTGGAGAGGTCATACACCCTAGAGAAAACCATATCTCTGTCATATCTCAAGACAAATGAAATTTCTTTACCATATGCTAAATATGTATCTTCATATTTAAAGACAAGTATACTGTACACCACTCATCGAAAAAGCTTCTTTTTGCAATAGATGGAGGCTACTGCAGAGTTCCACAGCTGTTTACACAGAGAGAATACATGTCTAAGAGATGCTCAGTCCTAGGTGACATATCTACAGTAGAACCTCTATGCCTAAGGCTCATGGAACATAGTGGAACGGGGGTAGAGAGAAAATTAGTGCATCCCTTAATGCTCACCAGTGAAGCTTCCTTATATAACAGAGACGCACACAGAAGGCCACAACCGGCCAAGTTTTAGAGGATAAGAGACTGCAGAGTGTGTCCCTGGATAGGAGTCTTATATTAAACCCCACCCACCCAGGGCTCAGGGACCATTGTGGAAGACGGGGCAAAAAGACTGTAAGAGCCAGGGGTGGTCCATGAAAATAGGGAAGAGGAGGTTTTCAAGCCACTGGAAGCTTATACATGTGAACTTCCAGCAATGACAGCATCCACCCTAAGTCACACCAACTCAATCAGACAAGGGCTCAGTGGAGCGAGGGAAATGGGCAGCGGGCTGGCCCTATTCTGGGAACTGTTAGAGACATTACTACTAGGTCTAGGTGAGGGAGAGTAGACCCTACTGTCTGTAGACTGGATGACAAGACTCCAATGAATTTGCACTGAAGGACATCTGGGTACAAATGCTTGACTGATAGGAGGTAACATATATGGCAAAATGCATGTGGTCCATCATGTGTGTGGGGGGGGGTGGACATGGTCCATCATGTGTGGGGGGGGTGGACATGGATGGGGAATGGTTTCTAAATTAAATTAAGAACTATTATATGAAGTGTATAAAAGCTCAATAAAAAAATTTTTAAGAAAAAGAAAAGAAGCAAGGAAACAATGAGAGATGCTGTGAACCAGGATCCTTATTAGTGGAGTAAGAGTTTATAGGTAAGAAGGGGAGACAGAATGGTCCATGTGATAACGGAGTTGGAGACATCAGTATGAATTCACGTTTAGCTTAATGTAGATGTAGATATTAAATAAACAATAATTCATTGGTAAATATTAGTTGATAAATTACATACATATCTTATTTTTACTCTGGTAGCTGATAAAACCAAGAAGCAAAAACATCTTATATCAATAAGTAATAAGCAATCAGCCTTGAGCATCTTATAGTGTCAGAAATTAAGGAGCTGTACAAAAACAAATGAACAAACACACATCCATAATAGCAAAGGCATGTCAAACAGAAGAAGGGCCCAAATGAAAGAAGCCTAGTGGCCAAAACTGGAATAATAATACTACTAATAATAATAAATTCTAAAAACAAAATAAAATAACCAAAGTATAAATATTCATGAGTCTGTATGACCATAAACAAATAACTGAATAAATGAGAGAGAAAAACATCTCATGTAGGGAATTTTAAATAATTTATATAGTTTCTCTGTTTTCCAAAAGGTGAAACAGAGCTCCTACGTAAATACAGAGCGTGTATGACTTTTCCCAAAGGTATGTGAAGGGAGTAAAAGAGAAACATTACTGTGCAGAATCTGAGAAGCACTCCCTCAGGCAGATGAGCAAGTTCACAACAGCGATGTCAATGGCATGCACTGTTGATGACAGTGGTACTTGGCCTTTTGTGACCCTCCTCCCAGAAATCCACAGTGACAATCTAATCATGAGAAAAACACCATATACATCCCAAATGAGGGACAATCTAAAAAAAAAAAAATACCTTACCAGCACTGCACAAACTATCAAGGCCATCTAAACAAAATAAGTCTGCTAAATTGTTACAGCAAGAGGAGCCTGCATAATGAAACAATAACATGGGACTCTAGATGGAAGCATAGAACAAACAAAAAATGGGTAAAACCTAAGGAAATTTGAAAACATGGAACTATCTAGGGGAAGCTGGGAACAGGGTACATTAGAACTCCTCATAAGGTCTCCAAAGTTTTTCTGTAAATCTAAAATTATTTCCAGGCATGGTGATATGTGGTTGTAATCCCAGCATTTAGAAAGCTGAGATGGAGAATAGCCACAAGTTTGAGGCCAGCCTGAGCTGCATAGTGCATACCAACCAGCAAGGAGTACCGGCTGGAGAGATGACTCAGTAGTTAAAGAGTGTTTGCTGTTCTTCCAGATAACTTGAGTTTGGTTCCCAGAACCCAAATAGGGCAGCTTACAACTGCCTAAACATATTGTTTAGATGGAAATAAAATTTACATTCATTCAATTTCAAAAATAAGAATATCAGGATTAAAATGAATGATTCTAAAGCCTCCATAAAGATATATGTAAACGAGGGCACTTATGGGAAGACAGTAAATCTGCCACCACCTTTTCTGAATACTAAAAGATAGCTGATCAAGCACTTTGAAGTCCTCAAGTGAAATGATTTTTACCCCAGAATTCTTATTCCAAACTACTGAGCAATATACGGGCAAATTACTTTTACATAATTTTAAGGTTTAAAAAGTCTACTTTACACATTTGCTTTTTACTTTTTTTAAAAGAGACCAAAAATAAATAAATAAATAATACCCCCCTTTTAAGGTGTGTGTGTGTTTGCCTGCATGTATGTATGTGTACCACTGCTGTGTAGTAATTTATTCCTAGATAAAACACTCCATCTTAGAGAAAAGCTCATTAAGATAAACAAGATGTTCTAAAGGGAGGTGAAAGATTCCATCTCATAGGGAAGCTCATTAGTTTAGGAAGTAAACAACTCAACAGCTTCAGGAAATCATTTAAATAGGCCAGACTCCTGAGGCTCTTCCCTCCCTGGGCGTGTAAAAGTCTCAAGGACTGGTAAGAGGCACTTTCAGACCAACCTAGACCATCCTAGAAGAGGCTCAGGCTAGCCAGGCATCTGAGCCTCCCAGTAGGGACACTCTCCAACCGTCCAGTTGCCTGAAGATTGTGCACTCCCTCTAGGTTTCCTGCCTTTGTGAGCTGTCATTCATGTTGACATGGACCCTGGGGATGGAGATGTCTTTGAGTCCTTTCTGCTCAGTAAGTCGCCCCTCACCCATACTTTTGTAAGTAACCCCAATAAAACTCAGTGGTTCACCGAGTTGGACTTTGGTAGCATCTGCACTTTGCTCTGTTGTCAGTTTCCTGTATGGGGTGAAGAGATATTTGTTGATGTTTTCCCAGGAATAGTGTCACCCAAGAACACATGCATGCCAAGTGCCCACAGAGGCCAGAAAGGGACTTCCATTCCCAAGAACTGGAGTTACAGATAGGTGCTGGGAACCAAACTCAGGTCCTCTGCAAGAGTAGCAAGTGATCTTGACCACAGAGCCATCTCCCTAGGCCCACCATTTGCTTTATTTAGATATTAAATGTGGAAAGTTTCTTTTTTCTGTAAAAATAAATCAATGAAGATAGAAGGAGATAGTGAATACTGGCTAGGGTAAACTTATCTCAGAGAAGTAATGAATGAAAATCTCCAGACCAACAGATCTGTACCCATTATAAAGAGTAATCATGCAATGTTAGCAGAAGGCCATGGAAGAAGTAGTCCAGAAAAGAGAAAAAAAAAATGTACATCTGATCTCTGGGGTGCTGGAAGAACTACAAGTATAACAGAAGCTTAAAATAAGAGAAAAATGAAGGCACTTGGAAGCCCTGGGAAAAATAAAAATCCAAACAAATAAGCCATAAAATATTTATGAAAAGACCAATAGTCATCCCAAGATGGCCAGAGCAAGAAACAGTATTTACTAGCTTTTATGGTTTCAAACCCGTTTCTCAAGAAAACACACATGGCTTAATTACAGCTACAGAATAAAGCAAATTTTATCTGTCTTAACCATAACCAACTAATAGAAGTTAGAAAATTAAAAACAGGTAAAAAAAAAAAAAAAAAAAAGCTGGGTGTGGTCTTGCCCTGAAGGTACTGTTTCTGTTGTTTACTTATAAATCTCCAGGCCCCTCCTTAATCACTTTAATCTCACTTTTTCCATGGTTTACTTGTAAATAGCTAGGCCTCTCCTTAATCACTTTAATCTCTTTATCAAAAGGAACCTCTCCTTCACATGCCTTGGCCCTATCTTTAATCTTCCTAGTGTGGTTTTCAGATCCAAACTGTACATTCTGCATTTCTTTATGCCCTGTCTGCTCTTCTTCACTGTAGATCTGTACAATATTCACCATTAATAGCCACGCCACCATTTCTACATTAGGCTGTCTTGAAATATCCTCTGCCAAAGACATTAGTCCATTGCTTTTCAACTTAGCATCAGGCAAGCATTTGGGCTGTGGGCAAACTGCTGCCAGATTCTTTATCAAAATATCCCAGTTGCTGCCTAAGTCTTTATTTTCCTCTGGAACCACATTTTTTTGCAGCAATGCTTTCTTCCAGGCTTCTACTAGAATGGCCTATTAAGCTCTGCTTACAGTAGTCAACAGTTTTTCTAGCCCAAAGTTCCAAATCTTCCACATTTCTCCAAACATCCACATGGTCAGGTTCTTCACAGCCAACAGCCCACTCTCTCGTACCAAATAACTGTATTAGTCACTTTTCTGTTGCTGTGATAAATCCACCATGACCAAAGGAACTTATAAAAGGAAGAGTTTATTTGAGCTTACGACTGACGGTTCCAGGGAATCAGACTCCATTGTGGCAGGAAGCATGGTGGCCGGGGCTGGAGCAGCAAGCCGAGAGTCACATCTCCCAATGAGCACAGGAAGCAGAGAGAGAGAGACTGGAGACTGCAAGGTTTGTTAAACTCACTAAGCCTGCCCCCAGTGACATACTTCCTCCAGCATGGCCACACCTTCTAAGACCTCCACGAACAGTGCCACCAACTGGAGACAAAATGTCTGAATACTTAAAGCCTATGGGGGGACACTCTCATTCAAACCACTACACACGACATGGGTGCACAAACCTACATGCAGACAGTACACTCACCCACATAAAAAAATTAATTAATTAATTAGTTAAAAAAAAAGAGAGCAGAATGTTGAACATATCAAGTGGAAAAGGAGGCAACTGAGGCTCTAGAGAAAGAAAGGGCCATGCAGAGCAGAGCAAATGACTCAGCAGATGTGTGGCAGGAAGTGTGGGACAATAGGCCATTCATCCAGATAACAAGCAGGTACCTCTCTTTCAGGCTCCTTCTTCCAGCTGGGGTATGAGACCAAATTTGATATTCTTCCCTAAAATGTTCAAAAAAAAAAAAAGTAGTCAACTTAAATAAAAGCAAATATTTTATTTGATGAAATGAGTTTTTGTGAATGGGCCTTGAGTGAATTTGCTTCAGGAGTTTATGGAATGTTGACATTCTTCATCATTAGACTGATTTTGCTAGAGAGCAAGAGAGCTTTGTGGGTCAAGGTTAATGCCATGGACAGAGAAGCTACTGCCCCACTTCCTCTTTAAAATTTTGTCACTGATTGCCTCTGCATCACCTTGTGCACTACAGAGTGTGGGCCTAAATTTATCTCTCAAGCTGTCCCTGAAAAGGGGACAAAGGGAACATGGACCTTAGCTCACAGTGCTTGCTTAGGAGCATCCCAGAGCCTGTCTTGGAAAAGCAAACTTTTTTTTTTTTTGGTCTTTTTGAAGCAGGGTCTCCCTTTAGTCCCAGCTGACCTAGAGCTCACTATGTAGACCAGGCTGGCCTTGAACTCACAGGGATCCGCCTGCCTCTGCCTCCTGAGTGCTGGGATTAAAGGTGTGCACCACCACGCCCAGCATAAACTTAAGTAAGAGTCAGTGGTAGATCAGAGCCAGTTTCAGCTCAGACAACTATTAGAATGCAAGAAATTTTGTGGGTATGTGGATATTGCTCAGTAGTAAAGTCTGTGCAAGTGTGCACAGGCCCTAGCTTCAATCATGAACCTAAAGAAGAGAAGAGGAGGAGGAAGGGGAGGAAGAGGAGGAGGAAGAAGAAGAGGAGGAGGAAGAAGGAGGGGAAGGAAGAAGAGGAGGAGAGAGAGGAAGAGGAGGAGGGGAAAAAGAAGAGGAAGAAAACGATGAAAGAAAGGATAAAAGGGAGGGAGAGAAGGAAAGATTTTGCAAACTAGTTAAAGCAATTATTAAAAATTGAATTATCGGGGGCTGCAGAAATGGCTCAGCAGTTACAAGCACTGGCTGCTCTTGCAGAGGACCCAAATGGTGGCTAAGGCCCGTCCAGAACTGCAGATCTGTCCTCCATACACATTGTACATACAGGTACACTTGCTACATTTGGGCAAAACACTCATAGACATAAAATAACAAATTAATAAATGAATTAATTTAATTATTTAACTCACAATTAAGTTCTACTAAAATAAAGATAAGAAATACTCAAAATCATCACTGAACAGCTATGATACCTGATACCACATTTACTCTTAATTGCACATGATTTTCAGATTATCGACTTCTATCAACTATAAAGTGCACCTCTTGCCATCAATGCATTAGATGGCATTGTATAAGCAGGTTGAAATGCCAGGAACATTTACATCATAAAGTCCACAGATACTGTAAATCGGAGTTCCCCCAACCCAGTATCAACTTCGAATCACTGTGCTGCATAGCACCACCTATGGCCTACTGCAGATGGGCTGCCGGAAAAGGAGCAGGGAGCCCACACTGCACCCCCGCACCACCAACAAGGTACAGCCACGTCAGCATGGACATAAGTTACACCAGGGCCAGGCTTCAGTGTCTGATAAGAGCAGAGCACACCAGACTGGTACCAGTGCCCCTCAATGGTCACTGGTCAGGGAACAACCCAGATCAGCAACAATACAGCAACAACTTGCTGAGTCCAAATGACGTCGTGTTGTGTAACTATCATTGTCATGGACTGAGGAATGCCTAGCATACTAATAGAATATACTTCTAGATGTGTCGAAGGGCATTTCCAGGTCAGCAAACTGAGTCAGTAACCCACTCTGGAGGTGAGGTATCACCTATTGGCAGGAACCCTAGATTAGAGAGCTGTTAAGGAGGTGAGGTCATCTGTATACTGTCTTCCATGCTCCTCCATGCAGGCACATTGTCTATGGCAAGGGCAATCTTCAGTGTCACGCACCAGGATTTCCAGGCATTGGCCTTAAGGCTGGCATTAATGTCTGTCCGGGGATGTTGGGCTTCCAGCCTCAGATGAGGAGCTGGATATTCAGACACCCTGGTTTGAAGTAAATGTGTTATAGCTTGCAGGCAACTGTAGTGGAAGTTTTAAGTGTCCATGACCTGGTAAGGCAATTTAATACATCTATTCTATTCTCTATTCTGTTCTGTTCTGCTCATTTTGTTTCACTGAAGACTTATGACTAACATAGAGGCACCTAGGAGCCCAGTCTTCTCCCACCATACTGTCATCACCTAAGTCTCCCATTCAGATACCATCTTGGGGAGAAATAGAGAAGGAGCAGAAACCTGAAAATAGTACTTTGTTCAAAAGATAGCAATTGAAGGGCTGGAGAGATAGCTCAGTCATTAAGAGTACTTACTACTCTTGCAGAACACCAGGATTTAGTTCCCAGCACCCTCAGGCAGCTAACAACCATCTGCTACTCCAGTTCCAGGGGATCTGATGCCCTATTCTGGCCTCCATGGGTATTACACACATGCTGTATTTACATACATGCAGACAAAACACACACGTGTGGTTAGCACTCTCCAGCACTTGTGGACTGAGATGCAAACTGAGTCTGCTGGATTAAAAGAGAACAAAGGGAGGAGGGAGCAGCCAGCGGCTTCTCTTGGGAGCTGACACAAAGACTCAGCATGGCAGCTGGATGAGGACTTCCAGCCCACAGCCCAGTGTGTCCAAGCTATTTGCCCGACACAGGCCCTAGTCCAACCAATTCCTGCTCGTACTCGCACACAAACACAAGCCTGATGGGCTTAATTTACACATGTGTGGAAATTAACAGACTGGGACTCTTGTCTGATGGCAAAGAAGAATCCCTTTATTGTATATAGCACCTCCCTTATATAAGCAGAGTGATGTCATCTCTCAGGGTCCGCTCCCAGACCCCCTGCAGCACACTCTGTAAATATCATGAGCTCTGTATCTCCAGTTGTCTCACAAGGTTTGTTGTTGATACAAGCCATTCTCACCTAGGGGCAGATTCAGGTGTAAATGACAGGCAGCCAATTAAAAACAATGCAGCCACAGGTGGCCTTGCTCTGTCTACACTCATGCACATAAAATTGAAAAATAAGTATTTTTAAAAGATGATAATTTGCTGGGGCTGGAGAGATGGCTCAGTGGTTAAGAGCACTGGTTGTTCTTACAGAAGACCGGGGTTCAAATCCCAGCACCCACATGGCAGCTAACAAGTCTCTGTAACTCCATTTCCAGGGGATCTAACACCCACTCTGTCCTCCTCAGGCATTGCACAACATGGATGCACTTAAACATATGCAGACGTAACACTCATACACATTAAATAAAAATTTTTAAAAAGATGAGAATTTGCCTAAATAAATGTTTTTTTCTTTATAGAATTGGAAATTCTCCCAGGAATGAATCTGTATCTACCCCAGGGTTCGAGTGGTTGGGTAAAAATGATCTTTAGTAAGAACAATTCAACTAAAGAGGAAGAGAATGACAATTTGCTATGGTTTCTGCACATGTGCACATTTAGGATAGTGTATCCTAGCATGGGTGGCACACAGTTATAACCCCAGCCTTGAGAGACAGAAGGAGGAGGATTAGGAATTCAAGATCACCTTTTGATACATAGCAAGTCAAGGCCAATCTAGGCTGCATGAGACCCTGTGTCAAAAGATGGACAGAAGGAAGGTGTGCTGGATAGCTTTAGTGTCAACTTGACACACCTGGGTTGAGGGAGCCTCAATTGGGGAATTGGCTCCATTGGATTGGCCTATGGCCACATCTGTGGAATATTGTCTTGATGGTCAAGCAGTTTGGGAGGGCCCGGCCCACAATGAGTGGTGCCACCCTGGGCAGGTTGTTGTGTACAGTATAAGAAGGCAGGCTGGGTATGAGCCAGGGGAGCAAGCCAGTGAACAGTACTCCTCCATGGCCTGTGCTTCAGCTCCTGCCTCCAGGTTCCTGCCCTGAGTTCTTGCCTTGGGCTCCCTGAAAACTGTGACCCAGGAGATGTAAGCTGAATAAACCGTTTCCTCCCCAAGTTGGTGTCGGTCAGAGTATTTTGTCACAGCAATGGAAGACAAACTAGAACAGAAGGGAATGAGAGAGAGAGGGAGGGGGAGGAGAGAGGGAAGAAGGAACGGAAATGTGTACCTTATTAAAATAGTAATACTGAACTTTTACTGAGAATAACAAAGCAACATTTTTTATGTAGATGAAGAAATCAATGCATAGAAGGTCTGTGTGATTTGTTCAAGGTCACACCCCTCAGAAGAAAATGAGGCAACCCCTGAAAGGAAGGTTGACATGACTGCAAGGCAAGAGCTCATGAGTTCTGCTTATAATTAGCTCTATTCAATGTGGACCTTTCCAGCTCTGTAGAGAAAAGATCAAGTCTAGGGAAAAAGTCAAGAGAGCTTAGGAGCATATAAACTGGGACCCAAGTCAAGTCAGGAAAACTAACCTTAGAAATTGGCTAAGAATCGTTTAGGGCCAGGACAAGAAATCAAATGTGATTAGAAAGGAAGTTGAAGTTGAACGCCAAATGCAGGAACCACAATAAAAAGGTAACTGAACAGCAGGGTGGACCGAGACCCCAGCAGTGACTCAAGAGAGGGAATCTTGAGAGGGCTTTCCTCTTCCCCAGCAGGCTCATCTGGTCAGAGCAGGCAGGAGCCAGTGCAGACACACAATCAGCCTCTCTCTCAGCAGTACACTGCTGCACATGCCATCCTCCCACTGCCCTGCTAACCCAGGCTGCTATCTCCATCCAATCCTTAATTGTAGTTTGTTATTTATCAAAGTAATGCATGTAGATAATTTTAGAAATTCAAGTAATATAGGAAGGAGTAGATAAAAAGCAAAGGCATCCCTTCTAACCCAACCCCCTTCCAGGTCTAACTTGCCACACTTGTGTTCAACTGTAAACTTCCTCCTTGCCAACCCAGGTCGCACAGAACAGCACATGTCAGAACCTGCCCCAGTGCTCCTCTGAGGAGGAACCTGGAATAAAGGCCACAAGATTTAGAGCCCAGATGCTTACATCCAGATGGACACCCAGGGCAAGGCCGGGAGGGGAGGGAGGGAGGGACGTCTGCTCAGACTCCTTTTGTCTCACTGATTTCCATGGGTGGATAGAAGGCTTCTCTCCATTGTCTGGAGTGTTTCGCATACTTTGCCAGCTCAAAGGAGTGAGTCAGCTTCTCCTTCCTTCTTTACTTCCATCTGTTGATAATGCAACTCTACAACCTTGTTGATTTCAGATAATACTCTGGCCTTCAAACACAATTTGAGTTCAAAGACAATTTTTGGCTAGTTGCCAGAAGTTTCTTCTGGGGTCAAGTTTTGAAATAGCATAGTTTTCCTTTGTCTGCCTTCCCAAAGTATATCATTCTTGTACCCACTCATTCAAGAAACATTGGATAGGGCCAGTTGCGTGCTCAGCTCAGTGGACACACTTTTCATATAATCTGTCCCCTTAAGCTGCAAGAGGCCAAGGGGACTAGAAGGCAGTGTGGTAAAGAGTTCCCAGGGAACTGGTTCAGGGGAAGCAGAAGGGAGACGTACTTCCCTGGTCAGGGCCCCTGTTTCTGTAATAGTGTTACTGAGGTGAGCTATGAATGTGGAGTCCTAGTTAGGGGTCAGTGGAGGTCACCTAGGGGCATGAATATGCGAGAAGTAATATCCCTGTAATTAGAGCCAAACAGGGCGGGTAGATGTTCATAACTTGACAGCAATCTATAAGCTTTCTGGAATAACAGCCTAAAACTCCATTTAAAGATGATGGCCCCTGCATCTTGGCTGTTCCAAACCAGTTCCACCAGTTCCTTGGTTTGAGACCTGTGGGTACAGATTTTGCAGATCTGAACAGACAGCTCTGCTCTAGCAGCAAGCTTCTCCTAACTCTCTTGGTCTGGTTCAGTTTTGCTGCTTTGGGTGACACAGTTACAATATTTGTCACCCTGATGTTTTCTTCCTTTCAGGAGATCCTCAACACTCCAGGGCCCCCAAAGAGGAAGTGACGTGCTTCTCACAGCTTCGTTTCCACTGTTTTAGATGCCCAGTGAAGGACAGAGGAAGCAGGAGCATAGGACGTGTGCGAGACTCCCCCTAAATTCCACTTTGCTATTTCTTTTTTTTTTTTTTCTGAACACTTTGATAACTAGTAAGAGAGAAAATCATCTTGGGGAAAAAACTATTGGGGTAAATAAGTCATAATGGTTATTATTTTGATGGAAAAAGAACACAATAAAACTGAAAAATAAAAGTGGAAATTGTTGAGAACAGGAGATGATCCAAGCATGGAGGACTGTGAAAGAGCAAGATTTCATAGTTTTGCCTAGAATTAGACTTCATGTAGGAAAAAGAAGCAAGGTAGAGAGGAAATAATAAAGACAACCATAGAAAACACAAAGCAAGGGGAAAGCCTGCCTAGTAGGAAGAGATTGAACACTCTAACTGGGAATCTAAACAATTTATAAGAAACATACATTAAACAAATACTGATAGAGCTGGTGTTATGGCTCAGCAGGGGTTGATGACCTGAATTTAATCCCTGGAACTCATATGGTGGAAGGAGACAACCCTTTGGGCCTCTACAGGCATGCTGCAGTACAGGTACCTACACACAGACACACACAAATGTACTTTTTTTTTTTTTAAGTACTGATAGAGCCAAGCACGGTGACTGTAATACCAGCACAGGGTAGGCTGAGGCAAGAGGATCTTGAACTTGTGGCCAGCACAGACCACATACTGAGACCTTGTCTCAATAAAAAAGATAGGCCTGGGCAGATGGTTCAGTCTGTAAAGTGTTTGCTGTGCAAACCTGAGAGGCTGAGCTAAGGTACTCACATCTGTAACACCAGTAACAAAGGTGGTGAAGACTGAGGGATCCCTGGAACTCACAAGGCAGCTAGTGCAGCTGAATCGGTGAGTTTCAGCTTCTGTGAGATAACCTGTCTCAAAAAAGGTGGAGAGTGACTGAGGAAGACACCCAATATCATCCATCCATACATGCACACATGTGCACCCATGCACCCACAAGCATGTAGACAGACATACACACATAATACATATATGATAAATAAATAACTGAAATGATAAGTACTGATAAGAAACAAAAGAGATAAGATACTAAAGGTGAACGGTGATCTATTCTTGGTCCGTTGAGCATCATTTTGATTTTAGCTAATAAAAATTTTCTAGCCTTAGACTAAAGCAAAGGGGACATTCTCTTCCCCCTTCTACATACAACCATTTCCAGGCAATCTTCCTTAGCAGGGCTGAGCCATGGAGGAACACAGTTGTAACCAGGACACGACTCACACCTCTCTGAACTACAGAGAGGAGGAATTGCATCCTTTAACTATTCAAAGCTAAAATTAAATTTCCTCCACCTGCTTTTGTAAATTCCTTCTGAGTTACTCCTCCATCTCTCTCTCAGCTCACTTTCAGAGAGGAAACAGTCAAATCAACAAAGATTCTTATTATTTTCTGAGTGTAGGAGAAAGGATTACAGCAACTCTTACAAATCATCTCAAAATTAAATCATGGCACAAAACATTCTGCAGTCATGAGAACACTATTCCCTAATAATACACTAAAAGCAGAAAGTTTCAGCCTACATGAACTGTATCTTCCTGCTACCTTCCATGTGCAATTTAATGTTCCATTCTGCACGTTTCCTTGGGTGGGCATAGTGCTCAACAAAAGAATGTAATTTAGTACTTCTTGGAAAGGAAATGGTCTTTTCAAATTGTTCATTAAGAAGTTTATCCTGAGCCAGGCATGGTGGTGCATGCCTTTAATCCCAGCACTAGGGAGGCAGAGGAAGGAGGATCTCTGTGAGTTCAAGGCCAGCCTGGTCTACATAGAGAGTTCCAGGACAGCTGGGGCTACAGGGAGTCTCAAAAAGACTAAAACACACACACACACACACACACACACACACACACACAAACACACACACACACACACACACAAAAAAAAACTGGGGCTCCTCATAGGCTTTTCCAAGTAGTAACTTGGAAAACTATGTCATTCTGAAGTCATTATTTTTTTCCATGAACTCTGTAAATTTGCCTACTGAATCTTTTAGAAAACATCTTCTGGTTTTTTTGTTGTTGTTGTTGTTTGTTTGTTTGTTTGTTTGTTTGCTGAGTCCAGCCTGCGTTCCTGGCTTTCTATGTAGATTAATTTCTCATGATGTCATGCCACTCTTCATCTTAGGAGGTATATATAAGTCTTAACTGCATCTCTCTGGAGATTTGTAAATCCTGGTACAGAGACTATCCAGAATAGGAAGAACTTTAACCCTAGCTGTAGGAGGCTGACCAGGAAGAAGGATTTTAGGTCATTTTAGCAGGAAGCAAGTTTGTTCTTCAGAACCAAAGGGAACTCTTTATGCAAGAATGTGGTAAGAGCATTGAGAAAGAATATTTTGCACAAATATGTCCCTCAAATTCTGAAGCCAGCTAATTAGGAATATTTTTTTTTTAGTGAACACATAAAAGAATTATCCATGTATCACCATTTCTTTAAAGTTGTTTGAGGAACAGCTGGTCTGGTCTACATAGCAAGTTCCCCAAGCCAGCTGGGGCTACAGGGAGACCCTATCTCAAAGAGCAAAAATTTATTTTTCAAGCAGTCAGTGGTTCTTAATAATGAAAGAACTTGAATTACACTAGGGGCAGAAAAGCCACCCTCAGAAAGCGTCTATATTGTGGGAATTGGCTGTGAAGTTTCATATGAGTGTGGGATGAAATGTAAAGTTCCTCTTCAGTTGTGCTGCCGGCAGGTTGATATTATCCCGTACTAAGCCAGCAGCTTAGAGAAACAAGACTGCTACCTAAGCTTCAGTGGCCCATTTTTTCTTGATCTATAACTGGTATCTAACACCTATAACTTCCAAAAAATGGAAATAGGATGGATTTCCTATCACTCAGTGAGCAAGACTCTTGCTAGACAGGGAGCAAGTAAAGATAACTCTGTGTAACAAACTACCTTCCCCATAGATAAACCCCTTAGTTAGGTTCACTGTGGCTAGGACAATGGGTTTGATTAAGAGACGAATGCTTGGACTAAGCAGCTAAGGGGATGTCAGCCTCATTGGAATATGAACTGCCATTGTTAGACTACCTGGGCTGTATCATGGAGGCCAGTGCAGGGGGATCAAGACAGGACTCGTGCTTACTGGACTTCATTTGAGGGACCATGGGAGGGAAAGACCCCAATGTGGAGCACAAATGCAGGATTGATGGTTGTTTGGGATTGCCAAGGAGGAACCTTTGAGCACTTCCTTAAGGAAAACATGACATCTTTTAGGGGAAAAAAAAAGTCTTCCAATTCAAGCGATATGCGTATGTAGGTATGTATATATTTATGTGTGTGTGTGTATATATATAACTATGTATATATTCTGAAGCAATACAAGTTGGAGAGAACAACAAAAGAACTAAAAAATGAAATATGGAAAGACTCAGAAAAAGATGCAGGACACATATGGCAGAGTGCAGGGACTCAGGGAAGTGACTCTAAATTCGATTGAAAAATGATGTATGACTTATGGAAAAAGTTTAATAACAATAAAAATTTAAAATTTTTTAAAAATTAAAAAATAAAGAGATGAATATTATGCAGAGCATGGAGATTCACACCTGAAACACTAGAATTTGGGAGTCAGAAGTAGGGGTTAAAGCCAACCTGAGGTACATAGTGAGACACTCTCTCAAAAAAACAAATGAATCCTAGCACTTGGGGGGTGCAGAGGCAGGCAGATCTCTGTGAGTTCAAGGCCAGCCTGGTCTACAGAGAGACAGGCCAGCTGGGATTAGGGGAGACCATGTCTCAAAAAGACCAAAAAAACCAAATGAACAAACAAACAAAATAAAATTTCCTATAGCACTAACAAGCTGTATCAGCTTTTTGAAGAAAGAACTAGTTGGGGTCATTTTTTTTTTTTTTTTGGTCTTTTTGAGACACAGTCTCCTTGTAGCCCCAGCTGCCCTTGAACTCACAGAGATCCACTTGCTTCTATCTCCCAAGTGCTTGAATGAAAGGCGTGTGCCACCACACCCCAAAGGGTCATATTTCTTTTTTTTAATTAATTTATTATTTTTTTATTTTATTTATTTTTGTATGTGTATGAATGTACTGTCTGCATGTAGGTTTGTGCACCCATGTCGTGCAATGTCATGGAGGTCAGAAGAGGGTCTCAGATTCCCCTGGAACTGGAGTTCTCCTGGAATTGGAGTTACAGACGGTTCTTAGCCACCATGTGGGTGCTGGGGATCAAACCCAGATCCTCTGCAAGAGCAGTCGGTGCTCTTAACTGCTAGTCTATCTCTCCAGCCCAATTTATTTATTATTTTTTATGTGTATGAGTGTACTGTCCACATGTAGGTTTGTGCACCTGTGTTGTGCTATGCCGCAGAGTTCAGAAGAGGGCGTCAGATTCCCCTGGAACTGGAGTTAAAGATGGTTCTCAGCCGCCATGTGGGTGCTGGGAATCAAACCCGGGTCCTCTGCAAGAGCAGTCAGTGCTCTTAACCACTGAGCCATCTCTCCAGCCCCAGGGTCATATTTCTTAAAAGGTTATTCTGCGACAATATCTAAAACATGCCTGAGGATGTACCTTAGTGCTTGCTTAGTTAGCATGACCAACCACCTATGATTTGATCCCCAGCACCACAGAAGAAGAAAAAGGAGGAGAGGGAAGAAGAATAGAAGGGAAAAGGAAGAAGAATGTGTGTTGTGTGTATGTGTGCATGTTATTGACAGAGAAAAATAATAAATACAAGGAACGAATTATTTATTCCACACATGTAACTGAATATGAAGATATCTAAGAAATAGGAAATAAAAATTGCAATAGGGAAAAGTTAAAAGTTGTGTCTTGTGGAATGGCTACCCAGCGTTTGTATGGAGGCTAATGGTTGTATAAAATAAACTCCCACTTTACACTACAAGAGACATAGTGGCCAAAGATTCCTGTGCTAAGCACTATATGAGGATTTAGTAAATCAGGTACTCCTACCTAGACTCTGAGTCTTAAGAAATGATGGGAAGACAGAACAACAGGTGAGAATCGGGGTTCACCTGGAGGGAGGGCTCTAAGACAGCACCCAGGGTCAGTGGCAGCACTGTGACAGCTCTCCCCTATGATTCTGGAGGTACAAATTTCCCACTAACAGCCTTCCTTTACCAAGCCTGGCTCTCCCACCTCCTCTCTGATCTTGTAAAGTACTCCACTTTCTGCAGAAAAATGCCTGCCTGAGTTAGCGGCAGTTGGTTTTTGTTGGTGTAAATGAGACTAACTTATTAAGGAATGGAATAGACAGTTTCCAATGAAGCAGCATATGCGGAAAATAAAGAGAAGTCCAACCTCTAAATGAAGAGGACACCATTTTCTCATCACTACACTAGCAGCTATTAAAAGAATTACTAGAATCCAGGGCTGGCAAGTCCAAGGAAACCAGTCACAAAGGCATCAGTGGAAAAGAACTAAGTTGGGCCGGGCGTGGTGGCGCACACCTTTAATCCTAGCACTTGGGAGGCAGAGGCAGGCAGATCTTTGTGAGTTCAAGGCCAGCCTGGTCTACAGAGTGAGTTCCAGGACAGCTGAGGCTACAGGGAGACCCTGTCTCGAAAAGACCAAAAAAAAAAAAGGAAAAGAACTAAGTTGATTCCACTCTTCCAAAAGGCAGGAAGGAAGTACATCTGAACTTCAAATGTGCGCATTCACTGATCTGTATATCCCTAACTAGCAATTTATCTTCTAATTATCCAGGAGCCCACATTAATAGTTTAAAAAAGAAAGAAAGCAACTATTTTTAGTACTTTAGTACATATAAAGTATGAGTGTATTGCCTGCATGTAAGTAGGTACATCCGTGTCATGCAATGCCAACAGAGGTCAGATTTACCTCCAATAAGAAGGTGTTGGATCCCCTGGAACTGGAGTTATGGATGGTTGTTAGCTACCATATGGGTGCTGGGAACTGAACCTGGGTCCTCTGCAAGAACTGCCAGTGCTCTTAACCACAGAGCCATCTCTCCAGCTCCAAGAAATTTTTATTATAGTCTTTGCAAAAAAGCATTATTCAGCAAAGGCCAAGTACTGAAAAAATACCTCTACAGCATCACAGAAGGGAGAGAAGTTTGCAAATAAGTAGATGTTAATTGTATAAAAACTGTACTGGAAGCCAGGCATGGTGGTGCATGCCTTTAATCCCAGCACTTGGGAGGCAGAGGCAGGTGGATCTCTGTGAGTTCAAGGCCAGCCTGGTCTACAGAGTGAGTTCCAGGCCAGCTGGAACTCAGAGACAGATCCTGTCTCCAAAAGACAAAGGGAAAAAAAGCATAATATGCAAAATTTTTACATGTTCCTAACTTTTCTGTCCCACGTCATTATGGTGGTTAATCGTCACTGTCAACTTGGCTGGATTTTGGTTCACTATGGAAACAAACCTGTTGAGTGTCTATGAGAGTACTTCCAGAAAGGTTTAACTGAATAAGGAAGGCTTTCCTTAAACGTGAGCAGCACTGTCTCATGGGTTGGGATCCTGGACGGAACAAAAATGAGAAAGCAAGCTGCTTTCAGACTCAGGACACCATGTTACCATGTCCTGCTGCCATCCCTGCCCTACCATGATGGTTTGCACCCTGAAACTGCGTCAAAGTGAACCCTTTATTCCTTGTTTTTGTCAGGTATTTTGTCACTGCCACAAGAAAAGTAACTAGTACAGTTATATAACAGAAAAACAAACTTTCTCATATGATTAAGGTTAGTAACCCACTGACTTTGAGTTCACAAGAAAGGAGCTTATCTAGGTGAGCCTGACCTAACCATCTGGGACCTTGAATAGTAGAGACAATAACAAAGTCTGTGTGTTCTTATGGATTTGATGATGAAGCGGAAGGGACAGCATACAAAGACTCTGGCGGTGACTATGAAGACATACCAGTGACCCTTAGCCAGTACTCTAACAGCCAGAGCTTCGGCGTGGATTGTCCCTAGATCTTCCAGAACGTGCAGCTTTACTGACACCTTGATATTGCTGCATTTGTACAATGAAATAACTTGGCCATAGTACAGATAATTTGTTATTTATTTGTTTGTTTGTTTATTTATTTATTTATCTTTGAAACAGGATCTCACTATGTAGCCCTGGATGGCTAGGATCTCTCTAGACCAGGTTGTCCTTAAGTTCATCCCAGCCTCTCGAATACTGGGATTAAAGATGTATACCACCTGTGATGGTTAATCCTGGGTGTCAACTTGACTGGACTAAGGGACAAATGAGAGAAGGGGGGTCTTCTGATTGGACCGCCTTGGCCTGGATGGCCCACCCCAGGTGTGGGCGTTGCCTTCTGCCGGCAGGCAGTATTTAAGGCCACGGCAGAAGAAGCTGGTCCCTTCTTTTCTCCTGCAGCTGCCTCTCTCATCTGGTGAGTTTGTCTTGCTGCTGTGATCAACCTTTCAGATCCCAGCGTGTTCTGAGACCAGCAGATCTCCTGGAATCCATTCAGGCCTTCATCACTGGATTGGGACTACTGAGACATCCAGCCTTGCGGACTGAGCAGTTCCCTGGATTCTCTCGGCCTTTCCAGTGTGTTGAACTCCTTGAACAAATATATATAGCTATATATATTTGTCCTGTTACTTCTGTTTCTTTAGAGAACCCTGACTAATACAGATTTTTGGTACCAGAAGTGGTTCTGGAGAAACAGAATTGAAAGGATGAATTTCTTTAGTGGGCTTGGTACTCTCTGGAGCCAGCTCTCCAACTCAATGAAGCTTAGAGTTACTGAAGGCTTTCCTGGTGGCATGAAGAGGAATGATAATCCTTGGTGCAGACTATTTGATGTAATTATGAAGATAGATCCATTTGACTCACCTGACTCGCCTCTTGTGAGAAGCCAGGAATTTAGCGACTCTATATATAAAACGTTCAAGAAATTGCGGAAAAATAAGGAAAATAATGATGTTGCCTTGTTGCTCCTAGCATGTCTGGATAAACTGATAGAGGAAAATAAAGAGCTCGGTGATAAAAATGACCAGCTCTGGATTCGAAACAACAGTTTAAAGGTTTCCAAGTGTGCTCTGGAAGAGAATCTTCTCTCCAGTAGCCAAAGAGCTAAAGTTGCAGAAAATCAAGCTGGAGCCCTTATTACACGATTGGCTGATTTACAACGCAAATTTAATTCCCAGCCACGAAAAGTGTCAGCAGTTAAAGTGAGAGCACTGGTGGGGAAAGGGTGGAACCCTGAAACTTGGGATGGAGATGTGTGGGAGAACCATGATGATGAGGATTTTGAACCCTCGGATTCTGAGGGATTTTCTTTATCTGAGGAATTAATCTCCCCACCCTCAGCAGAGAATCCACACCCTGCAGATCCCTCCTCCCCACTCTTGCCTGAGGAAACTAATTCCCACCTCCCAGTGGGAGCTAATGTCCCTCAGGGCCCAATAATTGTTGCCTCCAGACCTATAACCAGATTGAAGTCTAAGCAAGCCCCTCAAGGTGAGATAGAAAGTGTGGTCCACGAGGAGGTGCGTTATACCACTAAAGAAATTAATGAGTTTGCTGATTCATTCTGGCAGAAGCCTAAGGAATATGTGTGGGAATGGATTTTAAGGGTGTGGGATAATGGTGGAAGGAATATAAAATTGGATCAGACTGAGTTTATCGATATGAGCCCACTGAGTAGAGATTCTAGGTTTAACATGGAAGCTCGAGCAGTTAAAAAAGGTGTTAAAAGTTTATTTGAATGGTTGGCTGATGTATTTATTAAAACATGGCCTACTAACAGCGAGTTAGAGATGCCTGATATTCCTTGGCTTAGTATTGATGAAGGGATTGTGAGGGTCAGACAGATGGGCATGCTCGAATGGATTCGAACTGTAAAACCACATTCTCTACAATATGAGGACCCAGAGGATATGCCATTCACTGAGTGTATAAGATGGAAAGTACTGAGAGAGACACCAGAACATTTGAAGAGCTTTGTTTTTGCTCTATTTCTTATGCCAGATCTTACAGTTAGAGAAGTTGTTGCTCGTTTGCATAAATTAAATGTACACGTAATAGGTTTAACAGGACCTCAGGGTAGGCGTCAGGTGGCAGCACTGAATCGCAGAAGGCCAGATGAGTGTAGTTACCATAATTATCATAATGGGTGGCAAAGGCAAAACAATACCTATAATGGCATGACCCGAAATGATCTTTGGAACTGGCTAATTAATCATGGCATTCCCAGGAACCAAATACATAAGAAGCCTACTAAGTTTTTATTTGATCTGTATAAGCAGAAAAGCTCTAGAACAAATGACAGGAAGTCAACATTGGATTTTAGGAGTAGCGAATCCTGCCCAGTTAACCAGTTTCCAGACTTGAGACAGTTCACAGACCCAGAACCCCTTGAATGAAGGGGTGGCCAGGTTCCAGTGAGGAAGGACCTTGTCACAATACCAAAGAGTTATGCTGTTTGCCTTCCTCCTGTCCTTCCCCAGAGGGACCTGAGGCCTTTTACTAGGGTAACTGTACACTGGGGAAAAGGAAATAATCAGACTTTTCGAGGCCTATTGGATACTGGTTCTGAGTTGACACTGATCCCAGGAGACCCTAAAAAGCATTGTGGCCCTCTGGTTAAAGTAGGGGCCTATGGAGGTCAGGTGATAAATGGAGTTTTGGCTGAAGTCCGACTCACGGTGGGCCCAGTGGGTCCCAGAACTCATCCTGTGGTTATTTCCCCAGTACCAGAATGTATAATTGGGATAGATATAATTAGAAATTGGCAGAATCCCCACATTGGTTCCCTGACCTGTGGAGTGAGGGCTATTATGGTTGGAAAGGCCAAATGGAAACCATTGGTGTTACCTCTACCAGGGAAAATAGTGAACCAAAAACAGTATCGTATCCCTGGAGGGATTGCAGAGATTAGTGCCACCATCAAGGATTTGAAAGATGCAGGGGTGGTGATTCCCACCACTTCTCCATTTAACTCTCCAATTTGGCCTGTGCAAAAGACAGATGGATCATGGAGAATGACAGTTGACTATTGAAAACTCAAGTGATACCAATTGCAGCTGCTGTACCAGATGTGGTGTCCTTACTTGAGCAGATTAATGTGTCTCCTGGTACCTGGTATGCAGCTATTGATCTGGCCAATGCTTTCTTCTCAATACCGGTTCATAAGGACCACCAGAAGCAATTTGCTTTCAGCTAGCAAGGCCAACAGTATACCTTTACTGTCTTACCTCAGAGGTATGTTAACTCTCTAGCCTTGTGCCATAACTTAGTTAGAAGGGATCTTGATCGCCTGACTCTTCCACAAAATATCACACTGGTCCACTATATTGATGATATTATGCTGATTGGACCCAGTAAACAGGAGGTAGCAGCTAGTCTAGACTTGTTGGTAAAGCATAACATAAGAAGAGGCTATTTATTGGGTGTCAAATTGACAGGGGGTGGACTTGTGATGGTTAATCCTGGGTGTCAACTTGACTGGACTAAGGGACAAATGAGAGAAGGGGGGGTCTTCTGATTGAACCGCCTCAGCCTGGATGGCCCACCCCAGGTGTGGGCATTGCCTTCTGCCGGCAGGCAGTATTTAAGGCCACGGCAGAAGGAGCTGGTCCCTTCTTTTCTCCTGCGGCTTGCCTCTCTCATCTGGTGAGTTTGTTTTGCTGCTGTGATCAACCTTTCGGATCCCAGTATGTACTGAGATCGGCAGATCTCCTGGAATCCATTCGGGCCTTCAGCACTGGATTGGGACTACTGAGACATCCAGCCTTGTGGACTGAGCAGTTCCCTGGATTCTCTCGGCCTTTCCAGTGTGGTGCAGCTACTGTTGGACTCCTTGAACTCTGTCATGTGAGCAAATCAATAAATTGTATATAGCTATATATATTCGTCCTGTTACTTCTGTTTCTTTAGAGAACCCTGACTAATACACCACCACACATAACTTTATTTTTAAACTACTGTGTATTGCTTTTTTTCACAAATATAAATAGGACATTTTTCAATATTTACAAAAATTAGAAATCATGTATTTAAAGTACCTTGGAAAGAATTTTAATACCCATGAATTTTCTGCTTGTGAAGAAGGTAATAATTTAAAACTTCAGGAATACTGAGCCAAGTTAGATTTAAAACAATTTTTTGCATATCTTATAATTCTTTTTACTTTTCACCATTTTATTGCCAAATGCAATTACTTATGTTAGCCTGTCTTCCCTTCTTACTCAAAGGTCTTACCCAAATCAAGGTGGTTAATGTCAGCAAGAACTTTAATACCCAAGGAGATACTTTGTACATATTTAAGCTGTCACTAAGTTCAGAGGTAGATCAATAGTATGTAATTTGAATAACTGTTTCAGGTGGTGATATTTTAAATCTTAGACTGTTAATAATGCTTATATATCACCTTAACAGTTAGTTTTTACATACCTTAAGTGCAACTCCATAATCCTGACAATAAATTTGGTGGTGGATAGTTTTACATTATTTGTTTTTATGCATGTGGGTGTTTCCATGAGTTTATGTACACTAAGTACATAAAAGAGACCAAAAAAGGGCATAGATTCCCCAGAAACTAGAAGGACAGATGATTGTGAGTCACCCGATGTGGGTCCTGGGACCCAAACATAAATCCTGGGCAAGAGCAGCGAGTTCTCTTAACTGCTGAGCCATCTCTCCACCCCAGATGGTTAGTATTATTAATCCAGACATCTAGATAGTGAAACAAAGCTTGGTTCATAAGTGCTACAAACTGCTTAAATCTGTCTGTATAATACATCCAAATCTAGGTGAACATTATTATAAAAGAACTACCTCCGAGATTACTTGTTAAAAATCCAATCCCATGAGAAAAGACCAATCCATACTAATAAAATCTAAATTTAATTGTATTTTAAGTGAGTTTATTTTAAATGATATGAGAGTAGCATGCCCTCTGTAAGAGACCTAAATATTTCCCTTTCTTTTTATAGTTCTAATTTGCATACCGAATTCTTTTTTTCATAGATTATGTAGCAGAATGGCATTTGTGAAAGCAGCTGGCACATGGGAGAAATTGAATAAAAGCTATTTAAAATGAAAAAGAAGCTTCAGCCTAGCATTTGTGCAATCTATCACAAATTCTATTTTTGAAATGAAGTACAATGAAATCCTTTTGACAGTTCTTTAGAGGAAAAGAATAACTGAGTTAATGGACTGGCCTCACTCAGATCTGATTGAACGACCTGTGTGTACAGTATACAGTATATAAGGCATGGTATAGATATGCCAGTGACATCAACTCATAAAAATAAACCAAGCAAGGAAATAACACCATATGTACTCGTAACTCCTTAAACTGTCCCTAAAATAAACAAGTGGTTGAGTTTCTAAAGAGGCCACAGTGAAGGTCGTAAAATTGTTACCTGGAGACTGGGGGAAGGTGGCTCAGCAGGTAACAGAGTCTGCTGCACAAGTATGAGGGCCTAAATTTAGATCCCCAGCACCATGTGAAAAGCCAGGTTGGTTGTACATATGCCTATAACCCCAGCACTGGCAGTGGGGAGGAGGGAGACAGAAACGAGAGGCTCTGTGAGAGACTCTTTCTCAAGGGAATGAGGTGGATAAAAAGAAAGAAGGACGCCCAGTGTCCTCTGGCCTCCACAAAGATGCTGGCATACCTACACACAAAAAATCTATGGCACACATATGCACACAATAATGCAATAATAAATAAATAATAAAATGGTCATCTGTTGAGTAAAAGCAAAGAGCTAAAGATGCTATTGGGGAGCAAGATGTGGGTCTGTAAAGGCAGTTGTGTGTGTCTACTTCAGGTCACGTTTCAAAGAGCCTCTCCTGAGGCTACTTCAGTGCTCATAGGCCAGATGACCAAGACAATGGTGCAGTTTATGTTCTTCTGAGGCTTCTGTCCCTGGTTTATGGATACCTGCCCTCTCGCTGTTCCTCAAACGATAGTCCATGTTGTGCTGCTGTAACAGAATGTATTGAGAATGGGTTATTTATTAGCTCACAGTTATAGAGGCTGTAAATCCAAAGGCATGGTGATGGCATCTGTTCAGCATTCTAAGGAAACTTCTTATTATATTGTCCTTTGGTGGAAGATGATAGAAGTGTAAAAAGCATGGGTGTATGACAGAGAAGGGAACTGGACTCATTTTCATCAGGAACCCACTTCTGTACTGCTGGCATCATCCATCTACAAAGGAAGGGTTCTAGTGATCTAACCAGATACCAACACTATTGCATTAGGAGTTAATTTTTCAGTACATGATCTGTGAGGGACACATTCAAATCACAATTGATTTTATCTGTATTCTCAGTGTCTCTTTGTGTGTCCTGATTTCTTCTTCTAAGGACATCAGTCGTAGTGGGTCACCAGCCTCATTTTAACTTAATTACCTCTTTAAATAGCCTATCTCTCAAGTTAGTCATGTTGAGATACTAGGTGTTAGGATTTCAAAATATTAATTTAATAATTAGATGCATGGGTCACTTCCTATTAAGGGGACGATCCAAAGACAGGATGTTATTATCCTAAACACTCAATTTCTTAAAGCAAAGATTAGTAGATATGAATCACAGATTAACCCCGACACAATTACCCACTCTCACCAACTGACAAGCCAGCCCAACAAAGAAATATCTGAATTGAATTATATCATAAGATCAAGTGGACTTAAGGTACATTTACAGACTATCCCTTCCAAACCCTGAAGACTACACATTTTGCTCAGCAACACATGAAACTTTCTCTAAAATGCATCACATATTAAGACAAAGAGCATGTGGTATCAAATGTAAGAAAACTGAAATAATTCTGTTCTGTTGCTAGGATCAGAAGGACTATAGGAGAGAGAGAGAGAGAGAGAGAGAGAGAGAGAGAGAGAGAGAGAGAGAGAGAGAGAGAGAGAGAGAGAGAGAGAGAGGGCATATACACTGACATACATTCTCACAAAGGATTCCCTGAGCTTTTCAGGACCACATAAACACAATGATGTCCCTTCTAAATCATGAAAGGCTAGAAAGTTTAGTGATTAATGATTAATAACTCAAAAACAGAAGTAAAATTTCAACTCTGCTATCAAGCAGTTCTGAACTAGGCAAAGAGCTTGAACCATTCTGCTTCATCACCAAAGTGATGCAATGATACCTCATGGGAGTTTCCTCAGGACTTAATAGATGCCATATGTTTATCAAAATGCCTGGCTCACAGGGCTTCATGATAGTCAACAACTACTGTTTATGGATCAGGTCAAATAATTTCACTAAACATAATGGCCAGGATGTTTCTCTTCACTTTCTGGGGGCTTCCATAACAAAATAGCACAAACTTGGACATTTACAAGAACTCAGGTTTATTTTCTCATGTGTCTATTTTTTCAAAAATCTGAAATCAAAGTGTTAGCAAGGCCACATGCCCACTGAGAGTCTGAGTAGAACCCTTCCTGGACTTCCTGTGGCCCAGTGGTGGCCAGTAACCAGCATTCCTCATCCTGTCCATCCACCATGGCATTATCTGCCTCTTCTCTTCATATGGCATTCCCTCCTGTGTGTCTCTGTATCCACATTGCCTTCACCTTATAAAGGCATAATTTATGTTGGATTCGGGCCCAACTGAATGAAATATGATATCATCTTGAGCAATTACACCTGTAATTACACCTATTTTAAATAGGGTTACATTCTGAGTTATTAAGACTTTGAAATATATTTTCAGGAAGCACAATTCAACTTGTAGCATTAAAAATGAAGGCCATATTATTTATAGTTCTTTTCTTAACGCATTTAATACAGACCTCCAGTGGATATGCATGTGTTTACACTGTCTGCCAGCGCTATGCTAGGCATTGAGTATGTATCACCTAACAAAAAAGCTCTAGCTTTTGGAGACCAATTCTCTAAAGATACATAAAATAGCATTTATTGGGCAATAACTTTATATCAAGCACTGTTATCTTTTTACATGTATTACTTTCCCTTCTGGGGTAAATGGTAATGAGAACTCTACCAAGGCCAGCAGAGTTAAGTAAGCTGGTCAAAGTCACACAGCTACTAAAAGGGATAAAACAAGAGCCCAAGACAAGCAGGCTGGCCCAGAACCCAGGACCATAGTGACTGAACCATACTGCTTTGTAGATGAGGCTAGGGTATGGTAGGAAGACAACACTGAGAGTTCTCCATCCTTTCCTATAGCATGAAATAGGTTTTTACATGTTAGAATTTCCACATTATCACCGAAGTCCAAGTCTTTGTCAGCAAATAATGTATACAAGGTATGCGTTCTTGAACTATTATGCAAAAATCAATTGTCAATAAATAATATCACATTGGGTTTGTTTACTTTTTTTGTTGTTCTTTTTGAGACAGGGTCTCCCTGTAGCTTCAGCTGTGTGTCCTAGAACTCGCTATGTAGACCAGGCTGGCCTTGAACTCACAAAGGTCCTCCTGCTTCTGCTTCCCAAGTGATAGGATTAAAGGCATGGGCCACCACATCCGCCATGGGTTTGTTTACTTTTAAGGTTTTACTTTTTCCATATAATTTTTGTTGAACAGCTTCTAATATCCAAAATTAATTATTTACAGATAAATGTATACATATATGTGTATATACATATGTACACACATATGTGTGTGTGTGCATTCCATCTCTATCCCTACTTCTCTCTGTATATAACAAAAGGCTTAAACACACTGAAAGTGCTATTAAAAAGAACTACAGCAAATTTCATGGCTGCAACATCCCTGTCATGTCTAGAAAACACTATCTCACAGCAGGTGCCCTGGTCCTCTGGCTCTTAGAATCTTTCTGTCTCCTTTCCACAGTGGTTCCTGAGTCTTAAATACAAGGACTGTGTCATACAAAATTTTCCAAAAAAAAAACCCCTGGAAATTAAAAAATAATAAAAGAACTACAGCTGGGTGCAATACAGCTGGGCATGGTACTATAAACCCAGTACAGTGAGGCAAGAGGATCACAGCACATTTGAGCCCAGCCTGGTCTACACAGCAAGACATTGTCTCAGACTCCCTCACATACTCCAGCCCATATATACAAAATAAAATTATATAAAAGAAAGTAACCTTTAAAAGAATGTTTTAAATAGAGGTAAGTGGACTTCCCATTGCCGTCAGTTATCAAGATTGAGTCTGTAAGGCTGACATGCTGAAGTCTGACAGTAGTTCTAGCTCTGTTACTGAAAGAGAGATGAAAATCCAGTAAAGTCAATGTCCTTGGTTCCTACAACAAGGCCGTGATCGGGCTGGGGGCCCCGGTGAAAACAAAACAGCTCGTGACTACTTCCTAAATGTATTTATGGAAAAACATCCATGGCTGGAAGGCAAAAGCCATTTCACTTCCCCCACCACCCCCAACCACACACACACACACACTCCCTGAGAATCCACACATTTGGACACATTCTTCCAGGTAATTGATTTTATATGCTATTTACAATGATTCCATTCCTCCACTTAGGCAAAGTGTAAGAGCCAAAAAATTAGAAATTTTTTTTTTGTACAGCTTGGGGAAAAAAATCATCATAGGCAAAATTGTTAGTTTTTTCATTTGCATATGAGGGATTCCTTCCCTTCACTTACTACAACACCATGGCTCTTGGAGGGAGAGTTGACCTAAAAGACGAGAATCTTGAAGTAGTTGTGGTTGGATGCTAATATTAAGCCAAAAGATCACACATCCCCATTAAAAGAAATGATTCTGTGATCTGTGTCCAGATGCTTAACTTTTCTTTTTTTTTTTTTTTAATTTTTTATTTATTTCCGTATGTGTATCAATGTACTGTCTGCATGCAGGTCTGTGCACCCGTGTCATGCAATGCCGCGGAGGTCAGAAGAGGGTCTCGGATTCCCCTGGAACTGGAGTTCTCCTGGAATTGGAGCTTCAGACGGTTCTCGGCCTCCATGTGGGTGCTGGGGATCGAACCCGGGTCCTCTGCAAGAGCGGTCGGCGCTCTTAACCGCTAGGCCATCTCTCCAGCCCCGATGCTTAACTTTTCTATCCTAATGAGGAAGCTGTAAGTGTTCAAGCATGGCAATAGAGGTTCCGAATTTCACTCACTGGTAAATCCCTAGCACTGAGGGAAGGGCCTGGGGGGAGGAGGTGGGGAATACCCATGTTGTGCTTCCTTGAGTCCCCCAGGAGCACCCACTGGTAGAATAAATGAATGCAGCTAGTATCTTCATTTCAAGGTAGTAGGATATCAAAGAACAGGAATCCACTAAAAATTACAGTATAATGTACAAGACATACGAATATATCACATTAAAACAAAGCATAATGCAAGCATTTTCAAGGATCTCAGAGAAGCAGTGGAGAAAGTATTAGCTTAGGAAAAAGAATGTCTGAGTTTTCCTGGTACTAATTACAAGCTCTTTGGTCACCCCTTGAGCTTTGAGCTAGAATATCCTCATCACTGTGTTAACATACATGCTGATGGAAAAGCTGGAACAGTTAAATATTTAAAATCTAAAGCTTCGTCCTATAAGATGTTTCTCCTCTAAGGTCAGAAAAGATACATTACCCATGACAATTAGTTGCAAGGAACATCTTAACAAGTGTATGATAGATACATGGCCAAAATGGAACTGCATTCATAGGATTATTGGAGAAATGAATGTAGTAATGTGCTTAATAAATTATTAAAAAAAATAAAGAATGTGTTTTATGACCCTGTTCCCACTAGACCAAATTTTCTGTTTTTATTGCACTATTTGACTAACATATTTCCTGCATCATTCCCATAATGGGCAATATTGAATCTGTCAGGCTCAATATGTATGAATCCTAAAATGATGTGAGCAAGTATTTCTGTGTCTCCTAAAGAAAGTTAGTTGGCTCTGTCCTTTCTTGTCTTCTGTCTGGAATTTAACAAAATATGCAAGACTGTTCCCTACCTGGAAAATGTATATCGACCATTACCTATAGAGTGGCAATCTCTTCTTCATTATAAAAGAAATCACAATTTTACTGCTTATGCTTAACTGAAATACATTTTCCGTGATTTGTTTCATCATAAACTCCCTTCCATCCCTAATCATTGCTGTCTTTACCACAAAAACCAATAGACTGAATGCTGTGAGTTTGAGCTTGGGAAGCATGTAGAATACTGAGGGACTGTTAACAAATACTATGAGGGATACAATAAAGCTGGTGGCTCTTCTAGAAGAGCAATGTATGAACATAGGATGGGTTTTCTTTCTTTACAGTTATCAAGAGTTTGTTAAATTTTGTTCATATTGCCTGAGCAAGTCTAATAATGTGTTGGAAATACAGTGTAAGCCTATCAAATTTCCAGAGAGCACTGGGCTGAAGTTGATGGGCACTGGCACTCACAGCTTTCAAAGATACAAACAGGGGCTTGCTTTGTTTGATCTTAGAATGGAAGAACAGAAGAAAGCCCAATTGTGGAGAATAAATGCTGTGCCTTAAATGATAAATGCTGTGCCTTAAATAACTGTAAAACAGCAATCTATGTTTATTAATGGCAGGCAGAATCCAAATTAATTTTATTTATTTTATCTTTTTTTTTTTTTAGACAGTGTCTCCCTAAAGCCCCAGCTGGCCTGGAAATCACTCTGTAGGCCAGGCTGGCCTTGAACTCACAGAGATCCACTTGCCTCTGCATCCTGAGTGCTAGGATTAAAGGCATGAGCCACCATGCCCACCTTAAAGACAGTTCTTAGGTGCCATGTGAGTACTGGGAGTCGAACCCGGGTCTCCTGCAAGAGCAGTTGGTGCTCTTAACCACTGAGCCATCTCTCCAGCTCCCAGATTGATTTTAAAGCACAGCATGGTAAGAAAAAATTCTTTAATTTTAAACCCATAAAGACCACTGGTGCCACTCCATGTACAGCAATTCCTCCCCACTGATGGACAGCAGTAAATAAGTGTTTGCAGAGGAAGTCTGTTTAAGGAGCCAATACTGGGAGCAAGGAATGTGTAGTTTAATAACAATACAATCTTACATGCATTAAAACCATAATCTCTGCATTCAGGTAGTTTCCCGGGAAAGTAAGAGTCAACTCAGGCTTTGCAATCTGGAGTCACACTCATAAGTGAAGGGCAAATAGGTTGAGTAATGCTGTAGCTTGTTTCTCTGATACTCCAATGAAACACTGATCAAAACAACCTACCGAAGGGCTTATTTGGCTTATAGCTCACAGTGCACTATCCCGGGAAGTCAGGGCAAGAACCTGGAAGCAGGAACTAAAACACAGACCATGGAGGACTACTGCTTACTGGCTTCTCCTCTGGCCTGTGGCCCTACTTCCTTTCTTGTACAAACCAGGACCACCTGGCCATAAGAGGCTGTACCCTCCCACATCACTCAACCATCAAGAAAATGCCTCAAAGACATGCCCACAGGCCAATCCAATAAAGGAAAACTCCCTCTTCCCAGGTATGTCAGCTTGATAACTGAAGCTATCCAGCACAGGTACTAAACCTATCTACTTTAATGACTGGCATCCCTATTAAACATAATTCCAAACCAAATCAATGGTTGTTACAGGGCATTATGGCTTTAGCCTCTAACACCAACACGTTAAAGGATGAGGAAGGAATGTGAACTCAAGGCCAACCTGGGCCACATAGCAAGACCCTGCCTCAGAAAAAAAGGCATTAGGGCCTTGATTATGATATACACAAATAAAATATAAATATAAATAAAACATCAAATATAAATATGTAACAAGATTTAAAACAAATGTGTACATCATGCCTACTGAAAACAAAAATTTAGATCAGGTCATAAGTTAGACATGTCTAATTTCATGGCTAATTAACAATGAAAAATAAACAAATACAATTTTTAATAGCAAAAACATAAAGCATTTGTTTTTCTCATGCAATTGCTTGAAGTTCCACTTATGTTCTCTGGGCTCAAAATTTTGAGTTGTATATAGATCTGGTTCTGTTTCTTTTATTCTTCTTGAACCAGTACATAAGCATAAATCAAACCTTTGCCTACATCATGTCTGCTCAGGCCCCATTTGGCCATGGCAGTCACATGACCAAGCCTAAATGTACTCTTCCCATCCTCAAGAATGGGAAAGGTATGAGCATATAATATTTTCATATAAAGGGAATAAAATACTGCAGCCAGTAATTCAGCCCATAACACCATGGCTGTCACAAGGAGAATGTGGCACATCAGTATAAAGCCTCTATGTGGCAGGAAATTACCACATCAAAATATGAAAAATGGGTTTATAGTCCTTAGAGCTGAAAAGAACTTCAGCCAAACTGTATCACTTTTGGGATAAGGTATTTGAGCCCCCCAAAGAGGAAGAATCTTTCCCACAATGGTGTGACCAGTTGGTGTCCTACAGAAGCTAGCCAAGTCACCTTCCGATTCACTACAGCAGAGGAAGAGGAAAGTGTTGTCTCTCCAAGAAAAAAAAAGGTGAACAAGATAGAGTTCTTTATAAATGTCAAGAGTCTCATGAAAACAGAAAGGTTCCTGATCTCCTAGAAATTTCTATCATGAATTCAAACATTATGGAAGTGACTATCAAATTCACATATCCCATGATTACTTTATGTTAAATTATGCCTAATTTAACAAAAATGATCTTCAAAAAACAGAAAAAGATCTTTTCTGCGAGGCCTCCTGGCTCTGGCCTTCAATGCCAGCTACTTGGAAGGAAAACACAAGAGGATCTCAAGTTCAAGGCCAGCCTGAACTGTTTAGCAGGATCCCATCTGCAATGGTTAGTTCTGTTTGGCAACTTGACCCAATCTAGAATCAACTGGAAGGAGAGTCCTTAATGAGGGTTCTATAGGTCAGGTTGGCATGCAGCCATATCTGTTAGGACTGTACTGATTATTTTAACTGATGTGGGAAGACCCAGCATAAAAGCAGGTAGCACCATTCCTTGGACTTTGATTCTGAACTGAATGGTGGAAAATGGAGCTGGGCAGTAGGCATTTGTGCATTCCCTCTCTTCACTTGGCTGCGGATGTGAGCAACTGCTTCAAATACCTTCACTTCCCAGTAATGATGGACTGTAACCTGAAATTGGAAGCCAAATAAACCATTTCTCCATTAAAATTGCTTTGCTCAGAGTATTTTATCACAGTGGCAGAAACAATACTACCCTGTCCTAAAAAGTACAAAGAAGGCTACACAGCGCATGTAGCTCAGTTGTAGAGCTTCCCCAAGTATACATGAGGCTCAGGATTCAAAGCTCAGTACTGAAAAGAACAAGATATTTTCAGCACACATTCTGTAATCTCCACCTCTCCTTTTAGGAGAGCCTGAAATACCACACATTTTTGCCACATTTGTTGTAGTTCAATCTTTCCATTGATGGGACCAGCCAGGGTGTCCTCGACACCTTCCACCCTCTTTCATGGGCTCACACCAGGTTTTCCCTCATGTCATTTAAACTACTGTCTTAGTTTCTTTTCCCTGGCTATAATAAAATATACCAACAAAAGCAACTTAGGGAAACAAGGATTAATTTTAGCTCACAGTTCAAGGTACAGTCTACCATGGGAAATAAAGGCAACAGGAAGAGGAAGCACCTGGTTCTATTAATTGCCAGCCAGAAGAGAGCAATGAGTAAATGCTAGTGCTTAGCTCACTCTTTTATCATATAGAGTCTAGGATGCCCCACCTGACATCAATTATAATACAATCAAGGTAATCGCCCCACAGCCAGAGGCTCATCACCTAGGTGATTCTGGATTCCATGAAGTTGACAACACAAAGGATTACAACTACCCCACTCTTTTTCTCAACATCTTAGGCATGCTCCATTTTCACAAAATTATGCTTATACTATAATATGTCCCCTTTTGATATGCGTGCATAAATTATTGCACTTAACAGTTTAACACTGGAGCCTCGAAGGGGCCAGGCACGATGCCAGTGTCCTGAATGACTGGGGTTTGAATAGTGAACTGAAGGCTGCAACACAGAAGTGTGTTTACTGCTCCAATCAAATAAAGTATAAGACAAAGCTAGTCTTTCATATGCCCAATCATGTCATTCTGGGCTGATAGGCACAAATAATAAGCTTCTCATGAGAATGAATGCAAAGGACTGTCACAGACAGAATGAAGCCCTGGTTTCTGCTCTGAGTAGGGAAAAAGATGGTGGGTGTAGTTAGAAACTGTTCCAAGTGCTCTTGAGTTGCCAAACACATAGATTTGCCCATCAGAAGAAAGAAAAGCCTTATTTGGGAGAGATCCAGAATTAGGACAAGAAGATAAAGTTATGGAGAGAAATGATTTACGCTTGAAATGTGGAAAAACTGGGTGCCAATCAGAGCTATCTAGAAATGGTCTGGGCTGCTTCTTGTGCCACCATGTTTCAGGCCCCCATCACATTGGAGGATAAGCAGAGAGACAAGTTGTCACAGATGGCATTCCAATGATGACATCAGAAGAAGGGATGCCAGGAGGTGATGCTGGGAGCTTCAGTACAGTTTTCTAGGAGCTAGCCATGGAAGATGAAAAGACGAGATCAAGAAAAGTCGAGCCCAGCTCCACTCCTACCACTTTTTAGCTGAGTGACCTTGACTAGGTTATTTAACCTCCTCGAACCACTATTTCCACACCTGAATTCATTTTCTCCTACTACTTGTTATGAGGAATTAGTGAGGTTATTACCTGTGAAGTGCTTTGAACGTCACAAATAAGCACAGTGAAGTGGCAGAGACTAAGCTTTCAACAGTATTAGTTACTGTTATGACTCAAAGTAGAAGGCCAGAAGAGTCAGCCATATTGGAAAGGACACTGATGATTTAAGAACCAACTCTGGGCACAGCAGAGCAAACCACACAGCTCTAGGAAAAGTTAGGCAAAAAAAAAAAAAGGGGGGGGCACTGTGGCAGCCTTGCTCACACTCGGGTTTCATGGCCGGTGCATTGATAAATGATGTGGATTTGTAAACCTTTACCTTTTCCCCAGCACTCACTGACTCATTGCAAACACATGAATGCACTCAACACTCCCCATCACTGTGGATTTGATCATCAGATTGACCAAACACACTGCAAGTATATACAGCTGTTCACTATTACACTTACTTGAATGTGGAGAAATATATACGTGTATTTCTTAGGACAGGTTGAGAAGAGAAGCTTCCATATTCAGACTATGGTTTGGAATATATGTGTCCCTCCATAACTCCTGTGTTGGAACATAAACCCAGTGTGATAGTATTAAGAGGAGGGCCCTTTAAAAGCTGATTATGCTATGAAAGCAGGGTCTACATAAAGGTATTGGTGACTTCCTATGAAAGGGCTGGAGGAAAACTCTGGGCCTTTGCATGTATTTCTATATCTTCTGCCACAGGAGAACATAGCACCATCTTTTCTTCCATCATTTGCAAACATGGCAAGGACTTCACCAGGAAGCATGTGTACTGATACCCAGCACCACCTTGATCTAGGACTTCGCAGACTTCCAGCATCTAAAATCATGAAAAGTTCATTTCTATTCCTTGTAAATTACCTAGTTGTAGGCTTTTTTTTCAAGAACACAAATTGCTTTTAAATATCAAGAGATAGAGGAAAGCCTGTCTAATAGACTCCTCTGAGTTATATCTTGATGTGTGGGCATACTTGACTCACCTCGATGTGCCCTTCTTCCACCTCACATTTATTATTTCATCCCGCTGAGAAATCTCAAGTATGCTCTTCCTCCTGCCTTCCCTGCCCCAAACCTTCTGGCTTCGAATGGTTCATTTCCTCCAACTTTAGTGTACAGCCCTTTCCTGACCGCTCCCATTACAGCAGCTCAATCATGTTCACCTTCTGCTATGCTGTGCAGATTTTTTCAATAGTGTTTAGGTCTGAGCTCCTCTGGGGAAGGATCTTGTCATCTCTGCTTTTACTGTGCCAGGTCCTACAAACGTTCCCAGCCCTATGTAAACAATAAGAGACGGTTAAACGTGGGTCCTTCATGTGTTCTAGTTGCTAAATGAAAAATGGAACCTTTTTCTTGTGACTTTAATGTCCTCATCTACTAAAACACATTTTATTTTCATATTTGGTATAGAAAGGAAATGTCTCGTTTTTATTTAAATCTTGTCTAGTGATCTTTTGAAGTGAATGTCATTACTCAAGAATTTAAATTGAAATACCAGGTCATTGTGCAAAATTGCAAAAGTCAGTTTCTTTCTCTGGGAATAATTCATTTCTACTCTACAGAACATCTTAAAATAATATACAGGACAAATTTGGTAAATATTTTTTGAGTGAAAAGACAAATGAGACTCAAGGAACTTCAGGACAAGACAGAGACAAGCAGAGATGGCCATATTTTTGTTTTTCCCATTATAGCATCTAGAAAATAGAAATCTTAAAACTTCTAAGAGGAGTGGCTGTGATTTGAATCCAGTGTCTTGACTCTGAATCCTGGTCAAATTTATTTGACTCCTTTATGTTGTATTTCCTAAACTTTAGTGATTTGCCTATTACTTTCAAATTTTTGTTATATCTATATATCATCTATACTATTACTTTATAATCTGAATTAACTCATTTTGCTCTCCATTTCAATAGGTAACTGAATTCTTTCTATAGATTATGTGTGTATGACAGACACAGACAGACAGACAGATGGGGGGGCATGTGTTCAGGTGCCCGTGGAAGCCAGATGTGTCAGATCCCCCAGAGCTGGAGTTGCAGGAGGTTGTGTGCTGCCTGATGTGAATGCTGGGAATAGAAATGTAACTCTGGTCCTTTGGAATAACTGCACATGCTAATAACCACTGAGCCATCTCTCCAATCCCTGGGTAACTATATATTAATGTTCTCCTATAAACACTTTAGACCAACATGCAAATTCTAAGTGGCACCTCTTCCCCCTAGGTCTTGAAATTATGACCTCTAAGTTAGCATCCTAGAAAGCACTTGGAGTAATCTTTCAGACTGCAGAGAATGACAAGCACATCCAGGAAGCAACAGAAAGGAATAAACCACACCAGAGTATCAGTTAAGCCAAGGCAGAGGATTACAAGATCAACAAAATGGCCAGAATTAATACCCCTTTCAATAACAGCTCGAAATACTACTGGTCTCAACTTCCCGATCAAATTACACAGGACTAGCAGAATAGATTTAAAAAAATAAAAAAGAATCAATTTCTTTGTTGCCTATAAGCAATGCACCTCTCCATCAAAGACAAACACAACCTTAGGTAAAATGCTAGAATAAAAACATTCTAAGCCAGGCGTGGTGGCACACGCCTTTAATCCTAGCACTCGGGAGGCAGAAGCAGGCGGATCTTTGTGAGTTCAAGTCCTGCCTGGTCTACAGAGTGAGTTCCAGGACAGCTGGGGCTACAGGGAGACCCTGTCTCGAAAAGACCGGGAAAAAAAAAAAAAGACTCTCTTCCCTCCTCTATACACATCCTTGCATTCCTTCGTTTTGTTTTTATTTTTCGTGAAAACCGACAAAACAAGAGGGAAACCAAGAACTACCTGAACAGACTTTGTGGCAAACAAAGTAAGATTAGTGAAAAGAACGTAGACTTTTCTGGGTTGGTAGAAGGAGTCAGCCAGAAGACAGCCGCCGCCAGGACCAGGAGGCGCGCACCATCACATACACAGTTGATGGCTTCACCTCCGGCTCAGCCTCTCCTGCAGCAATCTCTCAGAATCAGAGAAAGGCTGGAGTTTTTGATTAGGATACGCAACTTTCCCTTTCCAGTCTCCTTTCTTTGCATTTGGTCACACTGACACCCTGTCATTTGTCTCCTTTGTGGTGCCAGGGTGAGAGAATTGCTAGGAGCTGTCCATCAGCACTCACTGCTTGCTCACCATGGTCAGGGCAGGAGTCGATTGTGCTCAGCCAGTGGTGCGGAGCCCACACATGGTTTAGTTCTGGCTCTGGAGTACGTTCTGGGCATTGCCATCCTGCTGAGAGATCCTCATATCACAAGCATTCTCAACAAGAATGGAGGGACCTGCTTTGGAGAGATGCGGCCTTGTACAGCTGGANAATGTACCTGCTTCCCCTAGCTGGGGGCAGGGGAGTTCTTTTCCAGTTTCCCTTCAGGGTTAACAGAAGAACCCCCTACACGTGCACAAAGGTCACGCGCATATAGCACACACACAACACACCACACACACGCCACACACACGCCCACACACCCCTACCTTAGCACCCCCTTAATGTGTTGCAGAGAACCGGACCCCTTACCTGCCTCGTGGGATTAGTTTACTTGCAAAAGGAAAGTAACATGCACCAACTATAAGCTTCAAAGATGGTAGACATCTATGAGGTACCAAGAGGGCCTCAAAATGCACCTAAAGATCTAGTCAGCAAGATCATACCAAACCTAAAAGAAAGGTATGGTTATCTGTCTTACTTCTCCTTGCCTGCTTTCCTGCCTGCCTGTCTTTTTGTTTAAATTAGCAGATAACCCCACCAGCCCATGATTCACTAACAGAGACAAGTACACCTTAAACAACATTCCATTCAGGTTGCTTAAAACACATGTAGACGGGGCTGGAGAGATGGTTTTTTTTTTTTTTTTTGTTGTTGCTGCTGCTGCAAAAAAAACAAAACCACGCCCAAACAAACAAACAACAAAAAAAAAACCCTTAGAGACTGGCACAGCCTTGATTAAACAACGACAGATCCAAGCTCAGGGTGGCTCCCTGGCTGGGCTCTGGCAGGATCCTCCTTCGGGGTTACAGGCTCTGGGTTCATTGTGCTCTTATAGTACGGGAGAAAGAGAATGGGAGCTCCTATAATCTCTTCAGTAAGGGCGTTAATCCATGCATGAGGGTCCCTTCCTTATGACCTAGTTACCTCCCAAGACCAGCCTAATTACCTTCAACTGAAGGCTGGTTTCAAATCATGAATTTTTGGAGACGGACACATGCCTCCACTACTAGGTATCTGTTATGTTTTAAGCTGAATGTCCCCCATAGGCTTATGTTTTGACTGCTTGTTCCCCCAGCTGATTGTGCTATTTTGAGAGGTTCTGGGAACTCTGGGAGATAGGGCCTTAAGTAGAAGTAGGTCACCAGGGGTCATCCTTGGGAATATGGTATTCCTCCTACCTGTATTCTGTTTCATTCTCTTGCTTTCTGATCTACCATGTGCTGCTGCTGCTATGGTCTGACCTGCTCTACCCCTTGCCCCCAGCCCTGCACCCCCATCAAAGATGGGCTAAAACTATGAGGCCCAAACAAATCTTTGCTTTCTAAGCTGTTTTTTGAGGTATAATAGTTACATCTGCACAGAAGAAAATGCACCTAAACTCACAGTCATTCACCAGCTTTCTGTCTATGTGTCAGTAAAGATGTAGGCACTGATCACTTGCCACAGAGGGAAATCCAAACCATCTTGTACCTGGATCGGATGTAACTGGCTGTTTAGAATTGGTTTTTGATTTTATGGTGTACAAGTGTGTCTGCATGTAATAAGGTGCCATCATGTAGTGGTATGCCCAATCCATGGAGGCCAGAAGGAGGGCGTGGTATCCCCTGGAACAGTTGATTACTGATTCTTATGAGCTACCACATGGGTACTTAGAACTAGACCTGGGTCCTCTGCCCAAGAATAGCCAGTGACTTCTTAACTGCTGAGTATCTCTCCAGCCCCCTGTCATTTACAAAATTAAAATGATTGCATATTTTTTCAAAAAACAAACAACCCTAATTTTAAAGTTTGTTAAAATCATTTTCCCTTTACATTCATATTTATTTCTTCTCCCCTCACATTTGAAAAAGGTGGGCTCCTGTGCCCTACTGAAAATGTAAAGCACCTAATTAAACCTCTAGAGATTAAAAAAAAAAAAAAAAAAGGAACATTAGACAACTGGGATTTGGCAACGCAGGGTTAATTAATTAGAAAATACAATTTGTGGGTCGCTGGAGAGATGGCAGCACCGGTCCTAGCTGTAAGAGCGCCGACCAGCTCTTGCAGAGGACCTGGGGTCATCCCAGCACCCACAGGGGCCGAGAACCGTTCTGAAACTCCAATCCAGAAGAGCTCCAGTTGCCAGGGGAATCCGAACATCCTCTTCTGACCCCAGCGGCATTGCAGTACCAGGGGCACAAACCTGCATGCGACATACATTCAACACATAACGAGAAAAAAAAAATTAAAAAAAAAAAAAAAAGAAATACATTGTGGGATTGGAGAGATGGCCTCAGCAGTTAAGAGCCACGATTGGCTCTTACAGAGGACTGGGTTCAATTCCCAGCAACCCACAACTGCCTGAAACTCAGATCCAGGGAGTCTGATGCCCTCCTCCGCCTCCGTGGGCACACACGCGGTGCACTTACACACATAAAAAAAAAAAAAAAAAAAAAAAAAAAAATATATAAAATAAAAAATTTTTTAAAAAATATGAGAAAATTCTTGTAGTTAAAGCAGGTGTAACTATCTCCAGTAAAAAAAAAAAAAAAAAAAAAAAGAATAAGAAATATACAGTGTGTCTATGTACTTTTCAAAGAGTTAATAAAAACACATTTACATAAAAAGCAAGGGGTGCTGGGTGGCACCACAGGCCTCTAAATGTTACATTTCCACAGTCAAAGTGATTTAATACGGCCTCAGTCACACTCTCTTGTCAAAATGGAAAAAAATTATCCCTTCAGCATTTTTCATACCCTGCCGGATTCTATTTTCTGCCGCAATGCAGTTTTAAGTTTTGCTTTGTGCCTCGGTGATGAGCTCCCTCCAACACAACCAGAAATGGAGATGGAGCTTTGATTGCCAGACTGGAAATAGGCCTGCCTTGTGCTCACTACAGGGAAGTAGAGTTCCTGAAATGAGAAATGAGCTTCTCCTGGGACCTGCTGAAGAATGTGTCTGCAAACTGGGATGGTTGGAGGGAGATGCCGCTGTGTGTTACACATGATGGATGGCTGCGTGGGAAACCACAGTCAGGAACAAAATTGCCTCAGGGACCTTGGAAGTTTGTTTAGTTTGGGAGATTGTGTTTGACTGAAGGTTGCGTATTATTGGCTGAAGGGTGGCGTTTAACTGAGTAGACTTTGAGATGTTGTCATAGTCCATGTGATGTGGCCTCCTAGTGGGTTTGAAGTCATTACATTTCAGCTTGTCTGTGGGGAGGGGTTACTGAGACCCCTGCCCTTAGGAATGTCTGTGTTAAGTGACACTGATCAGTGCCTAGCTGCCTAGTTTTCTGCAACTTGGAATACATTTTTAAGCTATAAAGTCTCTGAGGGCCATACCTGTAGTATTTTATTCTATTTTGATTATTTTACCTTTGGAGGGAAATTTTCCCCCAAAAACTAATCTTAATCTGTATTTTATTCTTTTCTTCTTTTTTTTTTTTTATTTTGGCTTTTTGAGATGGGTCTTCCCTATAGCCCCAGCAGCAGTCCTAGAAACTCACTAGGTAGACCAGCTAGGCCTATGAACTCACAGAATCCATCTGCCTGCCTCTGCCTCCAGAAGTGCTAGGATTAAAGATTGTGTGCCACCACCGCCCTGCCATTTATTGGGGGGGCGGGGGACAGAGGTCTCCCTTTAGTCCCAGCTTGGCTGGAGCTTCTCTGTTAAACCAGACCGGCCTTTGAAACTCAGAGAGATCTTGCCGCCTGCCTCTTGCCCCCAGAGTGCTGGGATATCAAAGGCTTGCACCACCAGGACCGGCACTAAAGATGGTTCTTTAGCAGCCATGTGGGTGGCTGGATCGAACCCATGGCCTCTGCAAGAGCAAGTCAGTACTCTTATCTTTCTGAGCCATCCCTCCAGCCCCACCAGGCTACATTTTATATTAGCTTTTCATTGCGGCCTATAAAATACCCAAGAAAGTTAACTTAAGAGAAGGCAGAATTTTATCTTTGTGCGCTGAACAGAGGGCTTCAGTCAAAGGGTTATTGAAACCATTGCTTCAGGTTGAGTCAGGAACTACTAGCAGAAGGTAAGGACGTCAAGAAAGCTGCTCACCTCATAAACTGCCTGGAGCTGCGAAGAGAGGCCACGGTTAATTAGCTACTTTTCTGTTTGCTGTGATAAAGCACCATACCAAGGAACTTATAAAAGAAAAAGTTCATTTGATTGAGATTGACGGTTTCAGGGAATCACAGTCCATTGTGATGGGAAGCATGGTAGCAGGAGGCAGCTGGAGCAGAAAGCTAAGCGCGAGCATCTTCAACACAGACAGGAAGCAGGGAGAGAGAGAGATAGAGACTGGAGACTGGCAAGTCTTTTTTTGAACTCTCTAAGCCCGTTCCCAGTGATGTGTTTCCTCCAGCAAGGCTCCACAATTCCCCCAGCCTCCCACAAACAAGTGCCACCACCTAGGCAAGAGATCTGATACTTGGATCTACTCGCAGGAGCCTAGTCTTCATTTCAACAACCAAACCACAGAAGACAGATGACCAAATAGCATCTCAGAGTATCTCCCCGAAAGAAACCTTACTTCCTGTCAACTACATTCCAACCTCCGTGTTTCTGTCACCATAAAAATTATGGCATCCAAGCCAGCGTGGTGGTGCACAGCCTTTAATCCTAGCACTTGGGAGGCAGAGGCAGCGGATCAATTTTGTGAGTTAAGGGCAGCTGGTCCTCTCTACAGAGTGAGTTCCAAGGACATCTGGGGCTACCAGGAGACCCTGCTACAAAAGACCAAAAAAACAATTATGGATCAATTTATGCACTAATCTCTTGATGAGGTCAGAGGACTCATGGTCTAACCACTTCCTCAAAACCCATCAGCTGACAGCCACGACTTTAGCCTTTGAATCAAATTTTTGATTCAAGCTATAACAGTCCAATAGTGGAGAAAGGTTTGTTTAATGATCACAGTAGCAAGAATATGATAACAATGGAATAAAAGCCTCGAAGGGGAGAGAAACATGCTGCTGTCAAGACATTGAATCAAGGACTTGGCCTAGTCATGAGAAGTCAGGTACAGCTTCTGGAGAAGTGGGAACTCAAAAAAGAAAAGGTGTCTTCTGGGTCTAAGGGGAGAGGAAAAGAAGTAAGGTCTTGGAAAGAGCACATGCAAGGGCCTTGTGGTAGGGTGGACTGTGCTGCTGCGGTTTTCAGACCTTGCACCTGTCACTCAAGTCTCTGCCGTTGATCTCTATTTTGCCCAGGCTATGCCATATCTATAAATGTAAGATTGTCAACTAATGGCCAAATCACAATCCTTTTCACTGGGCCTAGCACGGGTGTTTCTCTTCCATGCAGTTAGTTTAATCCTTTGAATTGCCCATGGGTTCTGGAATGAGAGTGGATTCGATCGTCTTCTGGTGAATGCGCTCCCTCTCTAGTGAGCCGTAATATGTTGTTGTTTATCTTCTACTTCATACGATACCACATCTTGCTCCCCTGCCAAGTCCATTTCTTTTCTAAAACTCCTTGGCAGGTTTAGGCTAAACAAGAGGGAAAAAATGCAGTTAGAGACGGCCCCGTACTGCGTACCTGCCTTGCATATTATTAGTTGGGTACACATGAGAGCTTATGCTTTAATTAGGAATGCTCCTTTCCAAAGCAACTCCAGATGAGTCATTTAGACGAGGGAAAAACCAGAAGGATCCCAGCAGGATGTGGTGGGGGTAGGCATGCCACAGGCACAGCCTAGGAGATGCCTATCAAAATGAGGGGAAAAGCAAGCTCATTCAGATGATGAGTGCGTTTTATTAATTCCCATGTTGCTCTCTGGTTTTGAGGGGTGACTGAACTGGTTCTTATATATGAATTATGTCTGTGAGTGAGGGGAGAAATGTCCAATTGGTACAGACAGTCCTTGTCACTAAGAGTCTCTATCATCTTCATACCAAGCTTATGAATAAACTATAACAACATTTTTTTCCAGTGCTTGTAGGAAAGAGTAGTAGTGTAATAATTTCATTTGAGTCTACGAGACACGAAAAGGTGAAATACCTCAAAATATCAGGGCCAACGTTGAAACCCCAAGACCAAAAAGAAAATTATAGCCATGGGATACAGACGACATTCTGCGCCTTGAATGGCCATTAATCCTTCACGTGTTGTTGTTTAAGCTAAGCAATTTCACCTGTTGCCAACTTGAGGGCTCCCCAGGAGTGTCTAGGGTGCTTTGGTGGCCCTAGTTATCCAAGCTATTGGCTTCATAGAGCATTGTCACCACATAAAGAAATAGGGCTGCTCCTGCGGTTTCCCAGGTTAGTGTACAGATGAGACACTTTTTTCTCTTCCTGTTGTGATTCAAGCCCAGCACAAACCAATTAATTTAAATTGTAAAGCTTGGATGATGAAGTCCTTTTAGGCGAGTCATGAGCCCAGACCCGGAGAGCACAGAAAATTATATCATTCGCGGGGATGATACAGTTACCTTCCTCTAATCAAGGTGGGTCCCATCCTACCAACAAGCAACTGCTAGTATTGACTTGGATCAATAGGATCCAAGGAAACCCCTTTTTCGCGATAGTTGGTGGATATGAGTTTAGAACCCAATGTGTGTATTGAGTATATACAGCGTGCATTTTTTAAGACCTGCTTTTCCCTCTGCATGCATTCCATCTCAGGACACGTTGCACCCCTTACTTGACGTCTCTTTCTATTTTGTATGAACACCCCCACTCTCATGTGTCCCCCCTGTGTGTTGAAGGCCTACCTCATTTGGAATTTTCCCAATGATATGCTCTGGGGTGGCAGGAAGAGACTTGTAGAGCGGGGCCTGCCCTCCCTCCTGCGTTCATTTCAAAAAGATTCACCTGGAGAAAGATGGTTGTAGATGTTGAATATGAGGGGGTACTTCTGAGCTCATCAATTATATATGCATAAATCGAATATACACCCGTGTCCCTCTCCCACCCATCCCCCCTTCCAATTCACCATTTCAATCAATTTTCTGATGAAGTCTCTGTCTTTACTATGCCTCCTCCATGAGGAAAATTATATTTGGGTTTTTTGTTCTAGCATCCACATATGAGGACACCATTTGTCGTTTGAGGAACCATGCTGTGGGGTTTTGGTTTTTTGTTTTTGGCCACTGTGACCTAGATCTGATATGAATATTTCTAATTTCATCGCCTTCCAACCCCAGAGCTTTCTAGGACGCTTAGTTGTGCCGTAGATCCTACCACCTTGCATCCTTTGCTCAGACATGGGTGAGCAAAACGATGGTTCTGATCTTCCCTCCCCACAGAGCGTCTCTTTCCAAAGTTCATCCTTCGACCTCATAATTTTGTTTGGCCTAAACTCTCGCAATTCATGTGTGCCCAGGACAGTGAGTATGGGAACCAAACCCTCCTTGTGGAACCGCGTGAAACACTGCCCCTAATGCCCTCTTGTGCTTACGAAGGCTCCACACTTGGGGCCTAGTTGTGCCTGTTGGTAGCCCTCCGTCGTCTGTCCCAAAAGTTAGCCAAGTGCATCTGAAGGCAGGCCTCTTCTACTCCTCAACAGCCTTCTTTGTCTCTAGCTGATCCTTTATTCCTTCTTCCCATGTGGCTAAACGGCTCCTGCTTTTGCTCTTCTAGCAGTGCAGTTATGATTAGTCCAGTAGCCACAATGCATTTCAGAAGTTTTCCTTCCTTCCATTAATGCCCTTTGCCAGACTTTGGTCTGCCCAGGAGAGGGGGCTCCTAAGGCGGAGAACCCTAGACCGTGCATCCCTCTTTATTCAAGGCCTTTCAGTGACCTCTCTAGGCGTGGGTCTTTTCATGGCTGAATCTGTTTTTATAAAAAAGTATTGACCTGACATGGTGCAGCGCACGCCTTGCTAATCTAAAGCACTTTGGAGAGGCCAGAGGCATAGGTGGAATCTTTAGTTGCAGTAGTTCAGAGCGGTCCGAATCCTGCGTGCGTACCAGAGTGTAGAGTTTTCACCGGTATTGGCTGGAGGAAGGGCTTACTACAGGAAGAGCCCTGTCTCGAATAAAAAGACCTAAAAAAGTAAATACCATAAAATAGTAGTTCGGCGTATATTAGCCGTACTATGATTTTTTTACTTTAAATTTACCAATAGAAATGTAAATTTCGCTTCCTATATAAAAATGAGAGATCAATAAAATCATAACAGCTATAGTAACTTTGGTTACCATAAAGAAGAGGTGTCACTTTTCAAGACCACCAGATTTGCACTGGCAGTCCTTGAAATCCCAATATAATCATCATAATTGGCAAAGGAGTTATTCTCCAGGACTATGATACCCGTATTTGATATAGGTCTGACAATGGCGCACATCGGTTCAGAGAAGTACCTCACTTGTCAGTACAAAATTACTTTTTAATAATTTGATAACTAGCTTTCAAAATAATAGGCTTCTTTAAGGAAAAGTCTGTGAAAGCAGTGTGGGAGAGGTATGATGGGAGTGGTCAGCCCTGGTTCAGGCTAGAAGACAATAGACAGCTAAGGAATTGGAAAACAATGACGTCAACGTAGTATCTATCTGCGTTCTGTTATCACTGTAATAGGCGCTAACCGCGTGACTCCGGAGAATAATTTTATTACTTTCTTGACTTTTGCGCCACGACCATAAGACCAAATAGTTCCTTTTGCCCGTATGCTACCCATTCTTTGACCTTTTTGTAAATGACACTATTTCATTTTCTTTCTTTCGGTGTTTCCCCTCTGTTTGTCTGTTTGTGTTTTGTTTCCCCTGCCGTTTTGAACAATATAGCCTCGATCTTCACTATCCCTACCTATCCCACCGAGCTAGGTACCTGGAACCTCTGCTCTTATCCATCTGTCCTCAAAACTTGTGGTGATCCTCCTGTCTCTGCCACCTAAGTACTGTGATTACTGGTGTGTGCCACTAAAACGCTGGCTCTTCTTTCTTTGCCCATTTAGGTTGGCATCTTATGTAAAATATTTTTTGCCACTGAAACTAACCAATAGCGAGTCAGATATGTGCGAGAAGTAAAAGGCAGGCGGAGTCTTTTGTGAGTTCAAGGCCAGCCGGGTCTCACAGGTGAGTTCCAGGAAGCTGGGTAGTCACTTACAGGGAAGACCTGTGCTTCGAAAACCCAAAAAAAAAAAAAAACAAAAAAAGAAAAAAATATTTGTAAAAGATGTCCAAGTGAGCCTGAACAAGCCGTTTGCCCTTTATATGTATAGAGTATCCGACTCACCTTATGGCACCAAAATATTCCATAGATTTTGTTTTGGGTTTTTTTTTTTCGGTTGTTGTTTTTGTTATTATTTTTTTTTTTTGGCTTTTTATGAGGGACAGGGTCTCCCTGTAGTACTGGCTGTCCTAGAACTCGTCTATGAGTTGAACATTGAACACTTCTTAAATGTTCTCGGATCATCTCTCAACTCCTCTCCTCTCGAGTGAAGTCTCTATGCAGATCTTTGCTCCACTTTATGATTTCATTTGTTTCTTTTCTTTGTTTTTTGAGAGTGTATTACTCTGGAATTAATGCTTTGTCAGATGTATCGCTGTTGAAGGGTTTCCTCCCACTCTGTGGTTCTTCTCCTCACTTCCTTTACTGCTTCTTTGATTACAGAAGCTTTTGAGTAATGAGTTCCCATTTGTCGGAATTGTCGATCTTTTTTTCTTGTGCAGCTGCTTTCTGGTTTAGGAAGTCTTTTCCTACACCTATGTCTTGTAGTCTCCGCAAGCTTCTCTTCTATTCACCTCCAGAGCTTTGGGGTATACGTTGAGGTCTTTGTCCCATCTGGAGTTGACTGTACCAAGGTAAGGGCCTCCAGACAAACCAGTAGACCAGGCTGGCCTCGAACTTAAAAAGATCCACCCGCCTCTGCACAGGACATTTATAACAGTTTCTCTAACCCTCCCTTTCTCTCTCTCTATATAAAGATATTATATATAAATAAAAAATAATAAAAATATAGATCCACTTTCTCTTGAATTTCTAAGTAGTTTTTTGCCCTATGTGCCTGGGTTCTACCCAGCTCTTTCCTTTCACTCTCTTCTTGGTATATTCTGATAAACCAGAACTTCCCGATGCTACTGAAACAACCCAGGGCCATCTTTGTCTGCATCTGGTTCCATCTTCTAACTTTAGCTTCCATTGTCACTTGCCTGATAATTCTGGCTGAAGAAGCCAGTGTCTTCAAAGCTTGGTTGCATGCCTTGAAATGTCCATGGTGGGCATCACTGACCATAAGTGCCTAATTATTAAGCTTGAAATTGTTGCCATTCCTTCAAACCCAGGAAAGTGTCTTAGCTATAAAATTATGTGGATACAGCAAGTGGTCCCCAGTGCCAGCCTCTCAGCATATAATTTATAGATTTGAAAATGATACGATTGGGAGAAAGAAGCAGAAATCCTAGTGGCTCAGCTCTCACCAGGTTCATCTCCCTAAACTCCCCACTCTGGTATTCAGGCTGTCAGTCACCTTTGCAGAATGGCTCCCAGTAGCCACTTGTATTTCCATTTTGCAGAAAAGTGATACTCGCCCCTTCAGTGTGATAAGGAATGTGTGGGGTCGGGTCCCAGGAGATACAGGAGCAGCACCCAGCTAGTAATATAGAGACTGATGCAGACTACGAGGCTGGGATGAGTGGGGTGAACCTTCAGAAAGAGGGAAAAGGGGATAGATCGAAAGGCCACACCCACTTCCATCTAGGTGGGCTGGTTTTTTTTAAGACAGTTTTGTTAGTAGTGTTTGGAAAAAAAACCAGTTTTTTTTGAACCTAGGGAAGGTCGTGGCACACTTCTTAATCCCAGCACTCAGGAGGTTAGAAGTGTAGGGGCAGATTTCTGTGATTTTGAGGGCAGCCTGGTCTAATAGCAAGTTCCAGGCCAGCTGGAAAGCTATAGGAGAGACCTTGTCTCAAAACAAGATTTAAAAAGAAAAAAAAGAACTAGTTTGACATGATTTTGATCTGGAAAACAGTTCTAGTCTTTATTTTTTTATGTTCTAGTCTTATATTTTTTTTATTGTTTTCAAATACATCAAATTTTTCTTTCTATATTTTAAAAAAAAAATTTAATCTCAACCGCTCCAGTTATAATGCCGTGGCCTATACGCCCCATGTCAGTGAATCTGGCAGCTTAAGGAAAATTAATAGAGCCCCATGGCTATTCTGGCGTCCACGATGTTCCTGCGCCCGAGAGCTTTAGACCTTCCCTCTATAAACTAGTCAGTAGTTTTGTTTGGTTATGCTATGCTTGTGTTTCAGAAGCAGGTCTCACAATGATAGACATGTGGCTGGGTGTGTTGTGCCCTCCGAGGCTCGATTCGTAACAAGCAGTAGGCTGCGTTTAGAACTCAAGAGGAGATCCACCTGCCTTCTGCCTACAAATAAAGGTGTGTACAAGATCAAAGGCTGCCACCCAAGACACTGCAGGCTCTTGGTCCAACTAGTAGTTCATTTTACATACTACTCTCTAAGATATTTAGTTTATTTTAGGTTTGTATTTTTCTGTATTTTATTTATTTAGTGGTTGTAAATATTAGTAATCTTAATTTTAAAGTATATATTTTTTCTTCAGTAACTATTGGACATAGTTACATGTCCTACTATATTTCTGGTAAAGAGTGTAAGATATAACAAGATGACTGTGCTCTGGCGATGACCACAGGTTTATTTGCGAACCAGTAGTTCAATGGGTGCACACTCACACCCGATTAAACTCAAAAGCTTCTGTACATCAAGATGGATAGCAGTAAAGGAAGTGAGGAGAAGAACCCACAGGAGTGGGAGGAAACCTTCACCAAGCAGATACATCTGAACAAGCATTAATTCCAGAGTATACAAGCTACTTCAAAAAAACCAAAGAAGAGAAGAAAACAACGGTCATGAGGTCAGAAGAGGTTGTCCGATTCCCCCTGGAACTGGACTTGAGAATTCATTCCTAACACTGAAGATGGGAATTGCGAGAAGATTTTCAACTTAGGGTTTTTCAACAGCTCGGACCGAGACTCACACATGTGGGAGGCAGAGTTTGAGAGATGGGTGTGCTGGGGATTCACTTCGAGAGAACACCAGAAAAGCATCTTAAGAAGGTGTGCCCTTCTTCAATCGATTTCCAAGCGTGAATAATTAAGGAAATCAAATAATTAAACCACCTCTGAGATATTCACCCTTATACTCCAATGCAAGAGCGTCTCCGCGGGCCTCAACCTCTAGGATCCAGTGTTAACCAGCACTGGCCAATCCCTCTTGCGCAGATGACCACCCCACATTAAGGTGATCTATCATTTGGAGATGTTTATGTTTATATGTGGATTATATGTACTGTGTTTATAAGCAATACTATTTTTCTCTATATTTTGACTTATTTACTGTGTTAAGGAATGTTAAAGAGATACTTTGTACTAGCCACTATATGAGGAAACAGCAGTGTGGAGGAACCCTCTGTGTACTAGTCCTAGACAGAAAGAGACTCATAGAGAGGATGCCTTCCATGTTGACCCATCAATACCACTCCTGGGTATTATACCCAGCAAGACAAAACTTACTGCAAAGATCAACATGCACAGCTATGTTTATCATGGCAGCTCTGTTTCACAATAGCAAAAAGCGTGAACCACGGGCCCCAGGATACGCCCTTTATCAACTGACGAAAGTGGACGAGAAATGTGGTACATGTACACACAGGGAAATACTACTGCGAGCAGTAAAAAGAGGGACAACATCAATGAAATTATGCAGTAAATGGATTGGAGCTGTGGAGTCACCATTTCATGTTAAGTGAAGTATCACAATACCAGAAAAACAACACGAACCAGAATGGGTCTGATCCTCATATGTGGTGGATGCTGTGCCAATGGAGTACCAACAACCCAGATATTAATATTCCTCGTGGAGAGGGAAGGGACGCGAAGGTAAAGAACAGAGAAGACTGCATCAGAAAAGGAACTGAAATGGTGAATTGGAAAAGGGGGATGGGTGGGTCCGAGGAGGGACACGGAGGGTATAATATCGAGTAAGGCATACTAATTGAGCGGTTCGTGTGAGTTGAGCAAGTACCCAGTTTCGCCTTGAAGGACACTAGTCTTACAGGGACACATTCGGTCCGATCTTTTAGGTACTTAGCTTTTGTTAATAAAGTAAATGAAAGGGATAAACATGGTGTAATATAAACACGAGTGAGTTTACTCAGAAGATCTTGATTAAAAAGTAATCTTTAATGCATTCTGAATTAATTGGAGACTATCTAACTTTCGCTGTTGTCCCACATTTGCTTTACATAAAAATCTGTAGAAGCACAAGACATTTGGGATTGACAATACAAAATGTTCTCTATAAATTTCCGATCGTGTGTACAGTATCACTTTGTTGCCTTGTAGCACTTCTCTTAAGAGCAGTGATGATTAAACTGTAAAAATTTAACTGGTTTTGCTTCCCCAAGTTATCAGTATATAGTCACCCGCAATAGACGAACATGGGTGGGAATTTTAGACACCGTGACTTGCCTTACGTCCACGTCCTCTATGTGTATCAATGATATAATACAACGTATCTTCTGGAGACTCATACGCATAAAAAAAAGGGGGGGGATTACGAGAAAATCAAAAGGACCATGAAACCTTTTCATCCAAACCTGCAATTCAAATCTTATAAACTAAACTATGGGAAAAGATTTTGATTCCACACAGGACAAAAACTCACCAACTACGGCTGAGAAAGAAAAGAAAATACAGGACCGCTAGCCATTCTCTCCAGCCCCATAGTTCATTTTAGTGTTTATTTTTGCTCTATTGATTGTGAGGATTTTGCACTCAAATATTTAGTTTTATTGGCAACCGGGAATAAGGTTCTTGACCTCGTTTACTAAACATTCAAAGAAGATTTAAGCCTTCAGATTGCCCTTATCTAGAAAACATTAGTGGAACGCTCTCTCTCTGATGGAATCACTACATGGTATACAAGAACTTAACTGGTTTTAGTCAATGAGTAGGACCCTACAAAGTATTGATAAGCTTAACCTTCTAAGGTGCCACAAAAGTCTGATATGATGTGCAAGACCCTTCGCTTTGCGCCGTTCCCACCCTCCAACCTAGGAAAACAATGCGAGAATTGACGAGTAGATGAGAGTGGAGTGCGCTACAAGCCACAGCGTGGGTAAATTGGAGACAGTAGTACTCTGTGTAGGCAATGTGCTGCATCTCCCTTTAGTGAAAACTTGCAGTTCTCCTTGGAAAGATTTGGAGGTGTTTTAAAACTGCTTTCTTAATTGACTACTAGAATGGGCGAGACTTTGTATGGAGCGGGATACTCACTCTCTGTTCAGATCGACCAAAGTATCCAATACCAAACACTCCCCTCTACAGGGCATGCCACTCAGGCAAAATATATTAATACAGGGAGCTCTGATATCAGCAATTGGGATTGTTCTGCCGTATGTGGGTGTGGCTTGATGTTTGAGCCAGGGACTCCAAAAGGCCCCCAACATAGAGGTAAAGGCTCCCTGCGCGTCTAAGTGTTGAGGTGATCCCGTAAAACCCAGCGAGGGAGGAGAGGCGAATAGTAGACCCTCTGTGACATGGACGCCGAGAGATCCCGTGACGTGTCAAACAGTCTTGTGCAGTGTAAGTATTGAGACCACACATGCAGTGTACAGATGGCCCCCTCGTGGGCTAAATGCCAGAGGCAAAAGTCCCTGCTTTCACCAGGCCCCACCCATAAGATGGTCCCATTTCATAAAAAGCCGAAATAAAGCAAAATATGGATCTCCCTGAAGTCAAGAAACAAGACTCTTCCGACCGTCTAAAGCACCAGATACACCTCTCACCTGCATGGATAAATTACTGTGCACATAGAGCAGCATTGTGGCCTGGGCTTAATATCACCGGAAATACTTGAATTTGATGCTGATTGGAGCTCTCCCCTTGGAGGAATAAAAAACCCATGGGCTTGAGTGCCAAAAGTGCTTACATCCTCTACAGGTTAGTGTTATAAGCCACAAGTAGACCCTGTCATATTTAACAGCCAGGTAGGCAGAATAGATTTGTATATTCAATGAAATAATTTAATATCTATCCCAAAGCGGAATTGACATGTCATATGTCTGTAACTCAGATAGCAATGCCTTACAGCATTTATATCATCGTAATGAAGTACGCTTGACAGAACAAGTCCGATTACTAATAGAACACACATAATAAGTACTCTCGCTACTTGGATTGTTTCGTTCTTCTTGTCTTCATTGCTTTTCTTGTCTACTCTCTCTCCCAACTTACGCTTGTCGCTTACTTCGTTCCTGGCGTTACACTATATCACTTCACCTTCGCTTTCCACTAGCCATTTCGCAAACAAACAGCCAGACAGTCCAGAGTCCCACATCTCACTTTCCTTCAGTCCCAACCAGCCTCTCATCCTTCCTTTCGCCATCGAGAGCGCTTGCCCACCTGTTTTACCCTCACTCATCCACTTGCGCCCCTTTTCTAAGCCCTTCACGCGGAACACCCTCTGCGGGAAGAGGGGCGTGGTGTAGAAATTGAAGGGCGTTGCCGGCCTCCCTCCCTTTCCGCCCGTCGAAATGGCGGCAACCACATCCACCAATACTCTCTGGCACCTCATTTGCACTCAATTTGATTGAACAAACAACCTGATACCCCCCACTGGATGGTGGGGCTGTAGGTGTTTGGGCAACAACAGCCTGCAGATAGTTTTGCATGAAGATGCTTGTACTCATGGATTATCACTTATAGCTACAAAAATGAAAAAAAAGAAAAAAAAAAAACTGAGAGAAAAAGATTGCAGGACCAGTTCATTGCCCCAGAATGCTCATGATCTGGGGATGGCCCCGCCCTTTGCGGCTTGCCTCTGGCGGGGGGCGTAGTGCGACTTTCGGGAAATACATGCCTCCTAGAACACCTAGAACATTCCAAAAAAGTATGCCTCTGCCACCAAAGCATCAATAAAAATTAATTTAAAAAAAAAACTGCTTCATTAAGTAATATACACTGATCTTTAATAAAATTTTATATGATCCACAAGATGAAAAAAAAAAAGGTATATCAATCCCCTTCTATGCACTTCTCTCCCATTCTGTCCTCTAACCACTTACATACTATATCTCCCTCCTATACCATCCTCCATATTTACAACTCAGAGTGATTTGGTTTTTCCTTTGCTTATGCCCGTGACACTGAGATATCCTTTGTAGCCTCTTAGTTCAAATCTACTTTTTCCTAGTGGTTCCAAGGATCTCCTAAGACACATTCCCTCTCCCTGGCGCCCCAAACACATACCACTTCTAAGTCAGCTGGTGGTGATGCTAGTACTGTCCTTTTCTCTGCCATACATCTATGTTCTTTTTTGACAGACTTTCAGTTTATTCGCACAAAGATTTCGCTTGTAAGCTCATGTTTGGGAAAAGAATCTGTCAGAAGTATTCAAACCTCTATGCATTCAGTTCTTAAACCCGGGCCTCTTTAAGTGGTAGGTTTGTTTTTATCCGTCTCTCGCGCTTTGTATTCCTCCAACAAAGCATTTGGTATAATGCGAGAGAGCTTCACAAATGAGTGCGATCACAAATTATGAACCTGCTAAGGAATAGAGACTGTTATGGAATTCCAAAAGAAGCTTTAGGAATTCACATTGTTTGCCTTGTGTTAACTCTTGGAATGCTCTCATTAACTCCAAAAATATGAATACATACCTTCCAATTATATTTAGTAATTAAATTATAAGGTGAGAGAATATACTGGAAAGAAAGATAAGTGGTAAGTCAGATTCTAGAGGTCCCTTTAAAATATCTACACGATATATTAAGAATATGGCAGTTTTGCTATTTTGCGAGAAACAAAAAGAATTGTAACACTAATGTTGTTTAGCTTGCCTTTCAACTGAAGGGGATTTGGTGTTTACATCCACAAAATATATACACACAGGCAGCCCAGAGATGCAAACGCAATGTGGGGAGGAGGTAAATAGCAGGTAGGATTTCTGGATGAGTCCACAATGGAACGCAGCTAGGAGGGTAAACTGCCGCTAGCCATGAACTTTAAATAGGCATTCCTCGAACTCTTATTAACACACTTTTAGTTTGCAAGCTTGTGTCTTTACTCTGGTGTAGAAGGTGCCCATAGGGGAAACAGAGATTGGCACATGCCCAGCAGATACCAATATGGATTTTTAGTTGATAAAACCACTATATTGAGATAAGATCTAGTAGGGCAGATAAACTAAGAAAGCAATCTTAAAGTTAGTGGCTGGGAAGCTTTATCCTTAATTTTGAACATTCCAGATAAATGATGCCTAGTGGACAGAGGAGAGCTCTCATGGAGAAAGCATGAGACTCCTGGTGCTCCCAGTGATAGTATGAGGTTTTCAAGCCAGTTCAAGAGAATTCACAGTTTGGATCCATATACTGAGAAGAAAAAATATTCCATCTTGTGCTCTCCTTAATGTTCTAGTAATCTCTCAATATAAAGTGGAGTATACAGGGGTGTCAGAAATAGATTAACACTGTAAGACTGTGTTTAATTGCTGGTGTTAAATATATGTATTATGTGTGTATGCATGATGATTGTTATTCCCGATGTATGTAAGTGCATCCATGGTGTGCAATGCCTGGAGATGCCAGTAGAGGGCATCAAATCCCCTAAAACTGGAGTTAAAGACAGTTGTTAGCCACCATGGTGGATGCTGAGAATCCTTAACCCTGGTCCTCTGTAAGGGCTGCCAGCACTCTTAGCTGCTGAGCAATCAATTTCTCCAGCCCAGGACTACATAGTGATACCCTATCTCAAAAAAAGGGGGGGGGGAAACATTTAAAAAGTAATCTCACAGGCTCCCGGAACTTTGCCATCTGATAAAAGCGGATTCTACGCAGCAAGGTGTCGCCAGCTAATAGCACACAAGACCAGCCAATTATTAAGAAGTCCAACTCCAGCACAGACTGGGAAAATGGGGCCAGGCCAGGGCCTCGCTCTTTACTACCCTCTGTAATGGCAATGTCTCGATTAAGTATCTTTGCGAAGGGCAACTCTCCGCCCCTCCTTTGGACCTTTGCAGGCATTTCACAATACCGAGGAGGTGCACATTATAATTGCATCCGTCAGATATTAATTATCGACTCAAATGTAACAAGAAACAGTGAAAGTGGAATTTTCTGCCCCAAAAAAGAGGAAAGGGGATAAGAGCCTACTAGACCCGAGAAAGAAAGCACAAGAAAGAAAGAAAAGAAAGACAAGAGAGAGAAAACGACAAAGAAGAGACCCAATGATAAGAAAGAAAGAAAGCTCCACGCCACCATGGAAATAAGCGCGTAACACTATAGAAGCCTTTTTTTTTTTTTTTAAATGATATCCTTTTTCCTTTTTGAAATGGAATTACTACGTAGCCTAGTGTGGCCTGGAAATCTGCGACTATAGTAAGAACAGGCTGGCCTCAAAACTCACAGAGATATCTGCCTGCCTCTGCCCTACCAATGTGCTCAGAACTTTATAGGCATTGCACCACCATACCCAGGCTATAGAAGGCCTTAAAGTACTGTACCTAGGAATTTACCTAGCATATGAGCAATTTATATATAGTATTACCAATGCAAGTTGCCCCTGTAATGGTATCCTAAGAGGAAAGCAAATGCCATCCTAGGCCACGATACTATTAAGTTTAGCAAACTAAAACCACGAATAAATGGGCACCCATGCCAAGAAACTATTAGCCATTCCTTTTTTTTTTTTTTTTTTATTTGCACTTTCGAGGTGTGCCGAGAGTCTCTTTATGTCCCAGCTGACCGGAGCTCGTTATGATAGACCAGGTCTAGGGTCCTGAAGCTCTCCCTATTAGTAGACCAGGGCTGGCGTTGAACTCACAGAGACCTTCCTTCCTCTGCCTCCTGAGTTGCTGGGATCAAGGCGTGGGCCACATTGCATGGCTTAGACTTCCCTTTTTTGGACGCTGTTGACTAGGGGTGGGTCCCAGGAGGACCTCAAAATTAATACTAGATATTGGCCCTCACTCTTTAGTACTTTTCCCTCACAGGAACTTGACAGTAAGAACCTCTCATAGTACTCTTTACGAAGAACGTAAATAAGTGAGTTAGTGGAAACAAGAGAGGAAGAAATCAAAGGCTGTATGCACCGCTCACCACAAAACTATTCATTCTCTACTGGCTAGCTTCATAGTGCTAGAAGGTGCTATGCCAGCTTACTGGAGAAAAAAAAGTATAATCAACCCCACAGCTGTGTACCCTGAAAGCTATAACAACTACTGGCCTGGCAAGCAATGCCCACTGGTACAATAGGGGGAGCCCAAAAGTGGTTCTAGTGTAGAATGAACCAACCACATTCCTAATCGATTCTCACAATTCACAAGATGGAGCCCATTCATAGCACTGATACCTAGTGTTATTATTCCATTAAATGGACATATTTTCATAAAAAAAAAAAAAAAAAAGCATGGTGGTGCACGCCTTTGATCCCAAAATTCAAAAAGCAGAAACAGGCAGATCTCTCTGATTTCAACCTCAGCCTATTCTACATAGCAAGTTCCAGGCAAGCTGGAGCTACAGGGAGATGTTGTCTGAAAGACCAAAAAAAAAAGTATTTATGGACTGCAGCCCAATATAATGAATTAACGAATGTCCATATATGATGACCTTAGGATACATGAACAGAGAGAGCGCACTGTACAAACAGGAACAAGAAGCCACCTCGAGTCAACAAGGGAGGTCACACAAGAAAACAACTTTATTTAAACTCATACTTGTCGCTTCCAGAACTTGAGAAATTCAAAGTCTGTTGTTGTTTAAGGCTCTCAGCAGTATTTTGTTGTGACAGGCCTAGCCACGCAGTGCATGTGACAACTGGTCCTGAGGAACTGAAACTTAGAAGCTGGGTCAGGTGAGAGAGCCACTACTGACATCCAAGGATGGTTGTCATGTGACTCAGATGCAAGCCTAGATTACTCATCACAGAACTTTTAGAAAAAGCAAATCTTTGAAGCCATAGCTACCTACAATTTTTAGCTAATAATCTCAGAATTCTTCGAAATTCCTGTTCATATATTTCTATTAAGATAAACAACTATGAACTGTCGGAAGCTTTCTTTTTATGCTGAACAGGACCACGCGGCCCTGCTAAGGGGAAGGGGAACACAGTGCCCACAAGCGGGCACGTGGGGAACTGACCCCTCGGCACAGAGGCCAGCAGGCTACTTCCTGTAGCCCGACCTGGGTGGTACTTCCAACTCAGGCCCTTAGCCTGGACCCACAATACACATGTTCCACTCTTGGCCGTCACTTCCCACCTGTCCAGAGACTGTTGAACCCTGGACAGGAATTTCAGGCTGATGACTGTTGGCCTATCTTCAGCCTATGTCCACTCACAACACCAGCTACCCAGATTGGTGGTCCACAAGGGGACCTCTTTCCAACCCACTGGCCACCCAAACAAAATGCAGGCCTACCTTGACCTGTATGCGGGCAATAATTAATATAAAAATAACAGCCGGGAATTCCGTGATGATGTTACTATGAAATTCAAATTCATTCCTTGCTACAGCCTGCTTTTATAAACTAAATGATGTCAGTTCCCAGAGCCAATCATAGCCCCCCCAACTCTGCGCCACTGCACGCCGTTGCCCCACTCAGCATCATCCAGCTAGGCCTGCTCCTCCTTGGGGTAGGGTCAGACCCTCGGCCACAAGGTGCCCTGAGCATGCTACCTGAAAGCTAGCCTGCAGTTCAAACTGGACCTTCCTACAATGAACCAATTTGATTCAAATTTCATGGGGAAGACTTTCCTTATGCCTTTCTTTTTTTTTTTTTTTTTTTTTTTTTGTTTTGAGACAGGGTTCCATGTAGCTCTGGCTATCCTGCTGGAACTGGCTATGTAGACCAGGCTGGCCTTGAACTCACAGAGATCCGCCTGCCTCTGCCTCCCAAGTGCTAGGATTAAAGGCATGCGCCACCACCTGTCTAAACTCATCTTTCCTCTACAGTTTAATAATCACTCTTTTTTTTTTTTTTTTGGTCTTTTCGAGACAGGGTCTCCCTGTAGCCCCAGCTGTCCTGGAACTCACTGTGTAGACCAGGCTGGCCTTGAACTCACAAAGATCTGCCTGCCTCTGCCTCCCAAGTGCTAGGATTAAAGGTGTACACCACCACGCCCGGCTTTAATAATCACTCTTAATTGCCACTTTCCCAAACTGCTGAAAAATGTTTTCTGGTTTTATTGTTTGGCCCTCGTTGACTATTATTTATTTATTTTAAATATTTTATTATTTTTATTTTGTGTCTATGAGTGTATTGCCTACATGTATGTAAGTGCACACATGTCGTGGAATACCCATGGGAAATAAAAAAGGGTGTCAGGTCCCCCAGTATTGGAATTACAGATGGTTGTTAGCCCCCATGTGGATGCTGGAGATCAAACCCAGGTCTTCTGCAAGAACAGCCTGTGTTCTTAAACATTGAGCCAGCCTTATTTTATTTTTGAAAAAGGATTACGCAAAATTGTCCATGCAAGTAATCCTCCCGCCTCAGTATCCTGAGTAGCTGGATAACAGGCTTATGCCACCAAGTCTGTCTATATCCTTCTGTGAAGCTATTTCACATAAGACTCTAAGGAGAGAGTACCCACTTTCTGATTATGCTTAGTAATGAGGTCTGCATGTGAGATCAAACATATGTTAATTAGTTGGATTCAGACATTCCACAAACTTTATCCCTAAAACCTGTTACTTGGTTTTCTCCCAAACTGGATCCTTTTCCTCCCTCAAAGAATTGTGGACCCAACAATAAGACTAAGGACCAATTGAGCAGTGAAGGTAACATTTGGTTTTGGCAAGAATGGAAGAGTGAGAAAGGACATAAACACAAATCAAGTCAGCCCTTGAGAATCAGGAGATTATAAACATAGCATAAAAGAAATAGTGGAGGAGGGACAGGCAGATGGGAGGGCAGCCGGACTAGGTTTCATAGTGAGTAACTTTCTAGTAATCTGGGTACCACGTCTTTTTTGCATCTTTCTGGTAGTTTTTACGGCAGTTGACTGTCAAGGCACTGGAGAGCACACCATTTAAGAAGATGGGATAATAGTGAAATCAGAGGTTATCTGGAGGTCACTATGGCAGCTGTCCTAAATCCAGTCACTTTCCAGGAGACGAAAGCCTGAACAAGTCGTCTGTGTATAGGCATCCTGTCCTTAAAGAAAGGCAGGATTAGTGTAGGCTAGCAATTCAGCTAGGTCACCTAGACCAATGCTTCTTAAATTACAGGCTGTAACACTATAATCATAAAAAATTTCATAACAACAGAAGTTTTCAGAATGCACAATGACCAAAAATTAATTCATAATTAAATGCTTTAAGGAATGTAGGGTTTTCTGGCAATGCTTATCATGTTCCATCACATGCCTTCACCGTGCCCTGGGTTCTGCATGTACTCTTCTCTCTGTTCATACTTTAATGCCACAAAGTGCAGGCTGGCAAAGACTGCCTGAAATTCCTCAGCTCAGAGTCAGGACTCCTATATCAATATGCTATGAATTGCAGTGTAGTTAGTATTCAATATAAAATTTACTGCTCTCATAGAAACATAATGGCTTAATTGTGGAAAACAAAGACTCTTAATATTTTTCTCCCCTTGTAAATATCAAATTAGTTTGGTTTTTCATTGTCTTGTGTTAGAACATTTGATTTTCAAAATTGCTATTCGAGTTGTTAATTAAAGTTTCACAAGAAGGCATTAAATGAGTTTTATCTTGGGATTAGGACATAGTTTTAAATAATTTATGAAAATGTCTCTCAATATAATTCTGCTGTTTTGTGCCATGTATTTGAATGAAGTGGTATCTCCGTATTGACAATTATAAAATCAAATTATTGGTCAACTGTGAAAAGCTTCGAAGATGCTGTAGTATCAAATACTCAACCAAGATTTAATTCTTTATATATATAAAACTAAGTAATCACAACCATTCATTAATATGCAAGTTTATTTTTACTTTAATAAGAGGTAAATTTATATACAAGACAAAAATTATTTTAAAGCAAAGATCTTTGCTCGATACCACCACTAGAGCCATGTGTGTGGCTTCCCGCAAATCCCAACCCAAGAGAGGCAACTCCAGAGTCTTCATCTGCCAGATAGCCACTCCTATTACCTATCTCCCCACCAACAACAAGCCCATCCACCCTGCCACCCAGGGACAAAAGTTATGCTTTGATTTTGTCCTGAGATAAAGACCTCCAACCTAGACTCCACCTCAGCCACTTCCACCTGAGGTTGGTGTGATATCTTCTTGCCTGCCCCCAAGGACCACCTGTAGAACCATTTGAGCATTCCACAGACTTCTGACAACTGGCAGTCATAATCTTGTAACTCCACAGGTTTGTTCTCAGCTCAGAAGTTGTACATATTCCCAGATGTGGTGGGACCATGTCTGACACACCATTCACACATCAACACAGATTTACCCATGTCCAAACATCAAACACAATTCAGCTGGTCCACAACCTAATAAGTTGAGGTAATAGCAAAGAGCCAAAAACCTGCTTAACAAAGACGAGAGCAGATATCCATACCAAGAAACACACCAATGACCTAACTCCACATGCCTGGATTCCATCCCAAATCACAAACAACATGAAGAACCAAGACAGTCTGTCTCCTCCAGAAATTAGCACAGCCACCAAAATGTCCTGTGAGAAGAGCAACTTAGTTGATATATAAGACAATGATTTCAAAATAGCTATTATAAATATGTTCAAGGATCTCAAAAAGGACATATATAAATTCTGGAAAGAAGTCTGCAAAAACACAACAATAGCTGAATGAAATAAAAATTCCAAGACATGAACATAAAATTTAATTAAAAATAGAATTTCTGAGGAAAAGTTAAACTGAAATAAAACTTGAAATGAGAAACTCAGTCAGCGGAAAAAAAAAAAAAACTCACTGGAAAGCATCACCACTTGAATGGATCAAGTGGAAAAGAAAGTATCAAGGCAAAGGAATTGAGTTACTCAAAGAAAATATTAAATCTTAAATATTAAATCACTGAACATGAAGGAACTCTAAACACTATAAAAGGCCAAGCCTGAAAATCATAGGTCTAGAAGGAGAGAAAACTCTGGTCTGAGGAACAGAAAATATTTTCAATAAATTCACAGAGGAAACTTCCCAAATCTAAGGAAAGACATACCTATAAAGCAAGAATCATACAGAACACCAAATAGAGAAGACCAGAAAAGCCATTCCCCTATAGCATAATAATCAAAACATTAGATGTACAGAATAAAGAACAGTGAAAGCTGCAAGAGAGAAAAGCCAAATCACGAAAGTTAAATGAAGATGACATAGATAATTTAAACTGGCCTAGAACAACCAATGAGATCAAAGCAATAATTCACAATCTCCCAAATGAAAAAAAGCCTAAGACAAGATGGATTCAGCTCAAAATTCAACCAGACCTTCAAAGAAGAACAAACACTAATATTCCTCAAATTTTCCTTGAAATAGAAAAGGAAGGAACATTTCCAAATTCTTTTTATGAAACCAGTATACAGGAAAATCTCTCTGATGAACCTAGATGCAAAAATTCTCAATAAAACACTCACAAATCGGGCTGGAGAGATGGCCTAGCGGTCAAGAGCACTGACTGCTCTTGCAGAGGACCCGGGTTTGATCCCCAGCACCCACATGGCAGCTGAGAACCGTCTTTAACTCCAGTTCCAAGGGAATTGCATGACACGGGTGCACAAACCTACATGCAGACAGTACATTCATACACATACAAGAATAAAAAAAAGCAAACTTGCAAATCAAATTCAAGACCCATCAAAAAGATCGTCCAACATGACCAAGTATGCTTCATCCCAGGTATGCAGTGATGATTCAATATATGTAAATCAATCAGTGTAATACACTATAAAATAGATTCAAGAACAGCAGCCATCTGATTATCTCATTAGATTTAGAAAAGACCTTTGACAAAACCCAACATGCCTTCATGATATAAGGACATTTCAACATAATAAAGGCAATATGCAACAAACCCACAGCCAATGTCATATTAAATGGAGAAAAACTAAAAAAAAAAATAATAAATTCCACTACAATCAAGAACAAGGCAAATATGTTCACTGTCTCCATTCTTGTTTAACATGGTACTTGAAGTTTTAGTTAGAGCAATAAGAAAAGTATAGGAGATAAAAGGAGTAAAATTTAGAAAGGAAGAACTCAAAGTATCCTTATTTGCAAATGGTATGATTCTATAGATAAAAAGTCCCAGAGAATCCATCAGAAAACAATACATTCAGGATACATCAGGAATACATTCAGCAAAGTAGTAGAGTAAAAAATTAACACACAAAAATCAGTAGCTGTATTAGTCACTTTTCTGTTGCTGTGATAAAGCACCAAGACCAAGGAACTTATAAAAGGAAGAGTTTATTTGAGCTTAAGATTGACGGTTCCAGTTCTATGGGGGGGAAGGCAAGAAAGTCTCTCATATCAGAACCTTTGTGGCACCTAGAAGGTAAGTTTCATTAGGGCTCATTATAACTAGTTGTTACATGTAGGATCCACAGAGGGGTTCGATGTTTATGGCAATCTGAGGCTTTTCTTCCTTTGAATGTTCAGACGGGTCAGCCTTTCCGTTGCCACTTTTTGGTACATCCTACTCAATGCAAACCTGTATCTTTTCTTTCTCAGCCGTTAAGTTGGTGACGTTTTGTCCTGTTGGAACAAACAAATCTTTTCCCATAGTTAGTTTTAAGATTTGAATTGCAAGGGTTTGATGAAAAGGTTTCATGTCTTTCTGTATCCCCCCCCCGTTTTTTTTTTAGCGTATGAGGTTCCAGAGACAGTTTGTATTATACATGACTATAGGTGGATCAAGGCACGAATTTCATCAAATTCACCCATGTGGTTTTGGGTGACTAGATATGATTAACTTGGGAAGCAAACTTAATTTTTACGTTAAATCATCTTATAAGAGAATGCTACAAGGTGTGATACTGTAACACAGGGAAAGTATAGAGAATATTTAGTATTTCAACCCAATGTTATTGCTCTAACATATTATTATGTAAAAGAAATGTGTGGGCAACGCGAATTATATCTCCATTTAATTCAGATGCATTACCATTTTTTCTCAATTCTGGAAACCGAATGTTGCTTAAGATGACACATTTTTTACTTTACTATACTAAAAACACCAGTGTGTCCTTGAACAGATGTCCCAGGCGAAACTGGTAAACTTGCTGAGCCATCTCAATTAACAATATGCCTTTAAGTCGAGATGACACCTCTGTCCTCTCCCCACCCTCCCCCCTTTCCAATTCAACCTTTCAGTCCATTGATGCTGTATAGAATAAGGAGAAATATGACGATGGTGAGGTCGTTCCCCAACTGTAAAATTTAGACAACTATTGTAGAGGTAAACTCTAATAAAACCGTAGACTGCTTTCTCATAATGGACAACTAGACATGGGGAACGGGGACGGATTATTCTCTTTCAGAACCAATATAATACTAAAGGCCCAAGGGGCTAGCACTCATGCAAATATAAATACGAGGAGCTCTGACATGCAGCAGATTGATTGTTCATACCATGTGGATGATTGGTCCAGGGATCCAGCCCCACAAAAGGTAAGGGCTCCGTCCCTCTAAGTTGGGATACTACAGGAGGAGGGCAATAAGCCCTGCTGCCGAAGACCTGAGGTTAACATGGGAGGTGATGTATTAGACTCACACCATGCAAGTGGTAAAGATGCCTCTGGAATAGAGCGAAGAGATTTTACCAAAGGCCACTAACCCAATAAAGCAAATATGTTCTCCCTGAGTCAAGCAAGACTCCACCGTCAGCACCAGCTACACCCACCTGACCTGGAAATACTGCAGCAGAGGCCAGCATTGCCTGTATATCCCAAATCTAATTGGCTATTATACTCTCCCCTTGGAGGAAAAACCCATGGCTGATGCCACAAGCTTACATCCTCTACAGGTTAGGAGATGTTATAAGCCAAAGTAAGACCCGTCATATTAACAGGGGGGAAAGATTGTAATTCATGGATTAACATATCCAAACATTGTGTCTATGCTTAAAGTAACCTACCATAACTATAGTGTGCTTTAAATCCTAATATCAAATTGTCTTGTTTCTTCATTAGTAGGATCGAAAGGTTTTCCTGGACCAAACTGTCAGCCCATGAAAGGAAACCCAGAATACAGAGAAAGAATGGCCAGAGCCAACAAAGCTCCAGAGAGAGTGGAGCTGTTTACCTCTCATCCACCTGTGCCCTTTTCTAAACCTAGGGAACACCTGCGGAAGAGGGGGNACAGGAGCTCTGACAGCAGCAATGGATTGTTCTACCAGGTGGATGTTGCCAGGGGGGATCCAGCCCCCACAAAAGGTAAGGGCTCTTGCCTCTAAGGTGGGGATACTAGCAGGAGGAAGGCAATAAGACCCTGCTGCCGAAGACGAGACGTTAACATGGGAGGGATGTATTGAACTCACATGCAAGTGTACAGATGGCCTCTGGAATGCCGAGAGATGTACCAAGGGCCACTAAACCAATAAAGCAAATAGGGGTCTCCCTGAGTCAAGCAAGACTCCACCGTCAGCACCAGCTACACCTCACCTGCCTGGAAATACTGTGCAGCAGAGGCAGCCCATGTGCCTTATATCCCAAATATAATTGGCGATTGACCTTCTCCCCTTGGAGGAAATAACCCATGGCTGATGCCACAAGCTAGCTTACATCCTCTACAGGTTAGGAGATGTTATAACCGCACAGTAAGACCCGTCATATTTAACAGGGGGGAAAATTGTAATCATGGATTAACATATCCTAACATGTGTCTATGCTAAAGTAACCTACCATAACTATAGTGTGCTTAAATACCTATATATCTAATTTCTTGTTCTTCATTAGTAGGACGAAAGGTTATTCCTGGACAAACTGTCAGCCCATAAAGGAAACAGCAGAATTGACCAGAGTCCAAGTCCAACAGTCTCCAAGAGAGTGGACTGTTTTACCTCTCATCCACCTGTGCCCTTTTCTAAGCCTAGGGAACAACCTGCGGAAGAGGGGGCGTGTAGAATGTAGGGGTGCGATTGGGGTAATGTGAAAACTACAGCAATGTAATCTGGACACTCTTTGATCAACTTGATGAACAAACAACTGTCACCCCCCACTGGTGGTGGGGCTTTAGTGTTTGGGCACACACAGCCTGCAGATAGGGTTTGCATGAGGATGCTTGTACTCCAAAAAAAGATAACATAGTAAACAAAGAAAGAAAAAAAAAAAACTGAGAGAAAAGATGCAGGACAGTTATGCAGAATAGCAGGATCTGCGAGGGTGGGGTGGGGGGGGGGGGGAAGGGAAAGGACAATAAGCCTGAACTAATTGGAACAAAATGTATGAAATTGCCCAAAGCATCAAATAAAAACTAATTTAATTAGAAAAAAAAAAAAAAAAAAAAAAAAGATTGATGGTTCCAGGGAATTAGAGTCCATTGTGGTGGGAGGCATGGCGGCTGGATCTGGAGCAGGAAGCCGAGGGTCACATCTCGCAAAGAGCACAGGAAGCAGAGAGAACAACTGTAGACCACAAGGCTTGTTAAAACTCACTAAGCCTGCCCCCCAACAACACACTTCCTCAGCACGGCCACACCTTCTAAGACCTCCAAAAACAGTGCCACCAACTGAAGACAAATGTCTGAATACATACAGCCTATGGGGGACACTCATTCAAACCACCACAGTAGCCTTCCTCTATACCAACAGCAACATACTGAGAAAAACCAGGGAAACTCTCCAATTCATTATAGCCTCAAAAATATTTTGGAATAAATATAACTAAGAAAGTGAAAGACTTATATACTAAAAACTTTAAGGCATTGAAGAAAGAAGTTGAAGAAGATAGCAAAAGACAGAAAGAACTTCCATGCTCATGGACCAATAGGATTAACATTGTGAAAACGGCTATCCTGCCAAAAGCAGTCTACAGGTTCAATGCAATCACCATCAAAATTCCAACATAATTCTTTATAAAAATCATAAAAATTAAAAAGTCATATGGTCAAAACAATCCTGAACAATAAAAGAAGAGTTGGCGGTATCACCATCCCTGATTTCAAACTATACTACAGCAATATAGCATTGTACTGGTATAAACACAGCCACACTGATCAGTGGACCAGAACTGAGGACACGAGTTTAAGTCCATGTACTTATAATCACCTATTTTCCACAAAGGGGCTAAAAACACGCTTTGGAGAAAAGACACCATGTTCAACAAATAGTACTGGCCAAACCAGGTAGCTATACATAGAAGAATAAACCTACATCACTTTCTCTTACCCTGCATAAAATTCAACTCCAAATGTGTCAAGAACCCCAGCATAAGACCTGATATCCTGAAACTGACAGAGGAGTAAAAAGGGCATCCACTGGAATTTAGAAGCACAAGGAAGGACTTTCTGACTAGCACCCTGTTATCACAGGCAGTAAGGCCAACTATTGACAAATGAGAGTTCATGTACAGCAAAAGACATCATCAACTGAGTGAAGAAGCAGGCTTTAAAATGATAAAAAATAAATCTTTACTGGCTATACATTTGACAGGTGGTTAGGATCTAGAATATGCAAAGAACTCAAAAAACTGCACATCAAAGAAACAAAGCAACACAATTAAAAATTGGAGCAAAGAACTAAACAGATGTATCAAAAATTAAACACAAATCGCTGAGAAATATTTTCTTAATGTTCAACATCTTTAACCATAAGAAAAATGCAAGTTAAAACTACTTTAAAACTGCTTAAAGATTTCATCTTACCCCAGGCAGAATGGCTAAAATTCAGAAAACAAATGGTAAGCAATATTGGTAAAAGAATGTGGGGAAAGGGGAACACTTGTTCACTTCTGGTGAGAGTTCACACTGGTACAGCCACTATGGAAATCAGTGTGGGGATTCCTTTGAAAGCTAGAAATAGATCTACCACATGATCCAACTATATTGAGGTTGGCTCAAAGAACTCTATATCCTGCTACAGAGATACCTATTCATCCAATGTTCATTGTTACTCTGTTCGCAATACCAAGTAATGGAAAAACCTAGATTTTCATCAACTGATGAATGGATAATGAAAATTTATACTTATATAATGAAACATATTATTTAGATATTAAGAAAAACAAAATTATGAAATTTGCAGGTAAATAGATGGCATTAGAAGCCATCATCCCGAGTGAGGTAACCTAGACCCAGAAAGAAAAACATCAAAAATATTTGATGCTAGATTTGAATCTTTCGAATCATCTTTATGTGTGTTTCAGCTGGAAAATTTACATATATCAAGAAATTAGTAAGTGGCCATGAGATGCATAGCTTCATGAGAGAAGAGACATAATACAGTGACATAAAGGGGGGGAAGGGAATAATAGAATAGAAAGGGTTACATGGGGTCTGGGATGGGAGGGCAGAGGAGAGAAGGGAATATGGGGAGGCACAACTAACACTAAAGGCCTTTTGAAAAAGTGATATGGAAATGTCTATTGTAGAAGCTTCCTAATATATATATATATATATATATATTATATTATATATATATATATTAAAAAGATTAAATGGGAGCAAGCCTTATAATGGGGGGACAATGCCCCTACCAGACATCACAGGCTAGCAAATAAGAAACACAATATCAGAATGGGTAGTTCAATGGCATTATGAATGTTATGGAATTAACCAATCACTTTCACATTGGAATTAAAACCTACCTCACAAGATGGAACCCATACCTGGCACTGTTATCTGGACCAAGAAGCTATGCCTAGACAGGTCACTGGCCATGGGCAAGAACATATTACTATGATTCCGCTGAATGGACCTAGTATTTAAGCAATTCCTAATGATTTATTCTTTTTTTTTTTTTTTTTTTTTTTTGGTCTTTTCGAGACAGGGTGTCCCTGTAGCCCCAGCTGTCCTAGAACTCATTCTGTAGACCAGGCTGGCCTTGAACTCACAAAGATCTACCTGCCTCTGCCTCCCAAGTGCTAGGATTAAAAGTGTGTTCCACAGCGCCCGGCATGATTTATTCTTACACTCACAGATTAGTGAATCTCTCGACTCTCACCAGAGAAGCTTCTTTTGTAACAGATGGTGATTAACATAGAGATCCACAGCTGGTCACTGTGCAGAAAACAAGGGAGAGTGCTCAGCCCTAAATTGAACACCTAGATCTCATACGCCCCTCTCCCAAGGCTCGGGAGCATTTAGGAAGAGGAGGCAAAAGTGGTGGTTTCACACAACAAAAGAGTGATTCCAAACACAACAGAGCACACACACATATGAATTTACAGGGGTTGTGACAGTATACATAAGACCTACACAAGTGCAAGCCAGACAGACAAAACTCTAACATGAAGGGAAGGGGTTGGGGAAAAGGGTTGGCATGAAGCCTCAGCCTTAGCTAAGGAGCTATTATTGCCAATTGGTACCTACTGGGAGAGAGAAAGTAGGTTTTCTTTAGTAGTGTGATACTGGGTATGTGTCTACACTCCAATGGTATGTGGGGAACAAAAATTGAACTCAGTAAACCTTAAAAACATATTGAAAGAGGTAAGAAAGGGGGTGACAAAGTAGGGAGGTACAGGATCTGGGGGGGCAAGGACGTTTGAATATGATGAAAATATATTGAATGAAATTCTCAAAGAATCAAAATATTATTTTAGAGAATAAAATAGATTTCTTTATTACTTAGTATGACTAAATGTTGGATTTGTATGCCTAGGATCATGTAAAAATTTCTGAAACAAAAGGATTGTGTATAAAAAAAGGTTAAGGAGCCTTGCTCTGGACAGTACTCAGGATAACAAAACATCATGTTACGCAGCATAAATATGTAATTCTTTTATTCATTTAAGAATAAATATTTTAAATCTCTTATAGTTGTAGTAGATTTTTTTTCCCAAGTGAATCGATTATTTTTACAAGGAAAGGAAGATAATTAAGCAGAGAATTGGCACAGGGGCCTTTAGCTCCAAAGGCTGGCCTGGCCACTGTTACTGGTGGTCGGGGCCAGGTGTTTCCAGGCTCTTGGCCTCTTATTTAAGGAACTGAAATGAAAGCCCACATAGTGCAAGTAACAAACTTTTCTCAAAGTGAACTTGTGGACGGTCAAATTATACTGCAAGGGAGCAGCAGCCCCATAATGAAGTGACTTACGGGCCCTGATTATTGTTTGGGGCTTCCTTTTATGTGGTTCAAGAGAAGTAGGAGTTTGGTTGCTAGGGACATAGCTTGAGTGCTTCTCTGTTTTGACTGACAGGCTTGGATTATGTAACACCTTACTCACTGCGCAGGTCCCTTCTCATAATGATCGGAATGTAATACACCCACATCCACGGGTACAGTCTCGGGTTACTAAACAATTCCCTCTCCTTGCCTGCCTGTCTGCCCTTGCTTGTCTTCATGATGAGTGGAGAGCACCTTTTATAAATTTATTTATTTATTATTATTATTATTTTTTTTTTTTTGGTCTTTTCAAGACAGGGTCTCCCTGTAGCCCCAGCTGTCCTGGAACTCACTCTGTAGACCAGACTGGCCTTGAACTCACAAAGATCCCCTTGCCTCTTCCTCCTGAGTGCTAGAATTAAAGGCGTGCGCCATTTTTATGTGTATGAGTGTACTGTCTGCATGTAGGTCTGTGCACCCATGTCGTGCAATGCTGCGGAGGTCAGAAGAGGGGGTTGGATTCCCCTGGAACTGGAGTTAAAGACAGTTCTTAGCCGCCATGTGGGTGCTGGGAATCAAACCCGGGTCCTCTACAAGTGCAGTCGGCACTCTTAACCGCTGAGTCATCTCTCCAGCCCCAAGTGAAAGCACCTTTTATCTAACCTCTCTCCATCTCAGTTTCATCACTGGCAAAAACATCTTTGATCCATTCAAAACACATGTAGCAAATCATATGTTCCAAGCCTGGACAAAGAGCTATGGAGCCAATATTGAACAAGGTTTCTAACTGTTGAGGGAATATACATGAAGCAAATAATTACACAAGTGGAGATTTGATTTAAATCAAGACAGCTGTTACAAAGGACATGGTAATTAATTAGCAGTAATCAAGTGTTGAAAGCATGGCCACTGATCAAGCTGACTAGAAGGCAGTGAAGAAAACGGAATTCTTCCAAAGCAAGTACTGACAGTTAGGGTGAGATGTGAAGACAGCAGTTGGTCAGAAAGGAGGTGGGAAAGGAAGTACAGGCTGTTAACATGGGTGTAGACTATGTCACGGACTGGAGCTTAATGGCACAATATGCCATGCTGAAAGAAGACTAATGTGAGAGAAAGAGGAATTCCAGGAGAAGCTTGAGAAATAACTGGGATGCCTGGGAAGGTTTTAGACTGTTCTGAAAGAAATGGCAAGCCTCTGGTGAGTGGTTGTGGATTTGTTTGCTTGTTTTCATTTTGTTTTTAAACTAGGGTCTTGCTATGTAGGCTCAGGTTTGTCTCCAAATTTGACCCTCTTGGCTTCCTCTCCTGGATGCTGAGATTACAAGCATTCACTACAATGTCCAACCCACTAGTGAGTTTAAATTTAAGAAGATTAAATTTAAGAATAATAAGCTAGGGTGGTTGCCTCACTGTTGTAACCAAAACACTAAGACCAAAGGGTTTCTATGAGTTTGAGAACAGCCTGAGTTACATAGTGAATTCTAGGCCAGCTAGGGTTACAGAGGGAGACTCTGTCTGAAAAAAAAAAGGAAGGAAGGAAGGAAGGGAGGGAGGGAGGGAGGGAGGGAGGGAGGGAGGGAGGGAAGACGATGGGTCATATATCTCAATGAGAATTCTTGTATTTTGCTATTAATTCTACATCAAGGCAAGTGTTCTCACACTGCTGCACCTTCAGTCCTCCGAGGATTCTATTAGCGTTCTATTCTCAGCTTCATGGTTGACTGAGTCCATGGAGAAAGTTTCTTCTGGTGTGGGAACGGAGCAACAAAAAGGAACAAATGCTACTCAATAATCAAGGCCAAAATATTTGTTACTCATTTTATAGATTAAAGAAATTCAGAAATCATGGAGATTAAGAAAGGTGCCACTGGCCTGAGATCTAGTAAGTGCCAGCCCGGAGTCTAGACCCCAAAATAAGTTCAGACGTTCTAGAGGAGGGTGCGGAGAAAGGAGAGAGATGTTCTCAACAGTGTTGAACACCAACACTATTCACATGCTCTGACTACATTTTACTTCTTCTTCAAAGAATCCAGATCAAAGTAAACAAAGCAAGCAAACAAAACCCACAACAATTCACCAGTTTTCAAGATGAGAAAACTGAGGGTAAAAGGATTAAATTCTACATAAGTGGGAAGATTTTGAACTCACATCTTCGGATGTGGCGAACTAGCCATTGTGCTGCACTCCCCCTTTCAGGGTGACACAAGGCCCTCTGGTCAACACTCAGACTCCAAGTATAAGGGACTGGAGAGATAGCTCAGCCATTAAGAGCACTGGCTGTTCTTGCAGAAGACCTGGGTTTGATTTCTGGCACCCACATGGTGACTAACAACTATCCATAACTCCAGTTCCAGAGGAATCCAATGCTTTCTTCTAACTCTGTGGCCATTGCTTGGCAGGGGTGCACTTACACACATGAAAGCAATACACTCATACACGTAAAATAGAAATAAATAAAATATTTTAAAAATAATAATATAAAAGGATATTCTGTTGTTGTTTTCATTGTTGATAGCACAAAGAAAGAAGGTAGATGAGAAAAAAATTGGAAATAAATTATCTTTTCTACTGGGAAAAGGCAAGAGAAATCACAGAAGGAAAAGAAGGTGTCTTAGGTAGCATCTCTACTGCTGTGATAAAAAACACTAACCAAAACCAACTTGGGGAGGAAAGGGTTTATTTGGTTTACATCTCCTGGGTAACAGTTCATCTCTGAGGGAGCCCAAGGTGGGAACTCAGGGCAGGAACCTGAAGCACAGACCATGGAGGAATGCTGCCTATTGGCTTGCTCCCCTGGCCCATGCACAAACTGCTTTCTTATACAATAAAGGACCACCTTCCCAGGGGTGGCACCACCCACAGTAGGCTGGGCCCTCCCATATCACTCAACAATAAAAAAAAAAAATGCTCTAGAGGAATGGCCACAGGCCAGTCCAATGGAAGCAGTTCCCTAATTGAGGTTCCCCCTACCCAGTGGTGTGTCAAGTTGACAACTAAAGCTATCCAGCACAGAAGGTGCTTGTTCCCTTACTTTTGACTAAGAATCTTATGATCCAGCTCAGATCAAAGATGGTTGGTCAATGGATGAGTGGATGGCTATCTGCCTGGATGGATGGATGGAGGGATGGATGGATGGATGGATGGATGGATGGTAGATAGGTAGATTGTTGGAGTGGATGGATAAATAGATAATTAGATGATGACACTAGATGATAGATGATAGATAGATAGATGATAGATAGATAGATAGATAGATAGATAGATAGATAGATAGATAATAGAGAATTTTAGAATTCTATTAAGAATCCCCTTTTAGGGCTAGAGAAAAGGAACAGCAGTTGAGAGCACTGGCTATTCTTTCAGAAGACCTGGGTTTGAATCCTAGCACCCACAAAGTGGCTAACAACCATCTGTAACTCTAGTTCTAAGGGATCTGATGCCATCTTCTGTCTTCCGTGGACATTCTGTGTCATTGTATGACACGGGTATACTTACATACATTCTGGCAATACACTCATACACATAAAATAAAAATAAATCAAAAAAGAGAATCCTATTTTTAAAACTATATTTATCCTTTTACTTCATTTTATGCCTGCAGTTAAGAACATAATTTAGTTGCCTTGTGTGTAGCACTGTGCAAAGTGGTTAAACTTGCTGTCAGGAGTCAGCCTGCCTGAGTACAGACTGCCATAGCCACAACTTTAAACGCTGTGCTTTACTTTATTGGTAAGTGGAGAGAGCCCCTATTTTGCAGTTTCTTTAGAAAATTAAACAGAATAATTTTTTAGTATGAAGTTGGCACATGTGTTAGAGTATTACCAACTAGAGAATTTATGCAATTATATACTTTCTGTTTTTAGAAGCTAGGCAGAGATAAATCTTCTAAAGGATTAATTATATCAAGACCACAATTGCCAATATGTTGTTTCAAAATGTGTATGTAGAAATTAGTTGCAAATAAAATCTTGATTTCTTCCTTATAAATTATACCATAATACTAAAATATAAACTACTGATATTCCTTAGTGTTTGAAAGAAATACCTTGGATTGATACAATATGAAAAATAAATAATTGCAGCCTTTGATGTTTTGTATAAAACATTTGCTAGGAAAATGTTTTAATCTTCTTCATGTAACCAAATGCAGTGGCTTCACATCTTGGGGAGTGCAAACCCAAAAGCATAATCTAGAAATGGAAGAGTAGAGGAAGATCGTTACCTGCACCATATTCCCCGAAACAAAAGGAAGAGGATTGTATTGGGAACCCTAACCCTACTCACAAAGGAAAGCAAATGAACTCTGAGCATGTTCAATTCAAGGTCATTGTGCTGGATAGCTTTAGTGTCAACTTGACACACCTGGATTGAGGGAGCCTCAACTGGGGAATTGGCTCCATTGGATTGACCTGTGGCCACATCTGTGGAGTATTGTCTTGATGGTCGAGCAGTGTGGGAGGGCCCAGCCCACAAGAGTGGTGCCACCCTGGGCAGGTTGTTGTGTACTGTATAAGAAGCCGGGCCGGGCATGAGCCAGGAGAAGAAACCAGTGAATAGCATTCCTCCATGGCCTGTGCTTCAGCTCCTGCCTCCAGGTTCCTGCCCTGAGTTCTTGCCTTGGGCTCCCTGAGTGATGAACTGTGACCCAGGAGATGTAAGCTGAATAAACCCTTTCCTCCCCAAGTTGGTGTCGGTCAGAGCGTTTTGTCACAGCAATTGAAGGCAAACTAGAACAGTCATATGTTCAAAAGGAAGGCTCACAGATGCTAATGCTTTGGGCATGCTCAGTTCAAAGTCTTAGAGTGCATGTTCAAAAATTGAAACGTGAGCTGGGTGTGGAGCTATGCCTATTATCCCATCTTTTGAGAGGATGAGGCAGAAGGACTACCTTGTGGTGAAGCCAAAGTGATCTTAGAGAGAGCACCAGACCAGCCGGGGATACAGTTATCAAACAAGAAAAAGAAACAATGTTGAGTGTGCTGGTGAACTTTAATCTTAGCCCTCAGGAACCAAAGACAGGTGTATCTCTGTGAGTTTGAGACCAATCTGGCTTACAGAAGTTACAGGAAACCAAAATACATAATGAGACCCTGTCTTTAGGACACTAATCCATCTCTCAACTCTGATTAATGAAACTCCCTTATGCAACAGAGGGCCAGGAACAGAAAGGGTCACAAATAGCCAGAGCATGGAGATTAGGACTCTGCAGTGTGGGGGTCCTTGGACAGGACTCCTATATAAAGCTTCCCTCACCCAGGGATCAGGGACCATTGCAGCAGACCCCAATCTAAGCTTGCATGAGGCAAAACTGGCCTTCTTAAAGTGAGGGACTCCAGATAGGCTGACTAGACCTCAGTGCATGAAGTTGCACTGAGGAATTTCTGGGGACACTAATTTGACACAATTAACCTTAACAACAACAACAAAAATGACAAGGTGTATGAATTCCAATGGGGGGGGTGTCAAGGGAGGGTGTCAGTGGGGAGGGGGTATAAAGGTGATTAAGGTTGATTGAGATGTTATGTATGAAATACACAAAAATTCAACTAAACTTTTTAAATTAAAAAATGAAAGAGAGCCGGGCGTGGTGGTGCGTGCCTTTAATCCTAGCACTTGGGAGGCAGAGGCAGGCGGATCTTTGTGAGTTCAAGGCCAGCCTGGTCTACAGAGCGAGTTCCAGGACAGCTGGGGCTCCAGGTAGACCCTGTCTCAAAAAGATCAAAAAGACCAAACAAAAAAAAAAAAAAAGAGAAAGAGAGGAAAAGGAAGGGGAAAGGTAAAAGGAAACGGAGAGTGACAGATACTGTTCACTTTGGAGCATGCTCAGTTGAGTATGATAATAAGCAGCTTCTTCTAGGTCACCTAATAGAATGAGGCAGTGTAGTTTAGTAACCTTAGCTGGTTATAAATTTCTCCCGAGAGTTTTAGTGAAATAAGAAGCAGCACATCGAGGTCTGTTAACCATCTTTTGAACGGTGGCAGCTTTCACTCCCACAGGTGTAAGATTTCCCCTAACAGTGCAACCCTTGCTCAGCAGCTGACAGACTCCAGTCTTGATAAGTGCAGCTTAAACTTTAATATATCCTGGATTTGTTGAAATATTCAGTACTTGGTCCTGCTCATCTGACTGATTCTGGTTTTTGTGGGTCTTTTTACTTGCTTTGTTTGTTTGTTTGTTTTTAATTTTGAGACAGGATTTCCCAGTTGCCTCAGCTGGCCTGGAAATTGCTATGTATATCAGGCTGGCCTTGAACTCAACAGAGATCTGCTTGTCTCTGCCTCCTGAGTGCTGGGATTAAAATCGTACACCACCACACCAACAGCTTAATGATTCTTAATACCTATATTTGCTCTTGCTGCTGTAACAAATTGCTAGGTTCTAGCACTTGGGAGACAGAGGCAGGCAGATCTTTGTGAGTTCAAGGCCAGCCTAGTCCACAGAGCGAGTTCCAGGACAGCTGGGGCTACAGGGAGACCCTGCCTGGAAAAGACCAAAAAACACCAAAAAAACAAACAAAAAAAAAACCAAATCGCTAGGTTCTTTCGTAGGTTTAAAAAAAAAGGGGGCGGGGCTAGAGAGATGGCCTAGCCGTTAAGAGCGCCAACTGCTCTTGCAGAGGACCCAGGTTCGATCCCCAGCACCCACATGGTGGCTAAGAACCATCTGAAACTCTCAACTGCTCTTGCAGAGGACCCAGGTTCAATCCCCAGCACCCACATGGTGGCTGAGAACCATCTAAAACTCCAATTCCAGGAGAACTCCAGTTCCAGGGGAATCCTACACCCTCTTCTGATCTCCGCGGCATTGAACGACACGGGTGTGCAGACCTGCATGCAGACAGTACATTCATAAACATAGAGAAAAATAAAAAAAATAAAAAAATATATCTTTAAAAAAAAAAATCAAGCTGGGCTTAGTGGCACCCGCCTTTAATCCCAGCACTTGGGAAGTAGAGGCAGGCAGATCTCTGTGAGTTCAAGGCCAGCCTGGTCTACAGAGCTAACTCCAGGCCAGCTGGAACTAAATGGATACCTTGTCTCAAAAATACCAAATAAATAAATAAATAATAACAAAAATTTATTATTTTCTTTTCTCTTTTTTTAAATTTTCTTTTCTCTTAATCACAGAATGAGGCCTGTGTCCCAGCCTAAAACCAAGAGTGTTGTGTTCCTTTATGATAGCTTTTCCAGTTTCTGAAGATTGCTTACTCTCGTTGGGTCATGGTCTCTACTTTGTGTTCAAATCCACTGAGTTTGGGCAAGTCTTTCTCACATCTCTCAGTAAGCTCAGGCTGACGGAATAAGATGGGCTGGCTTCAACACTGATATTTCTATCTTGCAGGCCTGGAGGTGTGTGTCAGAGATCGGACCAGCATGGTCAGGTTCTCATAGGAAACACGTTCTGACTTTCTCAAATGACCATCTTCTTGTGGTGTCCTCAAATGCGTGTAGGCACCATGGAATACACACCACACACCATACACACACCACACACACACACACACACACACACACCATATATACACAATAAATAAATGTAAAATAAAATTATCACAATTCATGAAACATTTACTATGTAAATATGTAGCTTTTGAGTGATCCAGATATGTAGGGAGGTCTCATCCAATCAACTGAAAGGCCTTAAGAGTCTGGGATCCCCTCAAGGAAAGGGAACTCTCCCTCCAGGTTACCACTGGATGTGTACGCTACTGCCTTGCCCTGTATATTTCACATTCCCAGCCCCCAAAATTTCGTGAATTGACTGCTTTTTTAAAAACATTTTATTGAATTTTTGTATATTACAAGATCTCAGTCGATCTTAATCACCTTTCTACCCCCTTCCTCATCGGCCCCTTTCCACAGACCCCCACTGCAATTCAATCACCTTGTCATTGGGTTAAGGCCTATCGTGTCAAGTTATTGTCCCTAGATGTCCTCAGTGAAAGTCATGCACTGAGGTCTAGTCAGCCCAACCTGAGTCCCTGGCTTTAAGATCAGCCCTTCCTCATGCAACAGTAAACAGCTGCCAATATTTCTATGTAAGGAAGGCCAACCAATCCTGGCACTCAAAGAAGTATACTGGTACATTTTCAAAGAACACTTTCCATAGGATTCACCTTTGAATTAGGGTGATAAGAGAGAAAAGAATATGTGCTTCCAACTACAATTTTAAAGCTGTTTGAAAATTGGAATTTGGCCTTGGAGCTCATTAGCTAACATTACCTATCAATTTACTGGACTGCTTAAGTCTTCAAAGTGATGATAAGTGAGCAATATGAACCCTTAACTCCACAAAAGCAGCTCTGAGTCTAAACTAAAAGAGCTAGAGAGTGAAGCTTTAGTTTTTTTAAGGCCACTCCTCAACTCCATCTTATGTACAAAAGCAACTGAAAGTCACACAGGAAAGAATGAGCACAGCAGTGTGCCAATCGAATTTGACGTTTATACAATTTCAACGTGCCATAGGCATTGTAGTTCCGATTGTTTTCAGCCATGTATAAATGTTTCAGAGTCATTCTCAGCACAAGCTGTACTAAATGGCAATGGGTCAGATTTAGCCATCCGAACGGTTCACCAATCCCTTTCTTAAACAGCAGATCTTGAGAATGATAAAAACAGTAAGCTTCGATTACTGGAACATACTCACTTATCTCTAAGTATAGGGAGAAAAATGGGCAGTTAAGGCATTTCTCAGAAGAAGACAAAGAAGTGGTCAGCAGTTATATGAAGAAGTGTTCAACATCACTAATCAAAAAGGCATAAAATACATTCTGGGAGAGTGTGAAGAAAGGAGAACTCTTATGCACCGTTGGTGTGAATGCAAATGAGTTACAATCATCACAAAAAGCAGTATGCGAGGTTCCTCAAAGCATAGCGTCTAACTCCAGGAAGCTGGGAGGTAAAGGTCACATAACACTCTTCAAATGAGAGACCTGAGACAAAGGAGGGGCATGCCCTTCCCATAGCTAGCTCTCCAGCTAAGTCTCCTGGCCACAGTCTCCCTCACATGTATGTCAGTTACAGAAGGTTATCTTAGCCCCATCATCCAACTTCTGTGATTCCCCTGTAACTCCTAGACAAACACACACAAAGCTGGTGCTGTGTGCTAGATGGATTAGCATTGTGACCTGTACTCATTCACAGAGCTCTGGGGTGTATACAACAGACAACGCAGGCAGATGACCCAGGTACCTGTCTGTGATACAGCCAACACATGACAAAAGTATATAGATGTGCTGGCCTCATGGCCTGTAGAGGTAGGCAGATTGGAGATAAACCTCCCGGAATTATCCAGCATCCCAGGCTTAGAGAAGAGAAAGTGCTTAGCCACAGAGAGAGTCACATATGCTTTGCAGCCATCTATCAATAAAGAGGAAGCATTTAAAATTAAGGAATATATGTAATTTCATAATATACAGAGCTCAGAGACTTTAAGTTTCGATTAAGGTGTTAGGGAAGGAAAATATTCAGTCAAAGGTAAAAATTACTTGTATATACTAAGCACATGAATTGCTTAAAAATTGTTGCCAGGTGTGGTGGCGCATGCCTTTAATCCCAACATTTGGGAGGCAGAGGCAGGTAGATCTCTGTGAGTTCAAGGCCAGCCTGGTCTACAGAGTGATCTCCAGGTCAGCTGGGACTAAAAGGAGACCCTGTCTCCAAAATACCTGCCCCCCAAAATTGTATTTATGCTGGGCATGGTGGCACATACCTTTAATCCTAGTACTTGGGAGGCAGAAGCAGGCAGATATCTGTGAGTTCAACGCCAGCCTGGTCTACAGAGTGAGTTCCAGGCTAGCTGGGGCTACAGGGAGATCCTGTCTTAAAAAGACCAAAAAAAAAATTGTATTGAAACTCATCACTGTGTACAATGAATATATGCCATATATGTTAAATATATACAATATTTAAATATATATAATACATATATATAATATTTTTTTTTTTTTTTTTTTTTTTTTTTTAGGGTCTTTTCGAGACAGGGTCTTCCCGAGCTCCCTGTCCCTGGAACTCACTCTGTAGACCAGGCTGGCCTTGAACTCACGAAATCGCCTGCCTCTGCCTCCCAAGTGCTAGGATTAAAGGCGTGCGCCACCACGCCCGGCTATATATAATATTTTAAACATATATTTTTTCCTGGATTTTCGGTAGTTACATAAACAGCATATTAGAAGGCTTGAAAGAATATTAATAAAGGACCGGGCATGGTGGCACACGCCTTTAATCCTAGCACTCGGGAGGCAGAGGCAGGCAGATCTTTGTGAGTTCAAGGCCAGCCTGGTCTACAGAGCAAGTTCCAGGACAGCTGGGGCTACAGGGAGACCCTGTCTCGAAAAGACAAAAAAAAAAAAAAAAGATTATTAATAAAATATGATGCTATATCAGAACTGTTAGTTGCAATATAGTCAAAAGAGATACAGCATAAGAATATGAAATTTAGGGCCTCGAGAGATGGCTCAGTGGTTAAGGGCACTGACTGTTCTCGAAGAAGACAGGGGTTCAAATCCCAGAACCTACATGGCAGCTAACAATTGTTCCAGGGGGTCCAACACCCTCTTCTGACTCCGCGGGCATTGCACGACACAGGTGCACTTACATACATGCAGGCAACACACACATACACACAAAATTTTTTTTAAAGTTAAATAAAAAAGAATATGAAACTAGATTTCATATTTTTTAAAGTTTGGTTTCTTTTACAAATATTTATTTTGTATGTGTATGAATGTACTGTCTGCATGTAGGTTTGTGCACCCGTGTCATGCAATGCTGTGGAGGTCAGAAGAGGGTGTTGGATTCCCCTGGAACTGGAGTTAAAGACAGTTCTCAGCTGCCATGTGGGTGCTGGGGATCGAACCTGGGTCCTCTGCAAGAGCAGTCAGCGCTCTTAACTGCTAGGCCATCTCTCCAGCCCAAGTTTGGTTTCTTTTTTAAAAAATACTTTTATTGAATTGTGTATTTCATTCATTATCTTTCAGTCCAATTTAGACACACTCCCCTCTCCCGCCCCCACCCCACCCCAGTTCATGCCTTCTGCCACACATGTCTTCCATCTTTCTCTCAGTCTTTCCAAAGATTTTCCCTGCAGAGGCTTGTTGTTTGGATAGAATTCAACCATAACATTCAGTTCTTTAACCCAGTCTTTATGTTGTTGTTTTTCCCTCCCCTTTGTATTGCTCCAACAAATGCCTATATAATCATCACATATGCATCAAAATTATGACCTCCGGGAATGAACTGTATGTTAATTCCAAAATATGTTTAGGAATCCACATTTTCCCCCTTTAATTTTATATTACTCTTAAATATGAATACATACCTCCCACCCATATACAGTAATTACAGAGTCTGAAAATAAGTGGTGGGTCAATTCTACAGCCCGTTAAGAGATTCACATTATAACAATGTGGTTGCTTTCAGATAAAAAGAAATATAACAATAATGTTGTTCACCTTGCCTTTCAACTGGGGATTTGGTGTTGGCATCCACAAATGAAGGAACCCATTCACTGTTTGTTTTTCTGGGACTGTGCTACTTCACTTAGCATAATGGCTTCTAGTTCATGATGTCATCTTTCTTTGCCCATTGTGTAGATGTACCGCATTTTTGTCATCCACTCGTCTGTTGAGGGGCATTTGGGTTGGTTCCAGCTCTTTGCTATTGTGAAGAGAGCTGCAATAAACATGGATGTGCATGTATCTTTGTGGTAGGATGAGTCTTGTGTGTATATACCCAGGAGTGGTATGGCTGGGTCAGGGGGTAGGCTCATTTTGAGTCTTTTAAGGGTTCTAGACACTGCTTTCCATAATGGTTGTACAAATTTACATTCCCACCAGCAGTGGATGAGTGTTCCCCTTTCCCCACAACCTCTTCAGCATTTGGTGTCTTTTGTTTTCTTGATCTTAGCCAGATGTATTGGAGTGAGATATCTGAGCATTGTTTTAATTTGCATTTCCTTAATTATCAATGATGTTGAACACTTTTTAAGATGGGACCTCATCAAACTCAAAAGCGAAAGAAACAATCAAGGAAGCGAAGAGAAAACCCATGGAGTGGGCGGAAATCTTCACCAGTGATACATTTGACAGACATTAATGTCCCAAATATATAAATTACTCAAAAAAACAAGGAAATAAGAAAACAAATGATCTACTCAAAAGATGGAGTAAAGAGCTGAACAGAGACTTCACCAGTGAGGAGTTAAAGATTTCATATTTTTATAATATATAAAATTATGTTAATTAAGAGATTTGGAAGATGAAATAAAACTATAAAATACCTTTAACTGAAATATGGAAAAAATAAGAAGAAATTGAAAAGAAAGTAGGAAAAATCTCAGAATGTAGTGGTCAGGCCTAAGTAACTCCATTTTATTTTAATGAGTCCATCTTAATGGCTGAACCTCTGTCCAGAACAAGTGCAGGAAGAGCTAGCTGATTATTCTGAACTTGGAATCCCCTCTACAATATGCCTTGAGACCACTGATCTACCTTTTTTTAAATTTTATTTATTTCTTTTATGTATATGAATGTACTGTCTGCATGCAGGTCTGTGCACCCATGTCGTGCAATGCCACAAAGGTCAGAAGAGGGCGTCGGATTCCCCTGGAACTAGATTCAAAGACGGTTCTCAGCCACCATGTGGATGCTGGGGATCGAACCTGGGTCCTCTGCAAGAGCAGTTGGCACTCTTAACCGCTAGGCCATCTCTCCAGCCCCTACCTTATCTTTTAACAATTGCCTGCAGCCCATCTACTTCTTTTCTTAGTAATCCTGCAGCAGGGAGGAACTGAGGATTTTTATTGTCTGACTGTAATTTCTAAAACTGTTACCAGGGAATTGTATTTACTTTTATAAGACTAACCTGCCTCTGAGTTGGGGTTTAGCCTCCCAATCCTGACTGGCCAGGGTCCTGGCCAGTCCAAATTAAAAATACCAACTCGGGGGCTGGAGAGATGGCCTAGCGGTTAAGAGCACTGACTGCTCTTGCAGAGGACCCGGATTTGATTCCTAGCACCCACATGGTGGCTGAGAACCATCTTTAACTTCAGTTCAAGGGGAATCTGACACCCTCTTCTGATTTCTGTGGCATTGCATGACACGGGTGCACAAATTTACATGCAGACAGTATGCTCATACACATAAAAAATAAATAAAATTTTTAAAAATCGAAAAAAAAATTAAAATACCAACTCGGCTAATTGGAACCTGGAGTCTGTGTGCTCTCTTTTTCTCCCAGTAGTGCTCCATCATAACAATTTAACAATTTTCTGGAATAAGTAAAAGATACAAATTATGTATATTGAGAAATTACAATGCATATTAAGAACAAGTAAGAATAAATCTGAAAAATACTAAAAGCTATAATTTTATTCAGAACCTGTTATGAACTTTACATAAACTACTACCCCAAAATTTTGCAACTCACACACCTTCGCTCTGCAGTTAGTCAGGTATCCCCCAGCTTGGACTGGTGTGGTAAAGGACAGTTAAGAAGAATTGCTACTGGAAAGACTGTGACTGTCCTGGCATGAGAAATGGTGGAAGGAATGTTTAGGACATATTCAGTGTCCTTTTAGAGTCTGATTATCCCTTCTGACCAGTCACCATGAAATCTGACCATCCTAGAGCAATGGAATTTAATTCTAGGTTTGAACTAAACCTTCTGTAAGTGTAGTATTTTCTGGAAGTGAATGATTCATCTCTATAAGGTAAAGAACTTTTCCAGGAAGAAGAGTGACAACTTAGCAAACACAATTAAGTTTATCAAAACAGTTGTAACTACTGATTGACACAATTATTACATTGTTTTAACTCCTGCCCTTGGCAAGATCAATCTATACAGTCCTATAAAGTCATAAACATGTTTTGTAAATCATTCCCCTCACCCATCTCTACCTTCTTGCCTAAAGCAATTTCAGGTCATCTATGAGGAGAGTCTGTTAAAGGAATCAACCACTACCAACAGGGCATCTTTGCAGCCAGACTCTGGCTGTTCTGTGGTGTGTACATTCATGATCTTATATAGGTAGTGTTAGGGTTTTTCTTCAAATGCTTTCCTCCTTCTTGTCTTCCGACTTTTATCTGCTTAGTATCTGGGCTTCCATTAACACTTACTCAACAAGGCCATTATTTTTTGTTTTGTTTTGATTTTCATTTTGTCTTTGACACATGCACACACACATATATAATGCATTTTAGTCATTTTCAAACTCACATTCCCCTGTCTCATCTCCTTCCCTGTCTTGGTGAAACTTCTCCTTCTCAATAAGTTCTCTTCCTACTTTCTCTGTCCTATGTGAGTGGTGTGTGTGTGTGTGTGTGTGTGTGTGTGTGTATGTGTGTATGTATGTGCTGCAAGCCCATGAAGACTTTTAAAAAGTATGTATTGGGAGATCTCCCGAGACCAGCTGAAGCAAGCGCAGGTAGATAGGTAAGAGCTTCAGCAAGGCTGATTGTTGATTGACTTAATCTAGTTAATCCATTAATCCAGTTGTCTTTGGCTTAATTGGCTTTTGTGTCTTTGGGGGCAGAGTTATCCTCCCAGCTGGTATAAAAGGTAGGGTTGTGTGAGTCTTGAGATCTGAGATCTCCCGAGACCAGCTGAAGCGCAGGTACCAGGGTGCAGGCTAAAGAGCACCACCATCCCCACCCCCAAGCCAACTGGGATTATGAAGGCATCTGAAGGAGGTAGGCAAAGCAAAGCAAACCTTCAACACAGTGAAGAGGCATTTGAGACTCAAATTGGAATACAGGCAAGGAGAAGCCCATATGGCAGGAACACGAAGAAGAGACAACATGGGAAAGGGGCAGGATAATCCCGAACCAAGCTCTACCAACCCTATGGAAGATTCCTACAGTGGGATTCCCCTGGGGATGGCCCAGGACATAGATATCAGAAACACAATTGTGAACATACTTAAAGAACTACAAGATTATGAAGAGCAAATCAAAGAACTAAGAAAAGAGAATGAAGAACTCAAGAAGGACCTACAGAGAGAATGACAAACTCCAGAGGAAGTAGAAACACTGAAAAGATCCCATGCTGAAAAAGATAAGGAAACCAACCAGGGAAACAAAGAGCTATAGGAAGAGATTGAGAAGCTCCAAAAGGAAGTAGAAATACTAAAGAAATCAGAAGAGGAAATGAAAAAGGAAATCAAACACTCATCCAATCAAGAGGAAAGGAATGGAAAAATCCTCAGAAGCAGAATGGAGGAAGCAGAACAAAGAATATCAGACCTGGAAGATAACACAGAACAACTAAAAACCTCAAGTAAAGATTATGAAAAATTTAAAAATACACAAAAGTGGAACAACCAGGAACTGTGGGACACTATGAAAAGATCAAACCTCCACATCATAGGAATAGAGGAAGGAGAAGAATCCCAAGAGAATGGTATTGATCAGATCTTCAACAGAATAATAGATGAAAACTTCCCCAAACTAAAAAAAGACAAACCAATACAAATACAAGAAGCACATAGAACTCCAAACAGACAAGATCAGAAAAGAAATTCTCCACGCCACATCATAGTTAAAATGCTAGACACCCAAAACAAAGACAAAATCCTTAAAGCCACAAGAGAAAAACAACAAGTGACCTATAAGGGGAAACCTATCAGAATTACAACTGACTTCTCAATGCAAACTATGAAAGCAAGAAGAACCTGGAGCAAAGCATTCCCAGTGTTAAGGGACAATAGATGCCAACCCAGGTTACTATACCCAGCAAAAATGTCAATTATAGTTGAAGGAGAGAGAAAAATCTTCCATGACATAAACAACTTGAAAGAATACATGTCCGGAAAACCAACCCTTCAGAGAATACTTGAAGCAATTCAAAGAACAGAAGAAAGGAGCAACCAACCCCAGGCACCTAGAAAGAGAAATCAATAAAAGCATAACTGCAGAAGTAGAAACCTAAACCAAAACCGCAAATGGATAATAAGGCAAAAGGAAGCAACACAAACCTATCAGTCATAACCTTAAATATTAATGGACTAAATTCCCCAATCAAAAGACATAGACTGGGAGACTGGATTAGGAAACAGAATCCATCGATATGCTGTCTACAAGAAACACATCTTACCTTCAAGGACAGGCACCACCTTAAAGTGAAGGGATGGAAAAAAATATTCCAAGCAAATGGTACCAAAAAGAAAGCAGGTGTTGCTATTTTAATATCGGATAAAATAGACTTCAAAGTAAAAGAAATCAGAAGAGACAAAGAAGGCCATTACATTTTCATCAAAGGAACAATCCACCAAGAAGATTTCACAATTATGAATATATATGCCCCAAATTCTGGTGCACCAAACTTTATAAAGACAATTCTCCAGGACCACAAGTCACAGACTAACCCCAGCACACTCATAGTGGGAGATTTCAATACCCCACTGAGTCCTTTGGATAGGTCAACAGGACAAAAAATAAACAGAGAGACATCTGAACTGAACGATATGATACACCAAATGGACCTCATAGACCTCTACCGAACATTCCATCCTAATACCAGAGAATACACTTTCTACTCAGCACCCCACGGAACATTCTCCAAAATCGACCACATCCTGGGACACAGAAGAAACCTCTACAAATACAAAAAGATTGAAATAATTTCATGCATCCTGTCAGACCACAGTGCAATGAAGCTCAACATCAACACCAGGACAAGCCCTCCTGCCTACAAGAACACATGGAGACTAAACAACACACTCTTGAATAATGAATGGGTCAAGGAAGAGATAAAGAAAGAAATAAAAACATTCCTGGAACTGAATGACAATGACAATACAACACAACAAAACTTATGGGATACCTTAAAAGCAGTCCTAAGAGGGAAATTTATAGCCCTGGGTGCCTACATTAGAAAAACAGAAAGAGCACAAGTGAATGATCTAACACTACAGCTAAAAGCACTTGAGAGGCAACAACAGATGAACCCTAAACGCAACAGACAGGAAGAAATAACAAAAATCAGAGCAGAAATCAATGAAATAGAAACAAAGAAAACAATACAAAAAATCAATGAAGCCAAAAGTTGGTTCTTTGAAAGAATAAACAAGATAGACAGACCTCTAGCCCAGTTAACAAAAAGAAAGAAGGAACAACTCCAAATCAATACAATCTGTGATGAAAAGGGAAATATCACAACGGACAAGGAAAAGATCAAGAAAATTATATGGGAATATTACAAGAACCTATATTCTACCAAGTTTGAAAATCTAGAAGAAATGGATGAATATCTGAAATCCTGGGAATCACCAAAGCTTGGCCAAGAGGAGACCAGCAGCTTAAACAGACCCATAACATATGAAGAAATAGAGGATGTAGTAAGAAGCCTCCCAACTAAAAAAAGCCCAGGCCCAGACGGTTTCACAGCAGAATTCTATAAAACATTTCAAAAAGACCTACAACCATTATTTCTGAAACTGTTTAGAAGTATACAATCAGAGGGAATTCTCCCAAATTCCTTCTATGAAGCCAACATCACTCTATTACCAAAACCAGGCAAAGATCCAACTAAAAAGGAGAATTATAGACCCATCTCCCTCATGAACACAGATGCCAAAATTCTAAACAGAATACTGGCAAATCGCATACAGACCCACATCAAGAAGATCATCCATCATGACCAAGTTGGATTCATACCAGAGATGCAGGGATGGTTCAACATACGAAAATCAATAAACATCATCAAACACATAAACGGAATCAAAGACAAAAACCACACCATCATCTCAATTGATGCTGAAAAAGCCTTTGACAAAATCCAGCATCCCTTCATGCTTAAAGTCCTAGAAGGAATTGGATTGGAGGGATCATTCCTCAATGTAATCAAAGCCATATACAGGAAACCCACAGCCAATATCATCCTAAATGGGGAAATGACAGAAACATTCCCTTTAAAGGTAGGAACTCGGCAAGGCTGCCCCCTATCACCACTCCTCTTCAATATAGTGCTTGAAACACTTGCTAGAGCAATAAGGCAAGAAAAGGATATTAAAGGAGTACTAATTGGAAAAGAGGAAGTCAAACTATCCCTATTTGCTGATGATATGATTGTTTACTTAAGGGATGCAAAAAACTCCACCAGAAAACTCCTAGAAACGATTAACAGCTTCAGCAAAGTGGCAGGATACAAAATTAACCTTAGAAAATCAATGGCCTTTCTTTACACCAAGAACAAGCAACTGGAGAAAGAATTCAAAGAGACCTTCCCACTCACAATAGCCTCAAAAACAATAAGATACCTAGGAACAAACCTAACCAAAGACACCAAAGACCTCTACAACAAAAATTTTAAACCCTTAAAGAAAGAAATTGAAGAAGACCTCAGAAGATGGAAAAACCTCCCATGCTCATGGATTGGGAAAATTAACATTGTAAAAATGTCCATTTTACCAAAACTCTTGTATAGATTTAATGCAATCCCAATCAAAATCCCCAAGAGTTTCTTCACAGGCTTGGAAACAAAAGTTCTTAAATTCATTTGGAAAAACAAAAGACCCCGAATAGCCAAATCAATCCTGAGTGAAAAGAGCTACACAGGAGGGATCTCTATACCAGATTTTAAACTATACTACAGGGCTATAGTCATAAAAACAGCCTGGTACTGGCACAAAAACAGACCTGTTGACCAATGGAACAAAACCGAAGATCCAAATCTGAGCACATACAATTTCAGCCATCTCATATTTGACAAGGGGGCCAAGAAACCACAATGGAGAAAAGACAGCATCTTCAGCAAGTGGTGTTGGCAAAACTGGATCACCACTTGTAGAAGAATGAAATTAAACCCCTACCTCTCACCCTGTACAAAAGTCAACTCCAGATGGATTAAAGACCTCAACGTGAAACCCCAAACTCTGAAGGTGATAGAAGAAAAAGTTGGCAGCAGACTACAAGACATAGGCGTAGGAAAAGACTTCCTAAATCAGACAGCAGCTGCACAAGAATTAAGGTCGACAATTGACAAATGGGACCTCATCAAACTCAAAAGCTTCTGTACATCAAAAGAAACAATCAAGGAAGTGAAGAGAAATCCCACAGAGTGGGAGGAAACCTTCACTGCAGATACATCTGACAAAGCATTGATTTCCAGAATATATAAACTACTCAAAAAACAAAGAAAAAAGAAAACAAACGACCCGCTCAATAGATGGAGCAAAGAACTGAACAGAGACTTCACAAGCGAGGAATTAGAGATGTCTGAGAAACACCTCAAGAACTGCTCAACATCACTAATCATTAAGGAAATGCAAATCAAAACCACTTTAAGATATCATCTTACTCCAGTAAGACTGGCTAGGATCAAGAAAACAAATGATACCAAGTGCTGGAGAGGTTGTGGGGAAAGGGGAACACTCATCCACTGCTGGTGGGAATGTAAACTCGTACAGCCACTATGGAAAGCAGTGTGGAGAACCCTTGGAAGACTTGGAATGAACTTGCCACCCGACCCAGCCATACCACTCCTGGGCATGTACCCTCAAGACTTACGCCACCACAGAGATACATGCACGGCCATGTTTATTTCAGCTCTCTTCACAATAGCAAAGAGCTGGAACCAACCTAAATGCCCCTCAACTGACGAATGGATAGAGAAAATGTGGTACATCTACACAATGGAGTTCTATGCAGCAGTAAAGAAAGACGACATCACGAGCTTTGCAGGAAAATGGCTGGAGCTAGAGGACATCATGCTGAGTGAAGTAACACAGTCCCAGAAAAACAAAAGATGAATGGTATCCCTCATCTGTGGATGCTAGTGCCAATTACCTAGTTATAAGTATTTCTTGGGCATGGCCCCTTGAGCTTTTGTCCAAAGCAGATGGGAGCGATGCATATTGGAAACAACAACAACAACTACAGAAAGGACTGCATCAAAGTACTGACTGAAACAGTGAACTTCTGCTCAAAACAGTCAACTTCCACATGGAGAATATTGAGAAAGACTGAGAAAGAGATGAAAAGCATGTTCGGCAGAATGCATGAGCTCTGGCGGGGTGGGGGGATAGGTTGGGGGACACGGGTCTAGATTTGATAAAAAATTTATAGATAAAAAAAAAGAAAAAAAATAATGTACGAAGAAAAAAATGCATTGGTGGCCAGGCATGGTGGCGGTCGCCTTTAATCCCAGCACTAAGGAGGCAGAGGCAGGTGGATCTCTGTGAGTTCAAGGCCAGCCTGGTCTACATAGTGAGCTCCAGGTGGGACTAAAGGGAGACCCTGTGTCAAAAAGACCAAAAAATATATGTGTGGTGCGTGTGTGTGTGTGTGTGTGTGTGTGTGTGTGTGTGAGTGTGTGTGTGTTTATTGGGGGCTGGAGAGATGGCTGCTTAGTGCTTAAGAGCTCTGATTGATGGTGCAGAGGACCAGCACCCCCAAGGTGGCTGACAACCATCCATAACTCCAGGTCTGGGGCATCTGATGCCCTCTTCTGAACTCCATGACCAATGGACTCCAACCAACTCCATGACACAACACAGGTGCACTCTTGTACATGTGGACATAACACGTAAAAAAATAAGCAATTAACCTAAATTTACTGTCAGTGATGCCCATGTTAAAGCATTTCTTACTACTGAATAGCTTCTCTTTTCATTTCCTTCAACAAAAGGAATAAAACCCCAAGTAAGAAGGAAAGAAGGTTATTAACTACCAAATTTTCTGTTACCATATCCATGTAATTCGGTCATCTCCCATGCTCCATGAGTCAGTTGTTAGTGTTGTTTATTTGTGGATTTGGATTTGTCTGCTGTTGATATATGTATTTTTGTGTGCAAACATGCTGTGTGACTAATACCTTTTATGAAGAGACAATCTAATCCAATCTCGTTAATTCCCTCAGATCTAAAATACAAGCCATTAAAAAACATTTCAGGTAATTTTCAAAATGTTTTCCAGGGGTAGAACTGTAAAGACAATGACATTTTGCACTCTGATCCCCAATTCCATAAAAATCACTCTGGAGTCTAAAATGGCTTGACAGTATTGTAGGTTGAGCACCCAAAGTATTCAATTAAAATGCCTGTCAGCTTCTAACATGACAGCACTTGATTGCTTCAGCAGTGCTAAGGGTAATCATTTCTCAACCGCTTCTCCCAATATCAAAAAAAGAAAAAAATATGAGTAAACAAAATGTCCTATATTTAGATGTATCATATGACTAAATTAATTAAGGAGAAAAATCTCATGAAGTTTTAGAAGTATGTATATATTTACAAGTATTTTCTTCTGTCTTAGGTGAGTGTATTAGTCAATGTTCTCTAGAGGAACAGAACCAATAGGAGGAATATATATTACAAATTGGGTTTATTAGCTTGACTTACACAATATGGTGGTTGTCTGAAAAGTGGAGAGGCCAAGAAGAAGTAGCTGCTCAGTCAGTGGATGCCTCAGGAGCCTTAGCGCTGAAGGCTGGAAGATTCCTGGAGAGTTACTGGTCTTCAGCTTGTGTGGGAAGGCCGAGCAAGCTGGACTCTGGTGTCAACAATGGTAGTCACAACAGCAGCAGGGGCAGCAACAGCAGCAGGGTAGATGCACTCACAGGCATGGGCAGGGCTTTTCCTTCAGACCTGTTTATATCAGGGCTGCTGGAACCTGGAAAGTTCTACCCATTCTGAGAGCACCCACCCCCCACCCCACCTCCTGTCTCAGTTTGGATTCCAAATCCAATAAAGTTGGCAACCAAGATTAATCACTACAGTAACCTTAAACCTCTTTCAGGGATTCTTTTCAACAGATTAAAAAGTAAGATTGCTGCCGGGCATGGTGGCACACGCCTTTAATCCTAGCACTCTGGAGGCAGAGGCAGGTGGATCTTTGTGAGTTCAAGGCCAGCCTGGTCTATAAAGTGAGTTCCAGGACAGCTGGGGCTACAGGGAGACCTTGTCTCGAAAAGACCAAAAAACAAACAACAACAACAACAACAACAAAAAAAAAAAAGTAAGATTCCCAGGGCTGGAGAGATGGCTCAACACTTAACATTTGTTATTCTTGAAGAGGAACCCAAGTTTAGTTCCTAGCACCTACTGTGAGTGGTTCACAACCATGTGTAACTCCACCTCTGTAGGCTTTTGTGCCTCTGTCCTCCACCAAGCACTCCACTCACATTCACATGCACATACACATGCACATGCACATACACATTCACATGCACATACACATACACATACACATGCACATGTACATACACATGCACATACCCATGCACATACAATGCACATACACATGCATGTGCACATGCACATACATATGCACATACACATGCACAAGCACATGCACATACACATGTACATGCACATGCACATGCACATGCACATACACATACATAGGCACATACACATGTACATGCACATGCACATGGACATGCACATGCACATACACATACACATGTACATAGAGAACAATAAATATTTTTCTAAAGAGCAAGATTCCCGTGCATCTATCCTTAATAATTCTTAGATTAGTTTTTAATATGTAATAATATACTTACATAGACATGGGAAATTGGGAAAGCCTTGCATCTCCATAAGACTTTGTGTTCACATTCCTTTCTGTATGGAAGGATTAGTTTCTGTGGGCAGACAGTGCAGATACTATGCAAGTTTTCAGTATATAGGCATGGAGCTTGAAGCTATGTAAATATTGAGAGTTAAATGAAATTTTGTTACATATTAGATTCACTAACTGAGCTTCCAATATAAAGGAAAAGGGAAGGAAATACTTTGGTAATTCAGGTTGAAAAGTCAAATTTTTGTTTTTTGCCTGTTCAGATGTATATGCTATATATATTTTTCTGGAGTAGGGGTAGATCTGCTCACACTAAAACAGGACCGCTACTTGGGTTTTTAAGTAAACTGCTAGTCATAGACAGAGACTTTGCTCTTTCTGAATCTGGAGGGATGAAATGTAAAAGACTTGCAAGTAAAGTCAAGCTCTAAGTGCTGTTAGAAGAAACTTGGGAATACTTCAGTGCAGTGCACTTACTTACTTTAGAGAGTACAGCAAATATCTTCATTTCAGTGCTGAGCACTTGCTACCAACAGTATCTTCACATTTGTTTTCTTGATACTTATAAATGTTTCTTCAATTATATCTTCCTTGGAAACCACAACTTTTATAAATAGAAAATATGATTCATATATATGTATATGTATATAATAAGCTTAACAAAAAGTTGCTAAAGAAAACACAAGTCAACAGCCCCAGAGAGAGAGGACAGTTTTACTTCTCATCCACCTGTGTCCCTTTTCTAAGCCTAGGGAACAATCTGCGGAAGAGGGGGCGTGGTAGAATGTAAAGGCTGCGATTGGGGTGAACGGTGAAACTACAGCGATGTAGTCTGGACACTCATTTGATCAACTTGATTGAACAAACAACCTGTCAACCTCCACTGAATGGTGGGACTGTGGGGGTTTGGGCACAACAGTCTATAGATTGGTTTTGCACGAAGGATGCTTATACTCATGGATTATCACTTATAGCTAAAAAATGAAAAAAAATAAACCTGAAAGATGCAGGACAGTTATGGCAGAATACATGATCTGGGATGGGGTGGGGGTGGGGGGGAAGGGAAAGGGAAATATGCCTGATCTGAATTGGAAAATGATGTATAAAATGCACAAACCATCAATAAAAATTAAATTAAAAAAAAAAAAAAGGAAAAACAAAGGAGAACGAGGAAAACACCAAGTTATTTCATCAACATATATTTTTTTAATTTTAGTTGCATTTATTTCATTTATTTATTCATGAATATGTGTGGACACATACATGCCATAGAGCACATGGTCAGAGGACAGCCTTCAAGAGTTGACTCTCTCCTTCTAGCACATAGGCTCCAGAAATCAAACTGAGTTCAGTAGGCTTATTAGCCAGTGCCTTCTTTAGCTGTGGAGCCAGCTCACAGCCCTTTTTCAGAGATTTTAAAGTTAGCATTTGTATTACAATGGATTATTTTCTCTTCTGTATTCATCAGCTAATACATATTAAAAGATGCAAAAGCTTAAGAAAAACTTAAAGGAGAAAGTGAATTTAATTGCAGAAATTGAAGTTCGTTGCCTGTTTTTTCAAATATTCAGAGGAGCAGGTCTTGGTGGCCATACCTCCTTTAATCCCAGCACTTGGGAAGCAAAAGGCCAAGTGACTGCTCTCTGGATCTCTCCGAGTCTGGTCTACATCGTGAACCCCCGCTGCTCCACCCCCAAAAAAGAAAAACGGGGGAAAAAGATAAGAAAAAAAAACAAAACAGAAAAAAAAAAAAAAAAGGGGAAAAAAAAGAAAAAGAAGAGAAAAAAGGAAAGAAAAAGACACCAAGGAAGAAAAAAGGAAAAGAAAAAAAAGAAAAAAGCAAAAAAGGAAAAGAAAGAAAGAAAGAAAAAAGAGAATAAGAAAAGAAAAAGACAGAAACAAAAAGGAAAGAAAAACAGAAAAAAGAAAAGAAAAGAAAAGAAAAGAAAAGAAAAGGAAAGGAAAGGAAAGGAAAGGAAAGGAAAGGAAAGGAAAGGAAAGGAAAGGAAAGGAAAGGAAAGGAAAGGAAAAGAAAAGAAAAGAAAAGAAAAGAAAAGAAAAGAAAAGAAAAGAAAAGAAAAGAAAAGAAAAGAAAAGAAAAGAAAAGAAAAGAAAAGATTGATTCAGATAAGGATGAGATCAGCATCCTTTCAAGTCTGTCATGGTGCCGCCATGCTCCCAGGAACCCGGTTGCTGTTTTGCTTTTGGTTGTTTCTTATTCAGAGGATTTTACAGAGCTTTCTCCTTGGTGTAGCATATGTAAAGCATTTAAATAACTATTTTTGTTTTGTTTTTAGGCCACTGTGCTTAAATAATGTGATGTACCTTATGTTCTTTAAAAGATGGTTTTAAATAAAAGTGTTTTGAGAATATAAACCTCTTAGTGTTTTCGAACAATTACCACAATCAAAACTAATTTTGAAAAATACTCAATTAGAAAGCAATTGAATGTTGTAAGCAATTCTTTAAAAGATTGCTTAGTATTGGACACATTGACTCTTCTGATTTTCAAAAAGGATATATAAGTATATCTCTCTCTATATGTATGTATATATATGTATATATTCCACGATATAATTCTGAGTTAAAAAAATTCCTGTAGATTTCATTTCATATGCAAAACAAAAAAGAAAGTAATCTGTAATAAAAGTTGTTAATAGTTTACTCCAGATGGAAGAACATTCAGTTTTTATTTTAAAGTCTTTGTATTATTCAACTGTATTTCAATAAATGTGCACAACTTTTTATTTTTTGAGCCAGCAAACATTAAGAATATTTGATTTTGCTGATTTCTTTAATCAAGTGAATTAACTACATGTTTTAAAATTGAGCAGTTAAAAATAATGGGCCATATAAACTATTGTTTATGAGTATGTATTCAATCAGGACAGACTGAATCTTTGAAAGCTATTGGATATTTTACTCTTTGTTTTTTGAGAACCTATTTTTCTTTATGTGATTGACTAGTTGTTTTTTTGAGACAAAGTCTAGCCATGCAGTTCAGCCTGCCCATCAAGTTCACTCCTTTTGTGGAAACAGAGTCTCTGTTGTCCAGACTGGCCTTGAGCTCATGGTACTTCTGCCCCTAGAGTGCTGGGGTTACAGGGGTACGTACCACTACACCCAGCTCAGTTCAGCATGCATGTGGTGTGTGTGTGTGTGTGTGTGTGTGTGTGTGTGTGTGTGTGGTATGTGTACAATGTGTGTGACTGGAGGCACATATACAGCCTAATGGAAGTTGGAATTGTTTTTCTGCTGCAGATGCCCTGCTAGCTGGCCAGTGAACTGACAATTTTTCTTACACCTCACAGGATCTTCCATGGGAGTGCTGGGATAGCAGAGGTCTTCATGCTATGCTCCCAGGTTTTACATGAGTTCTGGGGATTCTAACTCAAGTCCTTCTCTTGAGCAGTAAGCACCATCTTCCAAGCCCTCACTCCAGTAATTTTAAGTCAGAGTTAATGCCACTTTCAGGAGCTTGAGCTACCACACCAGTAGCTAGCTCCATAATCATCGATGCTCATAATCAAAACTGAATCAGATAGTGGAAACAGATGTGACCTTAACAGAAGCCCTATGTAACTTTGGGAGAATAGTTAAGAAAGGTTCCTTGTGAGACTACCATTTCTGGCATCTAAATAAGGTTCTAGGAAGAAAAGTATGAAGTGAATTTAGAAAGTGTTCTAGACCTGGTTTATTGATGTAACAACTATTATATTTACAATTACAGCTCAAGGTTTGGGATTTAGCTCAGTCGTAGAGAGTTTACCTAGCAAGTACAAGGTCCTAGATTAGTTTCTCATCTAAAAAAACACAAAAAAAATAAAAAACAATGTAAACAGTAGGACAATACTTAAAATTAAAATTACAGCTTGGACCATTGCACCCTTTAGGCAGAGATTTAGGGGCAGTATGACTCCCTCCACCAGCTGAAGCCACATAATTTCTATATGTCCCATTGTCCAAAATCATTTCAGTTCTAAAGTCATTTTATTCCACTAAAATAATTTGTGAGAACCAACTAGAGAGCTAGCCATTAACTCATGAAGGATTCTTTCTTTAAACATCTGCTGAGTGTTTGGCGTGGTGCTTGATATAGAAACACAGAAATAAAACTAAACAAGTAAGCTTGTATGAGTTAAACTGTCTACAGCTCACAGGTAAGATACACTCATTAATATGACACACTACGTTTAAGGAAAAAAATACTATATATTTTAAATGATTGTCTGTCTGCTTTTTTCTAGCAGAAAGTGGAAGTCTCTGCACACACAAAAATTTATACTCACCAAGTATGGTGGCACACACCTGTAATCCAGCACTTTGAGGTCAAGGCAGGAATATTGGAGATGCAAGTCATCCAGGGCTACACAGACAGCTCAAGGACAGCCTGGGCTACATAAGACATTATCTCAAAAAAAACCATTTCACACTTTTTTCAAAACAGGCATAACATTAACATTGGTCTTCTAGCAAGAAGTGTATATATAGCATTATATCATATTATAACATACTAGCTATTGTTTATTCTGTACCATTATTGGAATTGTATTTGTTATTAATTCCAATCCTCAGAACAACTCTACAAGGAGATGTTATTTCCATTTTACAAGATGGTTTAATAGGGCTGGGGCTGTTCTTCAATGCAATGGGGCTGCCTAGCATTCAGGAAGTCTTGATATCAAATGCTAGTTTTAAAAAAAATGGCTTAAGCAGGGCATGGTGGCACACACCTTTGATCCTAGCACTGGTGAGGCAGAGGCAGTTGGATCTCCGGGAGTTCAAGGCCAGCCTGGTCTACATAGTGAGCTCCAGGACAGCTGGGGCCACAGGGAGACCCTGTCTCAAAAAGAAAAAAAAAAAAAAAAAGGTTTATTATCTGTGAAAAGAAAAACTGATGTATTCATGTGTTAAATGCTAAGTTACAAAGCCATGACAATAACATTATATTCTGAACAATATGGCAGCCCCCAACACCAGTGGCAGCCACCCACAGAGACAGTCACAGCAGCCATCTAGTGAACTAGATACCAGAAATGGTAGTATGGCCCAGTCTCAGAAGACATCCTTCCTGACTTTTCTCATCTGCCCAATTGCATAGTGCTTCTGCGAGGTGAGGTCTCCACTCATACTGCTCCAAGCCCCTTAACATTCGACACTTCATTCTGCCAGCAGTTCTCCAGGATTAATAATAATAGTCCACATTTCCAGTACAGACGCTGAGACTCGGAGAAGTTAAATAATGCACCTCAAATCATTCACCCAATGAGCAGCAGGGCGGTCGGCCAAGCTGAAGGCACCTGACTCTCAAGCACTCTTCTCTCCTGAAGCAACCCTCATAAACCACTGACAAGGACTTCTCGGTGCCTCTGTTGGAGCGCTGCCCTCCCCCTCGGAACCTCCAGTCTTCAAGGTCAAGCACAAAGATTGCTTTCTCAGTTGCAACCACTCCACGCAAGTGTAAACAGAGCAAACGTTTCTGCTACTGACCTAACACTTATCACCTAGTTTTGGAATTATTTGGATGCATTTCTCTCTCCAGTGGGAGGGACAACAGAAAATGGATTTTTTTTTTTTTTTTTTTTTTTTTTTGGTCTTTTTTGAGACATAGTCTCTCTGTAGCTCTGGCTGTCCTGGAATCGCTATGTAGACCAGGCTGTCCTTGAGCTCACAAAGATCCGCCTGCCTCTGCCTCCCAAGTGCTAGAATTAAAGGCATGCGCCACCATGCCCGGAGTCAGAAAATGTTTCTTATTCACTTCGAGTTCCCAGTGCATAATACACAGCTTGGCACCTAGGTTGGCACTTGATTAGGTAATTGGTAGCAGACTTAACAACACATGACAGCATAATGTAAATTAAAAAGACCTCCCTGGAAAAGACAGAGCCTGTCCTCCTGCCCCTGCACAGAAGCTAAATTTTGCCTGCCTTTTCTTTCTTTTTAACTATTTTAAAGAGTCTCAAAGAGTGAATGCTCAGTCTCTCCACTTTGAGATTTGACGTTAACCTAACAGAGTCGTTCTAGCCCCGTTCTGGAACGTTCTGTCTCAGAGAATTCTGCTTTCTTACATTTAAAAATCAGAAAATGGAGGGTTGGGGTGCAACTCAAAGGTAGAGTGATTACTTGGCATACAGAAGACGGGGGGGGGAGAAAAAAATGGAATTTTAAAAGGTGTATATAGATTAATTTTCCTTGTTAATCGAATATACACCCCTCTCCCTCTCCCCCCCGATCCCCCCACCCACCCCCCAAAAAAAAAAAAAACTTAAAAAAAAATCTATGGATTCTCAGCACAGATGCAAGCCTTTTCCTTGCCAGGGAAATATAATAGCACAAGACACGGGACTCACAAAAAAGCCCACTCCACCATGGTGCCTGGCTCCACCCTCCACACAGACAGGAGAGCTGATTGTGCTAATATTTGTCTTCAAAGCAATTAGCCAGGTTTTGTTTTCCTGTAGGGAAAAGGAAATGGTTTCATTCTCAGTAGATTAGAAAAATAAGATACAAGGAAAATAGATGACTGAGAAACTAATACAAAGTTCTCATCTTCCAGATTATACTCAAATTTTTCAGATATGAATTTCAGGTACTCTCTTCTTTATCAAGATAATCAAACCACCTTTTAAAATAACTCCTTTCTGCGTTAGAAGAGGCATTAAGGTATAATTATCCTGCAAGCTTTTATGCAAAACAGACTAATAAAAAAGGTCTGGCTTTTCTGTTTTTTGATTCTTGCTTTTTTTTTTTTTTTTTAAGTCTTTACTGAATAGAGAAGTCCATAGATAATTGGCAGTTCTGTCTGGACAAAGAGTTACAGCTCTGTGGTCTAAAAACACAGCCTAGTTGTCCAAATTAGTTCAAGAAATTTCCCATTTCTGAGCAGATGGGCGTGCTGCCAGCTCTATGAGAGAGAAAAACATCGCCTCTTAGGAGATGAATCATTGCATGTCACATAAAGCCTGAGTACATACACGGCCATTTAAGTGATTGCTCAAGACTTTCCAAACTATCCTCCATCCCACATACAGCACACCTTTGCCAACCAAGTCCAGCTTGCCCCTTCTCGAGTCTGCACTGTTTACCAATAGCATTGCTTCATGAGAAGGCTCAAAAGCAGGCACAGAGGATGACTCAGAGCTGATGTTAGGGGGCATACTTGCAGGCTGAATTTAGTGCCCACCACTGGTTATTTGTCAGCCCTGTTTTTAAAACAGGTTGGTTGACTTTATGCCTTATAACTGCTATTTTCTAAATCCCGTCCCTGAAATGCAACCCTCTTGGAAGAAAAATATATAATCAATGGCTTCCATTCTTCAAACATGAACTGAAAGTGTAATCAAGGATGGAGGTGAACCTGCCAGTGTGGGACCAGAGGCAAAGTCACTTGCCAGAAGTGACAGGGACACTGGGTGGCTGCTGCAAGAACTGGGTATCTTTATTCTTTTGGTTGTGAATTCTCAAAACTACTGAGATACTGAGTGAGCAGATGGACAGCCAATAATCAAAATGAGACCAAAATAGCTCCACATTCTAAAAGAAAAGAATCCAGATGTCTCAACACACATTCCTTCAAAAACAAGTTTACAGTATTCCAAGAGTAAATTTCTTAGATTTACAAGAATGATTAATTGATGTGTTTCTTAACTGCCTTGACATAAATAACATATTCCCTCAGGGAAAAGCTGTATTTATTTCCCAATGTTAAGTAGAAAGTAAAAAAGAACTACTGAGTTGGAATACAATAAATGTATCACCCTTATAATACTTATAGCCAAGCGTAGCTTGGACTATATATACTGAGACTCTATTTCAAAATAAAAAGTAAAAGGAGAGCTGAGCTATTGTGACCCCTAGCTTCAAACCCAGTACCAAATAAAAGGAAGAGGAGAACGTGGAGGAAAAGGAAGAGGAGGAAGGGGAGGAGGAGGTGGAGGAGGAGGAGGAAGAGAAGGAGGAGGAGGAGGAGGAGTAGGATGTAGGATGGAATGCTAGTACGTATAGTGGTATGTCTTACTCCCGCTCATGTGCGATCTGGTCCGCCTTGTACGCCTTGCGTTCATGTCCTCACTTCATGCCTCCCCCACTCAATGCTTCGGTGTACTTGCGCCCTTGGGGCGTCTGTGTATCTTAATACCTTTCTTTCATTTCTTCCTGCCTTCCTCCTTCCTTTCCTGCCTGCCTGCCTGTCCGTCCTCCTCGCGCTTCCTTCACCTTCCTTCCTGCCTTTACCTTCCCCCTCTTCCCACCAGACTCCGCCCTTTTTCTTGAGCGATCGAGCCTCGACTATTTCAGAGCACCGTCCGCTCTGCCAGATCCCCCCTTGTTCTCACTCCCACGCCACGGCACCACCCCACATGGCGGCTAAGAACAAAGCAAAGTAAAAAAAAAACTCACTCCAGTTCCTTTCAGGGAATCCACAGCGCCCTCTTCTGAACCTCCGCCGGCCATTGCACGACACACGAGGTCCACAACCTAAGCAATAGCAAACAATACATTTCACATACACATACAAAAAAAAATAAAAATAAAAAAAAAAATTAAAAAACAAAAAAATAAATAAACAGAACACGGCTCTGATAGCTTAGCTTGCTTCTTACTTCTGAATGTCAGTGTAGATATTTTCTCTTTAACTTCCTATAGCTACAGAGTTTGAGGCTCATTATTTGACTTCTCTACCAATTTTTAACAGCAACTACAATATTATCACTAGTGTCTTTATTTGTACTTTATCATTTAACTTTTATAATTGCTATAAGCCATTCTTTTTTATTTAAAGCCCGTGTTGGTTTATGAAATAGGTCACACATAAAAGAAAACAACAACAACAACAATAACAAAAAAACTCTTAAAACACAGATCTGTTCTGAAGCAAACTTCCCTGTGATGACTGTCCACTGGATGACTGTCCACAGGGTGCCTTGTCACTTCTACCAAGAAATTGGCTCAGACCCCTGGCATTAGAGAACTGATTGACTCAAGTCCTGAAGGAGACCAGAAGATTCTGGCAAACATGTAAAAGACGGAAAAACTAGCAAGTCCTGGGGAGATCCTCATTGTCCTGGTCAGGGAACATCATCATCAACTCTGAGGAACCCCGAGTAACTCTGGACAGTATGGGTAAGCAGATTCATCTTCTTACAGATGCAAAGGGAGCTTATATATCAACTAAGTTAAAAAAATATTATATAATTAATAAAATAAATAGATTTAAGATTACTACTATTCTCCACAATTATCAATCAAACATACTGATTCCCAGAGAAATTCAGTATCATTCGAGCTATCCTCTTGGTCCACAATTATCACTCGATCAATATAGAAGCCTTTCCACTGCACTCATGAACTCATTGCAGCAGTAGGTTAACCTACAAAACCGTACAAAAAAAAAAAAAAATCCCCCAACAAGATACAAGCCAAAGCAAGAAGCCAAAATTAAGCAAAACAAGGCAAAAAAAACATCAGTCAGCAAGAAAAGAGACCCTGTCTCAAAAGAAAAAAAAAAAAAAGAGAAAGGGGAAAAAAAAAAAATCCCCCCCCCAAGTCCCACACCCCCCGCGTGGTGGTGGCGACTCCTAAGTAACCTATAAACAAACAATAATAACATCTATAATCCCACACCTCAGGTCGCGCGGCCGGGGCCAATCTCTGTGAGTTCACGGCCAGCTGTGTCTACAGAGTGAGCTCCAAGGCCAACGGTACTAAAAGAGACCTGCTCAAAAAAAAAAAAAAAAAAAAAAAAGAAGAAAGTGTCTTTTTTTTTTGGAAAAAAAATAAAAAGGTGAATGGGGGTGTCAATGAATGAAAGGAGGGAGAGGGGAATTTAGGGTGGATATGACCAAGATGCAGTGCTTACTGTGGGGGTTTCAAGGAGAAAGCCTCCCAGTAGGCTCATGTATTTGAACACTTGGTCCCCAGTTGGTAGCACTGTTTGGAGAGGTTCTGGAACCTTCAAACCCATGCCGCACTGCTCTGCTTCCTGTGTCTGTGTGATGTGACTACTGATAGGTCTCACTAATGTGCCAGTATGCAGAGGGCATAAGCTCCCGTTTGCACTAACAGATACATTTACAGAGTACACAGAGGATCTTCCCACCAGAACAGAGCTCTGTAAGAAATGAAGATTTTCATAAGACATTATCCCTTGCTTTAGGTTGCCTCAGTTACTACAAAGTGACAACGAACCCTCCTCTACATCAGAAATAATCCAAGTCGTGACTAAGGCATTAAATATTACTTACATGCTGCTTGGAGAACTTAGTCCCTCTGTGAAAAGCAGGAAAGAACACAATCAATATAAAGCCAAATGCTTTTGCCAAGATCGTAAAAAAAAAAAAAAAAAAAAAAAAAAAAAGGCCCACCATACCCTCTATTACCTTGGTGAGGATGAGAAACACCCCAAGAACTAAAATTAAAGTGGCCCCTTTCGATATGCTTTTTGGGAAACTACCCTTACATAAAGCAGAGCCTACAAAAGGACAGATGGAAAAATATATAATTCATTTGAGACAATGTCAGAGGGCAAATGGAGAATTTGGTATTCAAACTTTCTCCGTCCCACATCATAGCCCCACTGATCTCAAGATCAGCCCCTGGGAATGACTACGAGTAAGAACTTGGAAGGAGGGCTCCCCATGAGACCAACTTACTCTAAAAGGACAACTACAGTGTCTTCCTGGCCACTCTGGTGGTAGGACATCTGGATTCAGCTTTCCAAGGTTAAGTCCATTCCTCTGACTCCAGAACCAACGGAGACCACAGAATACTCCTGTGAGTCAACTGAAGATCTATGATTGCTCTTATACAAACGATCTACAGTGATGATGGCCTCAAACTGTCCCCTGACCTTGATAATGTTTCTAAGTTTCCTGCTATTTCCTTTTATTAAAACACAGTACCAAGGGGACTTAGTGCTTATGAGTTGATTAACCAAACTGCATCTCTTTTAAATTTCACTAAACCATGCTGATTGTGTCTTCCTGCACTAGAAAGATATGTGTAGCCAGCATCAGCAGAGGACTGGGCCCTAGCAGAGGTTTGTTTGCAAGGGAACACACAGTTTCAGTCCTTGAAATCTGCTGGCTACTGGCAATCAACCAGGAAGAGGAAATGGAATATACTTGGCTCCTGGGTCCATTCCTGAATTAACCCAAAATGGTAGCATCTTCCTTTCCCCTGGGCCCTTATCACACATCTGACCTAAGCTGGGACTCAACTATTAAATTCCATTTCTGCCTACAGGATGAGAAAGTCTCAGGTCTCTGGATGGGAAGCTTGTCTAATCATTTCTGCAAGTGCATCTTTGTCATGGGAAGCCCCAAACTGGTTAAAAACTCAGCTGGATTTAAAGACTTAAAGACTCTGGGGCTGGAGAGATGGCCTAGCAGTTAAGAGCACCGACTGCTCTTGCAGAGGACCGGGGTTCGATCCCCAGCACCCACATGGCGGGGGAGAGCCGTCTGAAACTCCAATGACAGGAGAACTCCAGTTCCAGGGGAATCCGAGACCCTCTTCTGACCTCCGCGGCATTGCACGTCACGGGTGCACAGACCTACATGCAGACAGTACATTCATACACATACGGAAATAAATAAAATTAAAAAAAAAAAAAGACTTAAAGACTCTGAATTATGTTCTCATGAACTTTCTTCTTTCCTTGTTCCCTATTCCTGCTGTCTTCTTAATATGTCTTATATCTAATACAGCTTGAACTCCCACTGCACAAAGCCCAACTTGGGACCGATTCGAACTCCCTTCCTACAGAAATCTGCTGAAAATGATTATTTTTCCTCTCACTAAAGCTTATTAGAGGTTCTCTTGGCTCCTATGGAATCCTAAAAGAGGTACACTGTACTTTCTAAGCCAGACAATCAAACCCAGCCAAAAGAACCTAAGATGTCTTCTCTGGCTGATACTGATTTGGCAGCATGGGGTGCAACCGTACAAAGCCAAGTCTGGAGGTGTGTACCCCAACCTGGTGCCTAGATCCCTTATTGACCTAAAAATCATTGGCACCATGCGAGCCTTTAGATGGACGTTCCCTATTTTACATTTTAAACCTTTGAGCCAAGCTGCCTGAGTCACAAGTCCTCTTTTGGATTTATGTCCTTTTTAATATTACTCCATTTTGGAAAGGAACTTGCTCTCTGGGCTGTGTAATATCTGATATTTCTGCAGCCTTGGATAATGGCTCCCTGCCTCTCCCAATGTGTCAAAAACATCCATGCTAAAAAGTAAGCAGCATCTCTGAGCCTACTGCCAATGCTCTGAGTGGCATGCTTGGAGCAGGTGGCTTGGCAGCTGGAGAAAGTCACGTTTTGTCCCATGACAACTGTCCAAAGAAATTGCCTGGACCATGAAAGAGACTGAAGAGAGTCCAGGCCAAATTCAAGGTAAAACAGTCTCCCTGGCTCAAACAGCCCTCATATAAGAGAGTCTTAATCTACTCACTACAGGACATGTGGGAACTTGTGTGTACATCCGAGGGATGCAGCTTTTATGTTAATAGATCTGGAATATTCCAACCAAATATCAATACTATCCTCTGAAGGGCTGATCCAACCTAAAGTCTGAGCAACAATTTTGGGGTTCCAGAGAACACTGGTGTATTAGTCACTTTTCTGTTGCTGTGAAAAACTGTCATGACCAAGGGAACTTATAAAAGGAAGAGTTTATTTGAGCTTATGATTGATGGTTCTAGGGAATTAGAGTCCATTGTGGCACGAGGCATGGTGGCCGGGGCTGGAGCAAAAAGTTGAGGTTCACATCTCACAATGAGTACAGGAAGTCAAGAGAGAGAGACTGGAGACTGCAAGGCTTGTTGAACTCATTAAGGCCACCCCCCACTGACATACTTCCTCCAGCATGGTCACACCTTCTAAGATCTCCCAAAACAGCGCCACCAACTGGGGACAAAATATCTGAATACTTGAAGCCTATGGGGGACGTGCTCATTCAAACCACCACATTCCACTCATGGGAACCTTCAATCAGAAGCTCAAATACACTCTTCCTTTTATAAGTTCCATTGGTCATGGTGGTTTATCACAGCAAAAGAAAAGTGACTAATACAGTATTTGGTACCAGAGAGTGGGCTGTTGGCTGTGAAGAACCTGACCATGTGGGTGTTTGAAGAAATGTGGAAGACTTTGGAACTTTGGGCTAGAAAAGCTGTTGGCTACTGTAAGCAGTAAATGGGCCATTCTAAGTAGAAGACTGGAAAAAAGCATTGCTGCAAAAAATGTAGTTCCAGAGGAAAAAAAAAGACTTAGGCAGCAACTGTGATATTTTGGCAAAGAGTCTGGCCACAGTTTGCCCACAGCCCCATTACTTGCCTGATGCTAAGTTGAAAAGTAGTGGACTAATGTCTTTGGCAGAGGATATTTCAAGACAGCCTAATGTAGAAATGGTGGCATGGCTATTAATGGTGAATATTGTGCAGATCTTCAGTGAAAAAGAGCAGATGGGGCAGAAAAAAATGCAGAATGTACAGTTTGGATCTGAAAAGTGCACTAGGAAGATTAATGGTGGAGCCAAGGCATGTCCTGAAGGAGAGGCTCCCTTTGATAGGGAGATTAAAGTGATTAAGGAGAGGCCTAAATATTTATAAGTAAACAATGGAAAAAGTGAGATTAAAGTGATTAAGGAGGGGCCTTGAGATTTACAAGTAAACAACAGAAACAGTACCTTCAGGGCAAGACCACACCCAGCTAAGTCTCCAGCTTTTGAAAGGAAAGTACTGAAAGGGCAGAGAAAAGTTGCAAATGTGGTTGAAGTAGGATAGAATCCATCCCAAATTTGCAGCCAAACTCGGCAGCTTCATTCACGTGGTGCTGGCTTTAGAGGCATGAAGGATGCAGGAGTGAAGGAGTCATCAGTTCTTCCTCTGCAGTTTCAGAGAGCTGCAGACACCAGGCAGAGTGCAGCAGGGGCATCCCTGAATAAAGAAGGCCCTGATAGGCCATTGTGTGAAACTGTATATGTGAAGCCTGTTTGGCAGCGGAGACCCCAAGAAGACATTCGAGATGCCAGAGCTGTGAGATATTTGCCAACGAGAGCTGCATACAGGGAGTGGTACCAGCCTAAGGAAGAGATGTATGCTGCATGCAAAGCTGGAAGAGCTGAGCCATCTAAGCCCTTTGGAAGTCAAGTCCCAGAAGTCCCACATGGACCTACTGGACTTGGTGTTTGCCCTGCTGGTTTTCAGTCTTCTTTTGGTCCAGTATTTCCTCACTATGCCTCTATTCCTCCCTTTTGGAATGGGAATGTGTATTGGTTCCAATGTATGTTGGGAGTATGTAATTTGTCTTTTGATTTTACAGGAGCTTACAGTTAAGAGATTGGCCTGTGTCTCAGAAGAGACTTTGGATTGTAGACTCTTGGATGGAATTGAGACTGGTAAAGACTCTGGGGACTTTTAAGGTTGGACTAAATACATTTTGCATTTTATATGGTCAGATGAAGGTCAGGGAGTGGAATGTGGTGATTTAAATGAGAATGTCCCCCATAAGCTTTAAGTATTCAGACATTTTGTCCCCAGTTGATGGCACTGTTCTAGGAGGTATTAGAAGGTGTGGCCATTCTGGAGGAAGTACGTCATTGGAGGTGGGCTTAGTGAGTTTAACAAGCCTTGCAGTCTCCAGTCTCTCTCTCTCTTGACTTCCTGTGCTCATTGCGAGATGTGAACTTCGGCTTTCTGCTCCAGCCCCGGCCACCATGCCTCCTGCCACAATGGGCCCTGATTCCCTGGAACCGTCAATCATAAGCTCAAATAAACTCTTCATTTTATAAGTTCCCTTGGTCATGGTGGTTTTATCACAGCAACAGAAAAGTGACTAATACAGCTGGAAACTGTTGGCGCTCCTTTCCTAGCCCCTCTACCCCCACAATTCTCTTGATTACTTTTGGGCTCCTCATCTCAATAAACTTATACATTTTATTTCATTCAGAACCCAAAGGTCAATTTACATATAGTCCTTCCACAACTGCAGCCATCAGGAACAAAGGGGGACATTTGTGTGACCACGGCCAGGGGAAACATCTGTTTAACCCTGGACCAGTAAACTGAGAAATTTCATGGCTGTTCTCCAGTAGAAATGTAACAGCTTTAGGAAGAGAACCGGAGAAACTTTCTGTCTTACTGGGCTCTGTGCTTCTACTCAGCATGAACCCTTCCAAGAAGACTGACCTTCCACCTTCAACTCCCTTCTTCTGCTTCTGAGGGCAACTAGATTCACATGCACACCCACCCACACATGCATACAAATAAAATAAACCCTTTAAAAATCAAATTTAGACTATTTCTCTTCAAATTTATTCTTATTGTATCCAGGTACAAGGAATAAAAAGGGCAGTCCAGCTCAAACTGGTTTGGGGTGCTTAAGCAATAATACAACTGTGTCCTCAAGTAAACTTTTAGGGGAGAATCTTCTATTTGACATCTTATACCTATGCATAATTGGGCATGCAAATGATTAAAATCCAATGCATTATGGGAAAAGACGTGTGCAATAAAAAATGATTCTATGACCTAATCTATCAATCAAAACACAGCACCACCTCACTATGTCCTTAGTAACCAAACACCTTCTCTTGAGTCAATAATCAGGGCTTTTCAGTCCTTTCTCATTAGAGTGGCCTACCAGTCCCTTGGACTGCATTTCTTTCTGGTCTGTGTTATTTGCATTGCTTTTGAATAAAGTTTCCTGGCTGTTTTGCATATGTGAGTGACCAATAACCTAAAAGGAGCCAAGCTAGATCCCGACAACCAGTAACAGGCCCAGCAGCTGGGTGCCAGCCCTGAGGGTCCTCCACAGAGCTCTAGAACACACTCACTCCCTTCTTAACTGTGAAGAGGCATTGCTGTGGACCAACTTCCCAGCTTTTCTTTACCTCTTGGCCTTCTAAGAATGTGTCTCTCAGCTGGGGTGGGCACACGCGGTAGCACATGCCTTTAATCCCAGCACTTGGCAAGCAAAGGCGGGTGGATCCTGTGAGTTTAAAGCCAACCTGGTCTACATACTGAGTTCCAGGCCAGCCTGGGTTACAGGGAGACCCTGGCTCAAAACAACAACGACAAAATGTATCACTCAGTGTCATAGTTTTGCCTACTTTTGAATTTTATATAAATAGAATCATGCGCAATTTCTTCTGCATCAGACTTTTTAAAGTTGATTTAAATTTTATTTGTGTGAGAGAGATTGAGAGACAAGGAAAGGGAGAAGGAAAGGAAGAGATGAGCAGATAACTTGTGTGGAGATCATAGCACAACTTCTGGGAGTCATTTCTCTCTCTCCCACGCAGGATTCAGGTATTGAACTCCAGTCATCAGGCTTGCATGGCAAGTGCTTTTAGCCACTAAGCCATCTCATGGGCCATGTATCAGACTTTTTTCAGTTTGGTATTGTTTGTGAGATTCATTCATATTGTATCATTCAGTTATATAAACTCATGTTCACTGCTCTATAGAAATCCACTGCAAAATCACACCACAGTTTGTCTATTCTTCTAACAATGGATATTTGTTCATTCATAAGTTTAGGCTATTTTAAATGAGGCTGTTATAAACTTTTTTTATAGTCGAAGCTGGAAAGAATCTTTATTATTTAAAATCTATGTTTAGCAGATAAAGCCAAATTTCTTTCCAAATTGGTTAAGGCAGTTTCCATTCCCAGCAGCAACATAGGAGAGTTCTGCAGCCCTCTGCCCTTGTCAACCCTTGGTATTTTCAGTGTTTATTTAATTTTAACCAGTTGATGGGTGTGTAGTAGTCGCCCTTTTCAGTTTTAATTTTCATTTCTCTGATGACTAATGAGATTGAGAATTTATCAAGAATGTGTTTATTAAGTTAACATATCTTATTTTGAAGTAGCTATTGGTCTATTTGGCCATTTTTCTTTTTATTTATTTATTTATTTATTTATTTTGGTCTTTTTGAGACAAGGTCTCCCTGTTGCCCCAGCTGGCCTGGAACTTGCTTTGTAGGCCAGACTGGCCTTGAACTCACAGAGATTCACCTGCCTCTGCCTCCTGAGTGCTGCAATTAAAGACTTGTGCCACCATGCCCAGCAGTATTTGCTCATTTTTCTATTATGTTTTGTTTTCTTATTGAGTTGCATGACAGTTCAACATTCTAGATATGTGCCCTTTGTTGACTATAACAAATATCTATTAAATCTACATTTCAAATATTTCCAAATCTATGTCTTACTATTTTACTATCTCATTTTTAATGTTGTTAAGTTTACTATAAACTAGTTTGCAATCTTTACCTTTAAGATTGCTTCTTCTTTTTGTTTGTTTAGTTTCTTGCTGTCATCCAGGCTGACTTCAAACTCATGATATTCCAGTCTCATAGCAGATTACAGATGTCAGACATAACACTTGGCTAATGTTAATGCTTCTTGACATTCAGCATGCTGTATTAGTCACTTTTCTGTTGCTGTGATAAAACTACCATGACCAAGGGAACTTATAAAAGGAAGAGTTTATTTGAGCTTATGATTGACAGTTCCAGGGAATTAGTCCATTGTGGTGAGAGGCATGTTGGTGGGGGCTGGAGCAGAAAGCAGAAGTTCACATTGCCAATGAGCACAGGAAGTCAAGAGAGAAAGAGACTGGAGACTGCAAGGCGTGTTAAACTCCCTAAGCCTGCCCCCAATGACATACTTCCTCCAGCATGGCCGCACCTTCTAAGACCTCCCAGAACAGTGCCACCAACTGGGGACAAAATGTCCGAATACTTAAAACCTATGGGGGAAACTCTTATTCAAACCACCACAAGCATATTTTTAAAAAATTAATTCCTGGGGGCTGGAGAGATGGCTCAGTGGTTAAGAGCACTTACTGCTCTTCCAGAGGTCCTGGGTTCAATTCCCAGCACCCACATGGTGGCTAAGAACTGACTTTTAGCTGGGTATGGTGGTGCACGACCTTAATCCTAGCACTTGGGAGGCAGAGGCAGGCAGATCTTTGTGAGTTCAAGGCCAGCCTGGTCTATAGAGTGAGTTTCAGGCCAGCTGGGGCTATAGGGAGACCCTGTCTCAAAAAAAAAAAAAAATTAATTCCTAGTCAGGCATGGTGGCACACACCTTTAATCCAAGCACTAGAGAGGCAGAGGCTGGTGGATCTCTGAGTTCAAGGCAATGGGGTAATTTCACCAGAGAAGACCACTCAGACAGAAAATAAAGCCAATAGAAAGTCTTTAGTCAGCTGACAACTATGCACCAACATTCAGCTGAGGGTGAGTTACAAGGAGTTGCAGTTGGGAGGCATTTATATAGTAAAAACCATATCTAGAGTGATAACTTTAAAGTTTTGCTAGCTTTTTTTTTTTTTTTTTTTTTTTTTTTATTTTTGAGACAGTTCTCCTTTAGTCCCAGCTGGCCTGGAGCTCGATATGTAGACAGGCTGGCCTTGAACTCACTGAAATCCACCTGCCTCTGTCTCCCAAGTGCTGGGATTAAAGGCATGTGCCACCATGCCTGGCAAATTTTTGCTAACTTTTAAACTGTAAAAGACAGTTTAAAATATCCCCCTAGCTTTAGGGAAAAGACAGAGACAAAATCCTTAACAAGGAACTTGTTTACAGGATCAGGCCCTTTCTCTGCCTGTCTGTCTGTCTTATCTTTTAAAAGAATTTGGCTGGATGATCTGATATCTAGATTTTTACCTATAGGTAAGATCTATTACCTGTAGATTTAGTAGTTGAGGCTGACAGTTTTAAAAAACAGCCATACAGATGAATTGTTCCCTGAACAAAACACTAATACATGTCAAGGCAGAGGGGCAGAACAGGAAGAAGCTGAGGCTAGCTAGTCCCATCCTTACTGCAGCCTCCCTGACAGCCCTGAACTTGGACACCCAATGCAGTGCTTAGGGTGCAGCAGAAGAGCTGGTAGACGGGACAGGGACTGGATGGGGTGAAGGGCGCAGGAACTGAAAGGCTATAGAAAGAAAGCAGCATGGGTACTAGGAGCCCACACCCCCTCCAGCTCCAGTGATGCGCCCAGTTTGCCAGGCAACTCACAGCACAGTGCCTGCCACCCCCACCAGCAGCCACACAGGCTGCATAGAGCTCCAAGAGGTGGATACCAAAGAAGGAATACTGAGCTGACGCAGGTGTCTGCTGTGTACACAAATATCTGGGCTCTGCCTCAAATGGGAGGGGGGCTCTCAGGTTGCCCATAACAGGTGTGAGCCTGGACCAGGGAGCAAGAGGAGACCGGTGCCAAGGCTAGGGTCTGCAGCAAAGAGACCCAGACAGGCTAAGTAAGAGAGCACTGCCTTGACTCCCTAAGAGGTCTGACTACCCCAAAGAATGTGTTTTAGGTTCAAAAAAAGCCGAGTGGCAAGGGAGGGGAAGAAAATACATGTTTGAGTCAACATTTTAAGAACCTCCCGAGCCCTGTAATCTCAGCTTTATGTTTTCCAGAACCTAAAGAAAAAAGTCAGTTTGAGCAGACGTGTGGGGAGAAAAGCAAGTAGAACCCAGAGAGGGTGAAACTGAAAGACTCCCAGCCACTAGAGACGCAGAGAGGGTACGCTACAGAGCACCAGCACAGCCCTATCACAAACTGAAAGACTCCCAGCCACTAGAGAAGCAGAGAGGGTACGCTACAGGGCACCAGCACAGCCCTATCACAAACTGAAAGACTCCCAGCCACTAGAGAAGCAGAGAGGGTACGCTACAGGGCACCAGCACAGCCCTATCACAAACTTTAAGACTCCCAGCCACTAGAGAAGCAGAACCATCATTTGTTTTAAACTGTGTAGCAGTGCAGATGAAGTCTGTATCAGAACTTCAAGAGTATTGCTTTCCCCCTGAGGACTGTGCTGTGAAGGGCAGCCCTTACCAGAGGTAGTCCTCCTGAGCACACTTTTCCTTGCAGAGAAAAATGGATGTTGTGACCCTCATTACATAACTGAGATCCCAAAGGCAGGATAATTATCTGAGTTATGGGCTACCCTGTAGATAGAAACCCATATATTTTAGTGGGGATAGTTTATGGGCACAAGTCCCCCCTTCCTCCACCCCCACCTCCTGTGCGGCTGCCACTTCTGCCAAAGCCCACCATTCTGGAGATGCCCACAGCCTGGGCCACAGCCACCACTCTGGGAACACAGGAACATGGTGTCCTAGCCCTCCCTCATTCTGTGGTAGATGCTGCTGGACAGACACAGGAGGGAAAAGGTAGGAAAATGCCTGAATTGGGGAAATAAGCTGTCTTTTCCATCCCTTGAGACCACCTGGGTGTGCCCCCTGTTCTGAGCACCGGCCCATGCTTAGGGTGCCCAGCTGAATGCCAGCAGCAGGTGTGCTTGGTGGCTCCCAGCGAGCCGCCACCCCGCTGTGGCATGGCTGGTCTGGGGAAATGGCCACACTACCTTGGCTCTTTCCATCTTTTTGCTTTAACTGCATCAATGGGCCCACAGGAAGGCCCAGGAGCACCGGGCTCCCCATAGCCCCAGGTCGTTCTACGAGGCATGAGCGGCTGGGCCCCAGTGGGCAAGATCTCCTGGCCCCTACACCAGGGACTCCAGCAACTACAGTGGGCCTGAGCTTGGGTTCCTACCCCATCTCAGGCACAAGCTGCTTATATTAAAACAAAGGATAAACTGACAAACAAAACAGTACAGATAGTGACAAAGCAAATACATGGAGAAAATGATAAGCAAATACTCATGGTGGCCACCACACACTCACATACCAGATCCCAAACTTGGGCTACTAACGGAGGACAAGTTTGGCTTACACCAGACCCTAGGGGACTGGGACACTGGGTACAATGGTCCAGTTTGACTTCCTTTAAGGGTTCCTACTGAAGGCACCTCAACCAGATCTGCTTCCAGAGAGTACCAGAAACAGACGACTTTCTACGATGTTTAAAAATCTTTTGGTGTGGGGTGTTGTAGCTCATTGGGGCATCAGAGACCAGAGTTCTCCCGGGGCCCTGGAACATCTCAGAGGGCACCTCCCCTGGGAGCTCAGGGGACCAAATGTAAGGGAGCCAATAAAAAGTTTACGGCCTGCTGACAGCTACACACCCTACTCTGTGAGTGGTCTTCTCTGGTGAAACAACCCCATCACATCAAGGCCAGCCTGGTCTACATATCAAGCTCCAGGCCAGCTGGGGCTACAGGGAGACCATATCTCAAAAAGACAAAAAAAAAAATTGATTCCTGTAAATAATATGAATCTTTGTCCATTATTTTCATGTAAAGGGTCACCAATCTACCAGACTTTGTAGTAGTATTTACAGTGTGAACTGATTTGCTTTGTTTTTACAAAATGGATGTCTTCTGCCTTCTGCACTCTCAATAAGGTCACTTCGTTGACTGTTGCTATTTTTTTGTTTGTTTTACTTTTTGCCACACGGTCTCCCTGCAGCCCCCACTGGCCTGGAACTCACTATGTAGACCAGGCTGGTCATGAACTCATAGAGATCCACCTGCCTCTATCTCCTGAGAGCTGAGATTAAAGGCCTGCACCACCATGCCCTGCCACCTCCGTCTTTTGAGTCTTTGTGTGACCGGAGGGTAAGCGGCCCTTCACCTTTGCTTGCCCCTTCCCTCCCTACTTTTTTTTTTCTTTTTGGTCTTTTTGAGACAAGGTCTCCCTATAGCCCCAGCTGTCCTGGAACTCACTCTGTAGACCAGGCTGGCCTTGAACTCACAAAGATCTGCCTGCCTCTGCCTCCCAAGTGCTAGGATTAAAGTCGTGCGGCACCATGCCCGTCCCCTCCCTACTTTTTTTTTTTTTTTGATCTTTTCGAGACAGGGTCTTTCTGTAGCCCCAGCTGTCCTGGAACTTACTCTGTAGACCAGGCTGGCCTTGAACTCACAAAGATCCGCCTGCCTCTGCATCCTTTTCATCTCTCTAAATCGGTCAGCCAGATCTTTAACATCATCAGTGCTGGAGAGGTCATATTCTGCTCTTCATCACAATTTGTCCATACGTGCTCAGAGCCGGGGTTAATTTTAAAAAGTTGATAATGACTAAACAAATGTGGCATTATTATGACCATTTACAATATTTGTGACAGAACCAGTGTGCTGATAATTACATTTCTTCGAGACAATTTTGATCTCATGATCTTTGTGCCACTCAAAGGAAAATACATAGACATGAAGGTTAAACAGAATCACCTTTCATATTTTACCAACTGCTAAAAAAAACTCATGTTTAAAGCCGTTTCATACTGAGAACATGACATTCCAGTGAAGTATTTTGATTTTCCTGAAATTTCTGGTCATTCCGTTTTTACCTTGTTAAAATAAGATTCATAGGCTTTTGAATCATATTCTAGTATCTTCCAAATTCTCATTAGCAGCAGCTTCTATCTGAAATATACTCTGCTCTTTTCCTTGAAACCACTCTTCAGGAAGTCAGCCAAGCTCTACTCTAAAATGGACTAATGTCTTTCTTGCCCTGCATAAAGGTCATCCTCGTCACCATTTTGTCATTCCTCTTAACTAGCCCTACCCTTTGTCTGCACTGAAAAGATCTAGAACAGATGCAAATGTATGAACCTACATAGGACCATCAACATGTGGGACATCATTGTTAAGTTGCAGGAATTCTCCAAACAATTCTCTGTTTGCATAATTTTCTATAAAGTCTTATGGAGCTTGAAGTATTGTGTTCATGGTTAAGCATCACAGTAGCAAACACGGCCATAGGAGGAGGGGTTCAGCAGGAGCAGGAGGGGGGAAGAAAAGGATGATGGGAGATGAAATTGCTTAAGAATAAAATAAATAAAATAAACTTTTGGGGGGTTGGCCTTTTGAGTCAGAATCTCCTGTAGCCCCAGCTAGCCTGGAACTTGCTATGTAGACCAGGCTGTCCTTGAACTCACAGAGATCCTCCTGCCTCTGCCTCCCAAGTGCTGGGATTAAAGGCTTGTGTCACCATACCTGGCTCAAAACATAAATTTCAAAAGGGAAAACAATAAAGTTCACTGTGGAGAAAGGACAGGTTAAAACCAGCCAGGGGAAGGAGAACATAGAGCTGCATGGAGGGCCACACCCATACAGAACAGACCTCCTCTGTTCTTCCTGCGGGAGTCATGAACAGTTAGTTGTCTAGCAGCATTGATGAGCAACAGTAAGCACAAGTTCGCCAGCCCAGGCTCCATTTCACAGGCAAAACTGGTTACCCATATGCTCATTTTAGTTCCCTGCTTCCAATGCCTTGAGGGGTGACCCAAACCTCCACCCGCAATTCCACTGTTAGTGTCTGGCTACCCACCGACATTCCCTATCTAGAGATCCTTTTTTATTGCCCAGAGACTCAAGTAGAGGCTAAGTTTCTGGGACAAAGTTCAATTCTTTAGCCCCCCCAACCCCATATCTTCCTCGTTAATGGTTTTGCTTTCATTTTGTTGACGTACATCTTCAAGTATCAAGCACGAGTGCCTGTTTCTGTTGTAAACCTCTGGGCTGTGGTCTCACGGTGCATCTCTGCTGTTTTAATCCTTTTTTTGTCCTACTCCTTTGATATTAAGCTTTTACTTCAGCTTTTCGGGTGTTGTCTTTAACAATCTCTCTGTTACAGATGTTTCCTCTTTCTAGAACTCTGACCAGCTAGGCTAGCGATCATCTCGGCCTGTGCTCCTCCGAGGCTTTTCAGAGCACGTGGGGGAACTTCTGTTTTTGCAGCCCCCTCACTCTCACAGTCCACAGTCCTCCTTTCTCTTCCTCTGTGCTTCATTTATAAACCTAAGGCTCCTGTACTCACTCTTGTCTGCTTATGACCACCTACAGTCCTCTCCACTTCTAGGGGTTATGTCTTAGATGGAGTCTCACTCTGTAGCTATGGCTGTCTTGGGATTTATCAATATGTATACCACGCTGACCCCACAAAGATTGGGCATGTACCACCACACCCAGCCTTCTAATAGTATTGTAAGTTAATCATCATGTAATTTCTTTTTTTCAGTAGTGGGTGTTGAACGTATGGTCTTATACACGCCAGACAAACCCTCATTGAGCTATATTCAGCCCTCTTTTTACTTTATAATTTTTCACCTTTCTTTTTTCAAGCTGGCCTTAAACTCATTCTATAGCCCAAGAAAACATGAACTTGTGACACCCCTGCCTCAGTTTCTTGAATAGCTTGGATTGCAGGCATTGCTACTAGGCCTGGCTTTGTCTTGTATTCTTAAATTAGAAGCTGCCCCTAAGAATGTTAGGCTATTTTGATGGTAAATGTCTATATCTTTCAAAGTCTCTTTCTTTTAAAATTTTTTATTTATTTATTTTTATTTATTTATTTTATTTTATTTATTTCGGTATGTATATCAATGTACTGTCTGCATGCAGGTTTGTGCACCCGTGTCATGCAATGCCGCGGAGGTCAGAAGAGGGTCTCGGATTCCCCTGGAACTGGAGTTCTCCTGGAACTGGAGTTTCAGACGGCTCTCGGCCGCCATGTGGGTGCTGGGGATCGAACCCGGGTCCTCTGCAAGAGCGGTCGGCGCTCTTAACCGCTAGGCCATCTCTCCAGCCCCAAAGTCTCTTTCTATGAATATATCAATGGCATGTAATAAATGTCTTGTCTACTTCAATAACACAGCTCAAGACATGAACATCAAAAAGTATATTACTTACATGATACAGGTGCACTTATAAACATACAGGCAAAATACTCAAACATATAAAATAAAAATAAGTCAAACAATTATATACATGTGATACCACATTCTGTTCTTCTATGTGATCATGTGATCTCGACCTATGCAGGATATCAAGGTATGACATTTCAAATACATAACAGTTTTATATGTCTTCAGCATCCACAAAGGATTTCTTTTTTTTTTTTTTTTTCTGAGACAGAGTTTCCCTGTAGCCCCAGCTGTCCTGGAATTCACTCTGTAGACCTGGCTGGACTTGAACTCAGAAAGATCCACCTGCCTCTGCCTCCTGAGTGCTAGGATTAAAGGCGTGCGCCACCACACCTGGCTTCACAAAGGATTTCTTGTAAAGATAACATTCCTTATGCTGAACAGTAACAACAAACAGAAAACAGAAAACCAGCATTTTATAGAATTTCTGCAAGGGCTTGAACCTTCATTCTAACATCATTTTTTTTTTTTTTTTTGTCTTTGTGAGACAGGGTGTCCCTTTAGTCCCAGCTGGCCTGGAGCTCAATGTGTAGACAAGTCTGGCCTTGAACTCACAGAGATCCACCTGCCTCTACCTCCTAAGTGCTGGGATTAAAGGCAGGCACCACCACACCCAGCTCTAACATGATTTTTTTTTAATAATTTTTTTAACATTTTTTAAAATTTTATTTATTTATTTTTGTATGTGTATGAATGTACTGTCTGCATGTAGGTTTGTGCACCCGTGTGGTGCAAGGCTGCAGAGGTCAGAAGAGGGTGTCGGATTTCCCTGGAACTGGAGTTACAGACGGTTCTCAGCCGCCATGTGGGTGCTGGGGATTGAACCCGGGTCCTCTGCAAGAGCAGTCAGCACTCTTAACTGCTAGGCCATTTCTCCAGCCCCATAACATGATTTTTTAATACCATGAGTTACTTAATGAGTGAAACAGCCTTGGGATCTTGTAAAGGCTCAACTTAATGATGTAAAAGTGAGTTTATTTTAAAAAATATATTTACAAAGCTGTTCTTGCCTAAAAAGAAACATAAGAAATAAGGTAAAACCTCTTGGGCTGGCAGGATAGCTTAGTGGATAACAAGTGCTTGCCACCACGCCTGACAACTTGAATGAGTCCTGTCCCTGGGACCCACATGATTGAAGGAGAGAATTGATCTCTGCAAGTTGTCCTCTGACCTAGCAACACATGACCTTGCAAATGCTTTTGCATACATACATACATACATACATACATACATACATGTTTACAAATTAAAGTAAGACCTCTTGCTAGGTTCCAAATGGTAGCTCTGATGAAGAATGGCTTTCACATCAGAAGACCCTCTTTTGAGGCCTGGCTCTGCCTTTGTTTGGTTTTATACATTGTTAAGTCACTAAACTTTTCTGAGTCACAGAATGATAATGCATATGTCTCACCACTATTCAAGGCTGAAAAGAAAGAACAGACATGAAAGAGCTTCTACAGATTGCAAAGTAAATGAAAAATAAAATATATTCTTCACATGTCTCCATCCTCCAGAAGAGGCTTTATTCAGACACCACAGACTCCTGGGGTGGTAGGGGTACATCTCTTTGGCCATCTCTCTTTACAGATTAAAGTTAAGAATAATTTTTAAAGGTTTTGAATTACCCATGGATTCTATCAAACAAATAAACACTAAAATATACATTGATTGGTGAGGACATTCAAAGAACTTTAAAGAATCTCAATTTCTTCAATCCTTTCACTTAATTTAGAAACTTCTTGTTTTCAAGAAGATCGTTAATGTTCATCCACTTTCTTTCTTTTTTTTGTTCATCCATTTTCTCTTTTTTATTATTTTTTTATGTGTATGAATGTACTGTCTGCATGTAGTTTGTTGCACCCGTGTCGTGCAATGCCGCGGAGGTTAGAAGAGAGCCTTGGATTCCCCTGGAACTGGAGTTAAAGACGATTCTCAGCCACCCATGTGGGTGCTGGGAATCAAACCTGGGTCCTCTGCAAGAGCAGTCAGTGCTCTTAACCACTGAGCTATCTCTCCAGCCCCTGTTCATCCATTTTCACAAGAAAATATTGTGTGTGCCAAGTGACTTATTTGGAGAAATGGTGCTTAAATTGGAACTTTAAAAATGCATAAGATTAGCCCCTCATGGTGGCGCATGCCTTTAATTCCAGCACTCAGGAGCCAGAGGCAGGCGGATCTCTGTGATTTCAAGGACAGCCTGGTCTATGTAGCAAGTTCCAAGACAGTTGGGGCTACAGGGGGACCCTGACTCAAAAAGACCAGAAGAAAAAAAAAAAAAAAGCATAAGATTTCAATTGGCTAAGATAAGCAGAAAGAGAACTGTATTCACAGAGGTTATAGAGATTTAAAAGTAAGTCTTTCCTGTAGGAATTATGAAAATTTTGGGCATCTTGAAGAACATATTCCACACAAAATGTATATGAGGTTAATCACACTATTGAAGATCTCTTATAGTGGCCACTGGATTTATTCTATAACTAATAGGTAGATTTTGAAGGTTTTCATTATTAATACTGTCATACAATAAAGTAGGGCTTAACTGTTTTATTTATTCCTTATAAACTCCTCTTACATAGATGGGTGACCTCATGTGATTCCTCCAACACAATCCCACAGTGATATTATTGTAGTTTTTGCTAGAATAAACTATAATATGACTTCTGATCCAAATCCCAAGATTCTTCAAATTTACTTCCGGTGATGTGTGAATGGTGTATACAAAGTACACTGAAATAGACCCTGAAATCATTAGGGTAGCTCCTAAAGAGAACTTATGAGACAGTGTACTTTAGCCAAACAATACAGAAGACACACAGGCTCCTCTTCTAATCAGAACGCAGAAGAATCAGAACTGTGCAATCTCTTATTTCTTTAAATTCCACCCTGGAGTTCCTAGCACTGAGTGTACAACACTGCCAAATAGGTATCTTACGCATTCGTTCTCCTCAGCAGGACACTGACAAATGCCCACTCTGTTTAGAAACTCATGGAGACAAAAGGAAATAGAAACCAAGGGAAAGAGGTGCCTTAATCCTTATAGTGTGTTGAGTTTTATTTATGCTTTCAATTGCCTGCTTGAAACCACTCCAACAAAATTAAAGTAGATGCCTGTCCCAACATGACAATGACATGATTGTTTAGATGACAGCTGTACGATCACCCAAGAACATAGGAACCATGTGAAAACTGAGCACAGAGCTCACTCACAACTGTTTGCTTCAACAGCCAACAGTGGGCAACTGGGAAGTCAAACTATTTTTATTGTTGAAATCTTGGGTGCTGTTGTTTGCCTACAAGTTTCCCTACTAATGATGGTGATTTGATGTATGAAAATATTTCTCAGGGCGGATCTTGTATATGTTAACAAAGATTTACATTAGACTCAAGTTATCTAATACTGAAACAGAAAACAACTATGATGTTCAAAAACAAACAAACAAACAAATGTCAGACGTGGTGGTGCACACCTTTGATCCCAGCACTCAGGAAGCAGAGGCAGGTGGATCTCTGTGAGTTCAAGGCCAGCCTGGTCTACAGAGTGAGTTCCAGGCAAGCTGGGACTAAAAAGGAGACCCTGTCTCAAAAATACCAAAAAAGGAAAAGAAAAAAAAAGCTAATGTAGTGTGCTCCCTCTGTTCTGTGTTGGGGTGAACTGAGCCTTTATAGGATTCTAGGGCTGCCTCACTCATTTAATTCAGATTCTTCCCAGTCATTAAGAACTAATGGGGTCGGGGTTTTGTATGTAGCAGAACAGCTCCCTGGCTTTGATCTATTGAAAGTCAGCCCTCAACACAAGGGTTTGTTTAAAAACAAACAAACAAAGAAAGATCTAATGGGACAGGATGGGTGTGATAGAATACACCTTTAATCCCAGAACTCTGCAAGCAGAAGCTGATGGATCTCTGTCCATATGAGGCCAGCCTGGTCTACATACCAAATCCCAGGCCAGCCAGGGCTCTATAGTGGGACATGTATGAAGCAAGGACAACAATCCTCACAGAAAGTCCATAAAATTCTAATGTCCTATTTTTGTTACTGTTCAGCATAGGGAGCCCTGTCTTTACAAAAAATTTTTTTTTTTTTTTTGTGGCTACCCAGTATATAAAACTGCTAAAAATCATGGTTATAGTCAAAGGAGACAAAATGAAAGGAGGATTGGAAGAAATGGAGACCTGATCAGTCATTTGCTGGGCATGGATCATAGAATTTTATTCAGAAGATTCTGAGTTAGGCCAAGCATCTAGAGCTTTTGTCTGATCATTCATTCTCTTTCTTTCCATGATTATTCACTGAATACTTACCACATTTCAAGTATAAGAGAATGATGCAAGGATATGTTCACGTGAAGTGTGTGTATTTATGTGCACATCCACTTATATAGGGCTCTGAGGAAGGTCTCCTCATGAAGGTGGCTTATTTTATTTTTTATGTGCTTATTTTTATTTTGTGTGTATGAGTGTTTTGCCCACCTGTATGTAATGTATGCTTGCGATGCCTACAGAGGCCGAAAGAGGGTATCAGATCCCCCCTAGAATTGGAGTTACAGTTGTCAGCCACCATATGGGTCCTGGGAATTGAACCAGGGTCCTCTGGAAGAGGATCTGGGGCTGTTAACCACTGAGCACCTTCAGTCTTAGGCACTACACTGCCTAGGGACTGACTGTGCCACTTGAAGCCTCCCACTAGATGTGCATATTCAATCTTAGACCTATTTATTTATTTATTTATTTATTTATTTATTTATTTATTTTGGTCTATTTGAGACAGGGTCTCCCTGTAGCCCCAACTGTCCTACTCACTCTGTAGACCAGGCTGGCCTTGAACTCACAAAGATCTGCCTGTCTCTGCCTCCCAAGTGCTAGGATTAAAGGCATGTGTCACCACACCTGGCTAGACCTTTCTTTATCATTCAATATAAAATACATTAAGATAGATATATACGCCGGGCGTGGTGGTGCACTCCTTTAATCCTAGCACTTGGGAGGCAGAGGCAGGCGGATCTTTGTGAGTTCAAGGCCAGCCTGATCTACAGAATGAGTTCCAGGACAGCTGGGGCTACAGGGAGACCCTGTCTTGAAAAGACGAAAAAAAAAATTATTTAAACTAAGCCAGGAGTGGTGGCGCACACCTTTAGTCACAGCACTTGGGAGGCAGAGGCAGGCGGATGGCCAAGCTGGTCTACATAGCCAATTCCTGGCCAGCTGGAGCTGCAGGTAGACCCTGCCTCAAAAAGACCCCCCCCAAAAAAATATTTAAACTGCTACTGCTTGAACCCAAGTTCAGCTTGCTAGTTTTACTAAGATTACCAAGTGATAGTCTCCATAATACATTCCAGCCTGGCTTGGGATGGAAAGTCAGGCAGGCATCTCTCTGGACCCTGCCACCTGGGTCAGTAAATAAAGGAGCTGAGGGGCTAGAGAGATGGCTCAGCAGTTAAGAGCACCAGCTGCTCTTGCAGAGGACCTGGGTTCCATTCCCAGCACCCACATGGCGGCTAAGAACTGTCTTTAAGCTGGGCATGGTGTCGTATGCCTTTGGTCCTAGCACTCGGGAGACANGTCTTTTTCGAGACAGGGTCTCCCTGTAGCCCCAGCTGTCCTGGAACTCACTCTGTAGACCAGGCTGGCCTTGAACTTACAAAGATCCGCCTGCCTCTGCCTCCCAAGTGCTAGGACTAAAGGTGTGCGCCACCACGCCCGGCTAAAGGCAAGAAAAGAGGTCAAAGAATACATTTGATTTCTTCTTTGTTTAGGTTTAGTTTGGTTGTTTTCTTGAGACAGTGCCTCATGTAGCCTAGACTGGCCTCGCTATATAGCTGAGAATGACTTTAAACTTCAGATCTTCTTGCCTTTAGCTTCGAAGCCCTGAGATTACAGGCAGAGACTACCATGTCTGGCTCACATGTTTAATCTCCTAACTTTTCTGTCAGAGATGGCAAATTTGTGATTTGTCTGATAATAGTTTAGAATATCACCTGGGCATAGTGGTGCACGCCTTTAATCCTAGCACTTGGGAGGCAGAGGCAGGCAGATCTCTGTGAGTTCAAGGCCAGCCTGATCTACAGAGCGAGCTCCAGGCCAGCTGGGACTAAAGGGAGACCCTGTCTCAAAAATAAAAAATACAAACAAAACAAAACAAAACAAAAAAAAAAAAAAACAAGTTCAGAATATTACTTAGGAAGAGCATTATCTTCCTCTCTAGAGTCTCTTGCCATGAGAACAGTGTCCCTTGTGTTTGCAGGGCTATGTCCCTCCCCCTTAGAGTTAGTTTCTGATGTTTTTACCCCAGCTCAGGTTGTGAGCCCCTGTGTGGCTTGTTCCAAGCAAAGTGATGACTGGTGCAGGATGAATGCCATTAATAACTTAGATCCCCTGGCACATAAAATCACTGCTTGAAGTCAGAAAAGAGACTGTTAGGACCAAGTCAGAAAGAGTTAATCAAAAGGAAAGGGTTATGCAGGAGCAACTCTCTAGTTGAAGCAGGTCTGGTTCCCATGACTACCTTAAACACAAGAATACAGTCTGACCCTGAGTTCCTAGTTCCCACAGCTACCTGAGGTCAGGATGAACTTTCCCAGCCCTGAAGGAGTACTTCCTACCCCCTAAGAAGCCCATTCCTCTCCAAGGGGCTTCACGCTGCTAAACACAACCAATCAGCTTAAAGGTTATCGCTGCTTGCATTGTATTTCTATAGCCTTGCAATTGTGTATGTATGATGTCACCAAGTTCCTCTAGTTTGTGGCTTTGGCTTTAAAAGTTCTCTGTAACAGACAATCAGGGTTGCGTTCATCCCTGCATGGAATGGGTTGCGTCTCTGACACATCAACAATTGGCTCCCTTGATGTGTCAGTTTTCTTAATTGGGTTCTGGTGCACCAGCAAATTAAATAAATTTCATACTAATCTGTGGCCCCTTGTTGGTTTCTTTTGTGAGTGTGGCAGTTTGTGTCCAACAAGATGAGTTGTTACAAATTCAGCTGCTTCACACTGTAGCCTTGAACTTCAGAGGATGTCTATTAATGTAGATTTGGTCACACTGTAGCCTTGAACTTCAGAGGATGTCTATTAATGTAGATTTGGTCAGTCATGACATTAATTCAGCCACTTAGTTCTAGATTAAGCAGGTTTTTTTTTTCTTTTTTTTTTTTTTTTTTGGTCTTTTTGAGACAGGGTCACCCTGTCTGTAGCTCTGGCTGTCCTGGAACTCACTCTGTAGACCAGGCTGGCCTTGAACTCACAGAAATCTACCTGCCTCTGCCTCCCAAGTGCTAGAATTAAAGGCATGCACCACCATGCCCGGCCTAGATTAAGCAGTTTTAGAGTTAAGTTGGTATCATCCAGTGAAAATTGGTTTATTCTTCTTTTTTATTTATTTATTATTTTTTATGTGTATGAATGTACTGTCTGCATGTAGGTTAGTGCACCTGTGTTGTGCAATGCTGAGGAGGTAGAAAAGTGTGTTAGATTCCCCTGGAACTGGAGTTAAAGATGGTTCATAGCCGCCAAGTGGGCTCTGGGAATTGAACCTGGGTCCTCTGCAAGCGCAGTCGGTGCTCTCAACTGCTGAGCCGTCTCTCCAGCCTGGTTTATTCTTCTACTTGTGTGTTTAGAGGAGGTCATTTTTAGCATCAGAGTTTAGGTGGAACAGGTTGCTTCCCTTTTTCCTTTTTTATTTAATTAAATTTATTTATTTGTTTATTTATTTGTTTTCAAACAGGTGTCTCAACTGTAGCTAGGCCTAAAACTCAAGCAAGCCTCGAACTCATGGCAACCCTCTTGCCTCAGTCTCCCAAGGTTGGATAGGACCCTCCATATCCAGCCTGGAATCAGTTTCAACTAGTTTTTTAAGATGTGCTTAGTCAGGCGTGGTGGTGTATTCCTTTAATCTCGGCACTTGGGAGGCAAAGGCAGGCGGGATCTCTGTGAGTTCAAGGCCAATCTGGTCTACATAGAGAGTTCAAGGCTAACTGGAGCTACATTACAGGGAGACCCTCTCCCAAAATGATCCCCACTCCCCCAAAAAAGATGGGCTTAGTAACATCTTAGCAAATAGTTTTGAAACTTGGGGGGAGGGGGTTGTTTGTTTTGTTTTTGGTGGTTTTTTTTTTGGTCTTTTGGAGACAGGGTCTCCCTGTAGCCCCAGCTGTTCTGGAACTCACTCTGTAGACCAGTCTGGCCTTGAACTCACAAAGACCTGCCTGCCTCTGCCTCCTGAGTGCTCTGAGTGCTAAGATTAAAGGCGTGTGTCACCACTCCAGGCATGTTTTATAATTGAGCTCCATCATTCCCTCTCTTTGGGTGAATTTGGGTTCTTCTGATTGCCTTTATGATTTGTGAAAATGTTCTATTTCATTCACAATTCTAAGCATGTCAATATGATCACAAATTCTATCTTTGCTTTTTAAAATATATATGTCATGTGTGTGCCTGCACCAGTGCATGTGTGTGTGTGGGTGGTGGTCATGCTCTGTGGAAATTTTGAACTCATAGTCTTCCTGCTTCAGAATGCTGGGCTTACAGGCCTCTCTCTCGGCCTCTCTCTGTCTCTGTCTATCTGTCTGTCCCTCTCTCTCTCTCTCTCTCTCTCTCTCTCTCTCTCTCACACACACACACACACACACTTTTGAACGCTGGTAATGAACTAGCCTGTAGTAGTAATACCTATAATTGAAAGAAGGAAAAGCAGTGTGTTTATCAGGTCAGGTCTGTTATGAACAAGACAGGACATTAGGTTTAACTTATTTGAGATAAAAAATCAAAGGGATACAATCTCTTGTTGCCTTGGAGTTTGTGTGATTAACCTCTGCGTGTTAGTCTTTCTGTCAGTGTGACAAATTACCTGAGATAAACAACTTCAAAGGGGAAAGATTTTATTTGCCTCAATTTCAATTTGCCTTCAGTGCGGCCACTTTTCCTTGTTGCCTTGGGCAGGTGGTAAGATGGAACGTTAGAGAGTGCATGGCAGAGGAAGCTGCTCAGGTTATGGCGACTGGAAAGCACAAACACAGAGGGTAAGAGAGCTGGGGTCCCAATACCCTCTGCAAGGGCGAACGATGACATAACTTCCTTCCACCCAGTCATAACTCCTATTGTTCTACCACCTTGGATAGAGCCAGAGGATGGTAACCAAGCCTTGCAGGGAGAGGAAAGATCCAGACCACAGCATCCTGAGAAGCAGAGGGACTAACCTCCTAGCATGGACTCCTATGAAGGAAGCGTAGAGCAGTTCTTGATTGGTAGCTGCATGAGTTATCATACTCACTGCTGCAACCAAATTCCTGCCAGAAGCCACTTAAGGACAGAAGGGTTTCTTTTGGCTTGTAGTTTGAAGGCACAGTCCATTACAGTGGGGAGATCTTGGAGGCAGGAGCTTGAGAGAGCTGGTCACCTTGTATCCATCCACAGACAGAAAGTAGAGAGAAACAGATGTTAGTGCTCAGCTAACTTCTTCCTTTTTATTCAGATCTGGGACCCAGACTATGGGATGGCACCACCCACATTTCTATTTCAATGAAGATAATCTAGAAAATATCTCACCAGTGTGACCAGAGGTTTGGCTCTTAGTGATCCTAGATCCTGTCCAGTTGACAATTAATATTAACCATTATAGCAGCTGTGAACACTGGGGGCCTTAATGGTGCTGCTCTGCCTCCTCTTGACATAGAAAGAGAAAGGCCTCATGGTCCAGGCCTTTGCCATACACCTTGGGGTCTTACTCTTGCTTTTCTACTGGCTACAACAGCCCTGGCAATTTCTGTATTAGCAAAACTGGAATAGTAGTTATGCTTTCTTTCTAATTATCCTATGAGAATTAAAATACTACGTGTAAAGTGCTGACAATATAGCCTAGCATAAAATCGATGTTTAACAATGTCACCTATTGATATTACAATCCTTAGGACACGGCAGGAGAGACATGGTGCAAGTCGTATCCATCCTATGATTGATTCTCACCTAGTGAATCAAACAGCTTGCATGAATTCTTTTTCAACAATTGAAAAAAGGAGAAAGGGAGAAAAGAAGGGAAGGAGAAAGAAAGGAAGGAAGAAATGAAAGGAGAGGGAGAGAGATAAAGAGCTATAAATATAGGCTCAGTTGAGACACTAAGCTTTTTGTTTTTGTTTTTTATTTATTTATTTATTTTATTTAACTTTTTTTTATTGATGCTTTGTGCATTTCATACATCATTTTCCAATTCAGTTCAGGCATATTTCCCTTTCCCTTCCCCCCCACCCCCACCCCGAGACACTAAGCTTTTTGAAATAACTGTATTAGTCACTTTTCTGTTGCTGTGATAAACCACCATGAGCAAGGGAACTTATAAAAGGAAGAGTTTATTTGAGCTTACGATTCACGGTTCCAGGGAATTAGAGTCCATTGTGGCCGGAAGCATGGTGGCCAGGGCTGGAGCAGCAAGCCAAGGGTCACATCTCGCAATGAGCACAGGAAGTCAAGAGAGATACTGGAGACCGCAAGGCTTGTTAAACTCACCAAGCCAGCCCCAGATGACATACTTCCTTCAGCATGGCCACACCTTCTAAGACCTCCGAGAACAATGCCACCAACTGGAGACAAAATGTCTGAATACTTAAAGCCTATGAGGGACACTCATTCAAACCACCACAAAAGATTTATTTCATTCTTAATTATGTGCATGTGTGTGTCTGTGTATGTGGATGTGTGTGTCTGTGTATGTGCATGTGTGTGTCTGTGTATGTGCATGTGTGTGTCTGTGTCTGTGCATGTGCATGTGAATGTAGGCACCAGAATATGAGTCGGATCCCCTAGAACTAGAGTTACAGGTGGCTGTGAGCCATCTTATGTGGGTGTTGGGAACCCAGCCCTGATCCTGTGCAAAAGCAATATGCACCCTTAACCCCTGAGGCATCTCTCTAACCCAGGATTTTTTCTTTCACTGTTTTGAAGCAGTATATTTTTTGAAACTTTGTAGTCCAGGCTGGCCTTGAACTCACAATCCTCGTATCTCAGCCTCAGCCCTGGTAGAATTTCAGTTGGCACCACAATATTGCCAACCCCAGCTGCCCTGGAGCTTGCTGTGTAGACCAGACTGGCTTTGGCTGACTTCAGTCTCATAGAAATCCATCTGCCTCTACCTCCCTGAGTTCTGGGATTAAAGGCATGTGCCACTGTGCCCAGCTCTTATTTTCTTTCTTTTTTTTTTTAAATTAATCTTTTTTATTATTTTTTCTTAATCTTTTTAATTATTTTTTATGTGTATGAGTGTACTGTCTGCAGGAAGGTTGGTGCACCCGTGTTGTGCAATTGTGTAATGCTGCGGAGATCAAAAGAAGGTGTTTAATTCCCCTGGAACTGGAGTAAAAGATGGTTCTTAGCTGCTATGTGGGTGCTGGGAATCCAACCCAGGTCTCTGCGGGAGCAGTCAGTGCTCTCAACTGCTGAGCCATCTCTCCAGCCCCTTATTTTCTTTCTTAAAAACTAATCTGGGCTAAGCGTGGTGATGCACACCTTTAATCCTAGCACTCAGGGAGGCAGAGGCAGCCAGATCTCTGTGAGTTCAGAGCCAGCCTGGTCTACAGAGTGAATTCCAGGCCACCTAGGGCTACAGGGAGACCATGTCTCAAAAAGACAAAAACAAACAAACTAACAAACAAACAAAACATCTAATTTGGGAGTAGAAAGAGGCTAGGGAGATGGCTGAGTGGATAAGACCACGAACCTCCAGTATCCACATAAAAACCGGGCATGGTCCTGAATGCCTGTAATTCTAGTGTTGCAAAGCAGAGACAGGTGGACCCTGGGAGCTCACTGGCCAAACAGCCTTGCTGAAACAGTGAGCTTTGGGTTCAGTGAGAGAGGCCTTGTCTCTAGAAATTAAGGTGGAGATGGATAAAGAAAGATGTCTGACATTTCCCTCTTGTCTTTGCGAGTGTGCCCATGGGGACACACACCTGTATATACTCATGCCCCCACCATAAATAAATAAATAAATAAATAAATAAATAAATAAATGTTTTAAAATGTTTTAATAAAATAAGTTCATTCTCTACCAGGTATAATGGTTCACACCTGTAATCCCAGCTGAGGCAAGAGTATTGCCTTGAATTTGAGGCCAATCTTGCTACAAAGTGAGACCCTGTCTTGAGAAGAAAATATGAATTCTGGGTGTGTGGCATGAAAGGGACTCAGTTGTAGAGAGATTACCTACAAAAAAGTTTGTGTGCAAAGCTTTGGGTTCCATCCCCTGTACAGAAAGAGAAAGGAAGAAGGGAGGGAGGGAGAGAGGTGGTTTTACCCACAGGGCACATTATGCTGACATCCAAGAGGCATAAATGAAGCCCATGGGAAAATATTTTAAAAGGCAAATAATCTGCATTAACACACTCTGCATTTTCAGGTGCAACAATTGCTTTTATCACTATTGCTTACTACATCTAAGAAATACAAGCCACCTCAATATTCATCAGCAGTGTTAAAGTGATCATGTTAAACCCACATGCTACAATTCCTTAAAATGAAAACATAGATTTGTATGCACCAAGGAAGAGCCCCCTGGTATACTGTTTCACAACAGTACATTTAGACAAAGATCATATATGCGACACATGTCACATAAAACAATCACAAGTATGCCCTGTTTTATAAGTATATGAAGTGTAGATCAAAACTGAAAAGATTAGACACAAATGCCCAGAGTCCCTCAGGATTTCCTCCAGGAAGAGGGAGACTCCACTGGAAGATAACGGTTTAAAAGGAGGGGTAGTTTGATGTCAAAAACAATGTTATAGCCAGGTGTGGTGGCACATGCCTTTAGTCCTAGCACTTGGGAGGCAGAGGCAGGCAGATCTCTGTGAATTCAAGGCCAGCCTGGTCTACAGAGTGAGCTCCAGGCCAGCTGGGACTACAGGGAGACCTTGTCTCAAAAAGAATAACAACAACAAAAAAAATCATGTTTCTTAAAATTTTTCCATAGTAGTTAAAAAATAAAAATAAATTTACATAGTATACTTACACATTACTAATACCTTGTAGTTAAAAGAAGAATAAAATAGCAATCAGTAAAAGAGAATTCCATGTGGGAATTCTTACTTTGTTTTCTGCCTTCTCTGTTTCCCTCATCGCTAACCTCCCTCCATTGCAGAAGCCAGGACCCATCACACTGTTCTCTAAGAAATGATGAGAGCTGCCACATCTGAGGACCTTCAAAGTCACACCCAAATAGTCTAAAAGAAATATCCAGTTGTGAATGACTGAAGAGTGTCTTTAACAACAAAGTCAGTTAGCTATTTTTAGCCAATTTAGTTGGAACTCTAAAATTCCATTTTTTCTGAAGTCTTTGCAAACTTTGCAAACATGTGTTGCCTAATGACAGGGATACATGTTGAGAATGTGTTGCCATACAATTTGTCATTGTTTGAGCATGATAGAGTATATTTTCACAAACCTAGGTGATATATTCTCTTATACACTGAGAAGATGAGAAGATATGGAGAGAGAGAGAGAGAGAGAGAGAGAGAGAGAGAGAGAGAGAGAGGCCGGTGTAGCCTGGGACCATGTTGAATAAAGCAACACAAATTAAATCAAGTATAAGAAGGCAGGGCGTTGTGGCACACGCCTTTGATCCTAGCACTTGGGAGGCAGAGGCAGGCGGATCTCTGTGAGGTCAAGGCCAGCCTGATCTACAGAGTGAGTTCCAGGACAGCCAGAGCTATGGGGAGACCCCGCTTCAAAAAAAACAAAAATCAAATATAAGAAACTTACATAATCAAGAGCCTCTGCCAGTGTAGTAATACCTGCTGCTTCATAGTTTTGAGGTAAGTTTATGCATTCCACCACTGAGCTACACCCAACCTCAGTAAATCCACCTGGCCTGGAACTCACTGTGTAGACCTGTAGGAAGCTTTCTTCTTATGCCAAACAGGACCACGTGGCCTTGCTAAGGGAAGGGGAACACAGTGCCTGCTTTTCGGACACTGTGGGGAGCTGATCCCTCAGCACAGAGGCCAGGCGGCTACTTCCCATAGCCTGGCCTGGGTGGTACTTCCAACTCAGGCCCTTAGCCTGGACCCATGAGACACGTGTTCCACTCTTGGCCGTGACTTCCCACCTGCCCAGAGACTGCTGAACCCTGGACAGGAATTTCAGGCTGAGGGCCGATGGCCTATCTTCAGCCTATATCCACTCACAGCACCAGCTATCCAGATTGGTGGTCCACAAAGGGAACCTATTTCCAACCCACTGGCCACCTGAATGAAATGCAGGCCTACCTTGGCCTGTATGCAGGCAATAGTTAATAAAATAACGGCCGGGAACTGTGATGACGTTACTATGAAATTCAATTTATTCCTTGCTACAGACTGCTTTTATAAACTAAATGATGTCAGTTCCCAGGACCAATCATAATCCCGCCAACTCCAAGCCACTGCACACTGTTGCCCCACCCAGCATCACTGCGTTGTTTGCTTCTCCTTGGGGTGGGTCAGACCCTCAGCCACGCAGTGCCCTGAGGCATGCTAGCTAAAAGCTAGCCTGCAATTTAAGCTGGATTTTCCCACATAGACCAACCTGGCCTTGAATTCACAGAGATCCTCCTGCCTCTGCCTCCTGAGTGCTGAGATTACAGGCATGCACCACCACTCCTGACTCTTTTATCCTCATTTTAAACATTAAGTAAACTACAAATTTACTCATTTAAATAACTACTCACAATCTGGCATATTTGTCAGAGATTTTAGGAATTATCTCATGTCGTACAGGAACCTTTCATTTCATCCTCTTCTCCTATAGCCTGCTCATCAAGGAGGACACTTCACCTCTTAGCAAGAAAAGGGTGGAGGAAATATAGTTTTTGAAAGGCAAGAACTTGCCTAAATACTGAAGTTACTCTGGGGTTCCTCTGTGTGGCTGTTGGAGCATCTCACAGCCTATAATTGTGGTTTAGCCATTTCCCTAAGACTTGTTCTCAAGTATGGAGAGAAGCAGCACGTGAAATGGAAAGGTTTACTGGGTTCGCAGTTTCAGTTTCGGTTCAGGGCTGCTTGCTCCATTGGTTTGGGGCCTGTAGTGTCACAGTACTGTGGAGCCCGCGCACATCAGCAGAGACCTACTCATGTCACAGTGTATAGAAAGCAGAGAAAGAGGCCAAGAAAAATGCCATTTAAGGGACACTCTTGAATATATTCATCCTTCAATCAGGCACCACCTCCTACAGTTTCCACCACATCTCTAGAGCTCTAGCATCTTGGGAGGAATTCTTTAACATAGGAGCTTCTGGGGTGCATTTCAGATCTTTCACCTGTAGAACTATGAACCAAAACAAGCCAGTCTGAATTCAGGACCACACACACCCTAGACCAGCACTCTAGCACCGACCTGTAGCCTTAGCCCAGTTTTCCTTTCTTTAAAGGGATCTCATTTTAGTCAAAGCATGCTAGCATAAATTTTTGCCTCTGCTCAGTTACTGAAAGACATCCCGGGTGCTTCCAAGTTTTGGCAATTATGTGCAAAACTGCTATAAAAACATCTGTGTGCAGGTTTTTTGTGTTGACATATCTTTATTCTCTTTGGGTAAATACCAAGGAGTGTGACTGCTGGATCATATGGTATGTTTAATTTCAAGTATTTTTTAAAAAGCATAAAACCATCTTCCAAAATAGCTATATATAATCTTAGATTCCACTCACAGGGAACAGGACCTTCTGCTGCCTCTCATTCTTAGTAACATTTCATCTATCTATGTTCTGGATCTCTGTCCTTTCTAATAGGTTTTGAGTTGCATTTTATGGACATTCTTTCTCTGTTTATAGACAAGCCACCAAGGCTGGCCTCAAACTTATGATCCTCTGTGACTGTCTCTCAGGTGGTAGGTTGAAAGGCAAGCTGGGCCACATCATTTTAATTTGCATTTCTTTGGTGCAACTAACATTCTTATTTCTTTGCCTTCCTCCAGTTTTTTCTTTTTACTGGCCACAGCAGTTCACATGTCTACATACCACACAAATTCATTCAGGCACACACACACACACACACACGCACACAAAAGATTTCCTTTACATATTTGCATGTTTCCTATTTATATTGAATCATGCTGTTTTATTTTATTTTATTTTTTATTTTATTTTATTTATTTATTTATTTATTTATTTATTTATTTATTTATTTAGTCTTTTTGAGACAGGGTCTCCCTGTAGCCCCAGCTGTGCTGGAACTCACTCTGTAGACCAGGCTGGCCTTTAATTCACAAAGAACTGCCTGCCTCTGCCTCCCAAGTGCTAGGATCAAAGGCCTGTGCCACCGCACCTGGTGAATCATGCTGTTTTAAATTATAATAAAGGAAGAATTTAAATCAGACAAATATTAATAACTGAAGCTCTGAGATTCCTAGGCTCTGGCTTTTTTTCCCCACTCTACAACCATTGATCCAAAAGGAATAAAATAAATTCACCTTCATTTCTAGATCCTCCTATTTATTCATTATTCAGTAACAGTAGAGTAGGTAGCTATGAATAAGTTTTCTAGAGACACAGAATAACATATTTGCAAAAAATACATAATAAAACTTTTGTGAGTTAAATTTGAAATGTGTTTAGAATAAAATTTTAAAATAGCTAGGGGTGGTGGTGCATACCTTTAATTCCAGCCCTTGGGAGGCAGAGGCAAGGGGATCTCTGTGAATTTGAGGAGAGCCAGGGCTACATACTTAGACATTTTCTAAAAAAAAAAAAACTTTGTTAGCAAATTCATAAACAGCATTTGTAAACCAAGAAATAACTACAGGTAACATTTAAATATGCAGAAGTAGATACAACTGCGGTAGAGTCAGTATGCAAGAGACTGTGCTCAGGCCTAGTCCTAAGACCTGGTGACATTTAGAAGTTGGGCAGAAAGCCTGGTGTGGTGGCACATGTCTTTAATCCTAACACTTGGGAGGCAGAGGCAGGCAGATCTCTGTGAGTTCAAGGCCAGCCTTGTCTGCATAGTGAGTTCCAGGCCAGCTGGGGCTGCAGGGAGACCTTATCTCAAATAAATAAATAAATAAATAAATAAATAAATAAATAAGAAGTTAGTTAGGGAGAGATGTAGAAACCAGCAAGCAGACTGCCTGCTAGGGACCCTGTAAGGGTAAGTTATAGCTGTATGCATGAAGGATAAACAAGGTAAGCATGCTCAACATCAAAAGAAGAAATATGGCTGTGACATACAGGGAGGAATCCTCCCAGAGAGGTGGCAGACTGGGAACTAAGGGACAGAAGGCCAGACTCTCACTAGGTTCGTAACAGATACGACTCAGTTCTCACTCTGCTACAGCCTATTCCACAGCGAAGGAAAATAACATTTGGATTGTTGTGAAAATTTTATCAACTTAATGAATTTTAATAAACACTCTAAGTGGGGAAAAACATTACACAAATTTAAAGTCCTCGCCTTTGGCTCTCTGCCTAGAATTTATATTCCTCTAGGACACGGGCCCACCTATCCCCTCCCCTTCCCAGTCTTCCTACTGAACCTGCCCTTTTCCCTTCACCCTTAGGTGTCTGTTTACCCATCTTCAGAATTCCTTTCCTGTTGCCAGATAGGTAGGGCCACAGGGCAGTTCCTCTCTGCCCCAAGCTCTGTGTCACCTCAGCTGCTGGTTCTGAGTCACCAGCCCAGTCCTTTACTATCATCCTGGCCAACTCCACTATTCATGAGCCTGTTACAATATGCTTCCAGGAGCTAACTGCCACATTTTTAATACAGATTTAACATCCCATACCTGGCTTGTTCAGTCATAGTAATTTCCAAGTGTTCTTGAGATCAATGTGTCTTCTTTTTATTTTTTATTTTATTTTTTTTATTTTTTGTCTTTTTGAGACAGGGTCTTTCTATAGCCCCAGCTGGCCTGGAACTCACTCTGTAGACCAGGTTGGCCTTGAACTCACAGAGATCCACTTGTCTCTGCCTCCCAAATGCTGGGATTAAAGGTATGCACCACCATGCCCGGCTTAAATTTTTTTTATTTATTATTTTTATTTTATTTTATACACATAAAACGAGTGTTATGCCTACATGTATGTAAGTGCATCCATATCATCCAACACAATAGAGGTCAGAAGAGGGCATCAGATCTCCTGGAACTGTAATTATGGATGGTTGTCAGCCAACATGTGGGTGCTGGGAATTGAACCTGGGTCCTTTACGAGACCAGTCAGTGCTCTTAACCCCTGAGCCATCTCTCCATCCCCATGTCTTGTTTCGTTCTTTGTGGGTCTTTTTTTGAGACAAGGTCTCCAGTGTGTCCCAGCTGGCCTGAAACTTGCTAGGTTTGGGCTTTCCGGAATCCCAAGGGGCACACAGACACCCAGTTCCTCCAGAGGCTGACACTCTTCTGACCGCTTCCTCGAGGTCCCACCCCATGGCTATAAATGGTGGGTCCCGGGCGCCATCTTGCCCCTGCCATGCTGCTCGTGCTCTGCCACGTGTCTGCAGGCGGCCTGCTCTGGCAACCTACATGGAAGTAAATCATGTTCCTGGAGTGACTTAGGCCTCATGTGCCTTTTTTATCTGGGGGTTGGGGGTGCGCGACCCTTTTCATAACCTAACAAAACTCACTATATATAGACCAGGCCAGACTTGATCTGCCTGCCTCTACCTCCCAAGTACTGGGATTAAAGGCATGTACCACCACACCTGGCATGTCTTCTTCCTTTAAAGGTGATATCATGGGGGCTGGAGAGATGGCCTAGTGGTTAAGAGCAACGGCCGTTCTTTTTTTTTCTTTTTTTTTTATTTATTTCGGTATGTGTATCAATGTACTGTCTGCATGCAGGTTTGTGCACCCGTGTCGTGCAATGCCGCGGAGGTCAGAAGAGGATGTCGGATTCCCCTGGAACTGGAGTTCTTCTGGAACTGGAGTTTCAGACGGCTCTCGGCCGCCATGTGGGTGCTGGGGATCGAACCCAGGTCCTCTGCAAGAGCGGTCGGCGCTCTTAACCGCTAGGCCATCTCTCCAGCCCCGCAACGGCCGTTCTTACAGAGGACCCAGGTTCGATCCCCAGCACCCACATGGCGGCCGATAACCGTCTGAAACTCCAATTCCAGGAGAACTCCAGTTCCAATTCCAGAAGAACTCCAGTTCCAGGGGAGACACCCTCTTCTGACCTCCTCGGCATTGCACGACACGGGTGCACAAACTTGCATGCAGACAGTACATTCATACACATACAGAAATAAATAAAATAAAAAAAAAGATTTACTTTTAAAAAAAAAGGTGATATCACAGCAAATTACATGTATATATTAAGCCATCAATTTCCTTTGCATTAAGTTCTTTTTATATAAAATTTTTTATTATTTTTATATGTATGAATGTTTTGCCTGCATGTAGGTAGGGACACCATTGTCATACAGTGTCCCCAGAGGTAAAAAGAGGGTGTTGGTTTGCCTGGATAATAGTTAACTGCCATGTGGGTGCTGGGAACCAAACATGGGTCCTCTGCAAAAGCAGCCAGTGCTCTTAACCACTGAGCTGTCTCTCCAGCCCTGTATTAAGTTCTTGATTTACATGAAAAATTAAAAACTTTTTGTCCTTTAAGTAGTCTCAAAAATTATGGCTATGTTGACAGTGTGTGAATTGTGTCCAAAAATCTCTAATCATGTGAAAGAGTGGTGTACTACTTTTTTGAAGATCGTCCAGTCAAGTTGTTTCCAGTGAAAATATGTAATCTAAATTATCAAGATCTATATAATAACTGCTTTATTACAACATTGGGGACAAAAGTAACCAACTAGTCATCCAGCTGGGTCCAAATATAATCCATTATTGAATTTACTAACACATTACTATTTTATATTGATTGTGTGTGTGCATGTGTGTATGTGTGTGTGTCTTTATATTCTATGGTAAACTGATAACTTTCTATTTTATTTTATTTTATTTTATTTTTTTGTCTTTTTGAGACATGGTTTCCCTGTAGCCCCAGCTGTCCTGGAACTCACAAGGTAGACCAGGCTGGCCTTGAACTCACAAAGATCCGCCTGCCTCTGCCTCCCAAGTGCTAGGATTAAAGGCGTGCCCCACCACGCCCAGCTGCCAGTTTCCAGCTGGTTGTAGTGGTGCACACCTTTAATCCCAGCACTCAGGAGGCAGAGACACCCAGATCTCTGTGAGTTCAAAGCAGCCTGGTCTACATAGGAATTCCATCCCAGCTGGGGCTGCAGAGAAAGAGAGAGAGAACAGTTTGACAGTTTCCAAGAAATTTAATTATATTTGCTCTTCTCTAATGGTCAGTCTCCTTTCTGACCCATTCATTTTTAGCTAAAAAGACAAGTTAATCTAAGATGACTTTACTACTTTACCTGAGTTCTTAAACAGAATACAAACAGTTATAAGGAAATAAGCAGGGCTCTTTTGGGGGAAGGGTTGGTTGGATCTCAGACTTGCGTGAGTTTTCAGTTTTGTTATGATTAGTTATATGCTCCCCCAGCATATGGTACTTTTCTTTCAAAATATTTGCCAATTCATAGTTATACACTTATATGATATTATCACTTTTTTTTTCCCCAGACAAGGGTGAGATCTGTGAAAACAGAGCAGTAAGTTTCCCTACCGGTGTGCATTTCTGCATCCTGTTGAACAAGTGCCTAGTTAACTAACATTTGGGGGGACATTGGCTGGAGGCACAATTCTCCACTGCCACCCACAGCAGCCTGACGAGCTCCCTAGATTTTTAAGGACTTTGACTTAGTCCAAACCAAGATTAGTGGCTTAGATACAGAAATAACTTCAGAAGTAGCCAGTTTATGTAGCAGTGTTGAGAGTTAAGACATAGGCTTTAGCATGAAGATGAACAGAGAGAATGATTAAGAGAAATAAAGTGCTCACAAGAAACTAGAACAGGCCTGAGAGCAGGATGGGGAGCTGGAAAAGAGGAGCTTCAGGAAGCAACGACCTCTTAAGGGTCAGTCACAGCTCACTATGCTCACAATAGTCATGTGCAGGATTTTGATATTGCTTGAAGTTACTATCTTTAAATTTTTATTTTTATTTCATGTGTATGAGTGTTTCGAATACACATGTGTAAGTGCACTGGTGTATGTGCAATACCCAAGGAGGCCAGAAGAGGGGAGTACACCCCTAGAACTGGAGTTAGAGACAGTTGTTAGCTTCCCTTAGGTGTTGAGAATCGAAGCTGCATTCTCTTCAAGCGCAGACTGTGCTCTTAACTGCTGAGCATCTCTAGTCCCTGAAGTTACCATCTTTAAAAAGTTGCTAAAAAACACAAATGAGATCACTGAGTGGTTCATGAGGGCACTTGACAGGATTATAATTGATAAGACAAAAGTCCAGGGCACAGGGATACAAGAAGGTAGTATATCTTTACTGCAAATAAAATTAAGAGTGTAATTTGAGATTGTTAGGTATCTGGAGAAAGGAATGAGGCCCTACATAAAGTCATATATAGTCAGGGTTTAAGTGTGCCTCATAGTTACCCTAACGTGAAATACCTATACATAAAAAGGAATATTAGCTCAGTATCAGCAGCATTTATAGCAAGTCTGCCAGAATTCCTGACTTTCAGTTGTTAAGAGACTTCAACCAAACATTGGGGTGAGGTCATTTTTTTCCCTTTGCATGCCCATATAATTTCCCTGTCTTTCTGTCCTGCCTCAATTTTCCACTCTGAGATTTTGATCCCTTAATTTTAAAATTAATCCTAGCACTCAGGAGGCAGAGACAGGAGGATCTCTGTGAGTTCAAGGCCAGCCTGGTCTATATAGTGAGTTCCAGGACAGCCAGAGCTACAGGGAGACCCTGTCTCAAAAAGACCAAAAAAATCTATCTATTATGACTACTTTTGTGATGAACAGGGACATGATCCTAAGATTAGCATCAAAAATAGCAGTAATTGGGCTGAAGAGCGATGGCTTGGCTGTTAAGATTCTCTTCCAGAGTTCCTGTGTTCAATTCCAAGTAACCTCGTAGAGAGCTCAGAACTGACTTTACAGCTGCTGGGGACTCCAAAGCTGATGGCTTCTGTGGGTACCTGAACTCACATGCACATATCAACACTCCCCAACACACACACACACACACACACACACACACACACACACACACACACAGAGGAGATACTGAGAGAGAGAGAGAGAACTAAACGTAAAACTAAATCATTAAAAACATTGAAAAAATAGCACTTATTGGCTGGGTGTGGTGGCACATGCCTTTAGTCCCAGCACTCGGGAGGCAGAGGCAGGCAGATCTCTGCGAGTTCCAGGCCAGCTGGGGCTACAGGGAGCCCTGTCTCAAAAACACCAAAAAGAAAAAGAAAAAGAAAAATAGCACTTATTAAGTATCAGATAGCTGTGATGTCAGTAAATCATTAAAACTTAAGGCAGAGGCTAGCAAGATGGCTTGATGGGTAAAAGGGCTTGCTGCCCAACAGTGCAAGCCTGATACCCTATGTTCAATTTCCAGAATCCACATAAATGTAGAAAGAGAATCTACTCCACAAAATGTTTTCTGACATTCACATGTAAGCCATGGCACAAACACAACTCTTTTTTTCTTTCTTTTTTTTTCCCTGACAATTAAAAAACTAAAGGTTGGAGGAAGTATTACCAGGAAAGTTAGGGAGTCCTAGCAGAGCCATGATAGGATACCTGAAAATCAGAGGGGGTGCTTTAAAATAAAAAGAGCATGGAAGCCAAAAGCACACTTGAGCTCCGGCTAGCATCTGAAGGAAAAAGACCGAAGAGAAGAAGAGGAATCAGAACTCAGCAAGGCAGACGGACACAGTCAAACCCCATGGTGGTCCTCAGGTACTGTTCAAGAAGCAGGATGGGTTCCTTTTTTCTCTCAGAATTGGCTGGTTTGGGCTATTGCAAGGGATTTGATAAGGTAGACAGAAAAAGGGAAACTGAGTTGTTCTTGCCACTGGAACCTCCCCTGGGGAAGGCTTGAAAGTCCCACAGAATAGTTGCCTCCAGTAGGAAAAATCCAGAAGCCCTCCAAGTTGTTGTTTGATGCAGCAGGAAGTCAGCCGTCTTAAATGTTTAAGTGTGCAGTACACTAATCTACCTAGAGCCTCTCTTCTCTGTCTCCTGTCTGCCCTCCTCCTACTGTAACTACTAGTCTCTCTCTCTCTCTCTCTCTCTCTCTCTCTCTCTCTCTCTCACACACACACACACACACACACATACACAAATGAAGGCAGGATCTAATAGATTTAATTTCGGTACAAATCTTAAACTAGGACACGTTGGCCCTGTTGTTAGGTCTGGTCATGGCACTCCTTAAATATTGGCACAGCCTTCCCTTGTGAGAATATTAAGTGCCAACAAGTCCTGTATTACAGCTGTTTTATCATCTTCTGAGTTTAGGAATGACGTCCCAGAGTAAAAGAACCCACTGATAGTTATATATTAATATTGCAGCAAAAGAGAAAGGAAAAATTTGAGAAAGAGTAAACTAAAAGGAAAATAGTATGAGATTATAATCACTTAGTATATATTATATCAACAGTGCCTAAAAGAAAAGCAAACCAAACCATGAAGTAACATTACAATTGCTGATAAATTCAGAGCTGATTTAGTTTTGTATTATAACCTGAGTGACTGTGGTTGTTTTACCTGGCACATCAGTAGTCCCTACTCAGCGATTTGGCAGGGATGGGGGTGGGGGCTGTAAGACTTGAAATAGTGTACGTCCTCGCCTCTTTTTTAAACTTTTAAAATTGTGTGTGTGTGTGTGTGTGTGTGTGTGTGTGTGTACATGCATGGGAATCCCACGGTGCCCATATGAGATAAGATAACTTTGGTGAGTCAGTTGAACATTCTCTTCCTCCACCTTTACCTGCTGAGTCATCTTACAGCCCCTGTCTGTCCCCTTTTTAAAATCTAGTCTAGTTTTAGCCAGGTGTGGTGGCCCACGCCTTTAATCCTAGCACTTGGGAGGCAGAGGCAGGCGGATCTTTGTGAGTTCAAGGCCAGCCTGGTCTACAGAGGGAATTCCTGGACAGCTGGGCTACAGGGAGACCCTGTTTGGAAAAGACCAAAAAAAAAAAAAAAACCCAAATCTAGTCTAGTTTTATTAGTTATTTTGTTTCGAATCATTATCAATTGTTTAATTTGGGGGAGGTGCAATAGTTTCTTGTCTTCAAGAACATGTGTATGGAGCCAAATCTTAAATTTTTTACTGTTAGCTTGTTTTACATAATAATGATTCTTTTAAGTTTTGATAGAGAAGCTCTGAGACAATTTACAGGTAAAAAATTCAGCAAGAGCACCTGCCCAGTGTCTGAGAAGCTAAAAAAGGAGATTCTTGTAGGACAAGTGAAATGTCTTACTTTGAACCACTTTTTTTTTCCTTCCAATCTTTTTGAGAGAGTATCTCCCTGTAGGCCCACCCCACCAGGCCTGAAATTCACTGTGTAGACCTGTGAACGGCTGGCCTTGAACTCTGCCTTCCTGTGCTGAGATTAAAGCTGTGTGCCACCATGCCTAGTTTACCTTGAAACACTTTTAAAGTGGAGGGATCTGACTAGAGATAAGGCAGACTACTAGGTAATTAGTGTGCTTGAGGCTGCTGGATCCTAAGAGTTTAGGGAAGGTTCTAGATAAGATAAAGGACGGACCTTAAGTCTGGTTGCCTTGGGCCTGGGTGACAGGAAGATGATCCAGCTGTCCTGACCTACCTGGGGCAGAGTAGAGCCTGTCTGCTGTACCTGGGATGAAAGAGAGAGGATACAGATGGGCGTGGCTAATCCTGTCTACAGCAGCAGCATCTGTAATCTGACCAAGGTCAGTTGAGCTTTTTTTTTTCCGTATTTTCGAGACAGGGTCTTCCTACAGACCCAGCTGTCCTGGAACTCACTCTGTAAAACAGGCTGGCCTTGAACACACAAAGATCCTCCTGCCTCTGCCTCCAGACTGCTAGGATTAAAGGCGTGCGCCACCACACCCGGAGGTCAGTTGAGCTCTTTAAGGATTACTCTTAGGCACTTAGGGGACCCCTTGGCTCTTTTAGTTTAGCTCTATCAATGGTGCCATCTGTTGGAATGGGTCAAGGTTTTGTTGATCACGTGACTTCTCTTCAAAGTACTGAGGCTATTTCTGTGTTGACCTTCTTTGTAGAATGTTTACTCAAGGGCTGGGCATGGTGGCACATGCCTTTAATTCCAGCACACCGGAGGCAGTGGAGAGTTCCAGGACAGCTGGAGCTACAGAGAGACCCTGTCTCGAAAAGACCAAACCAAACAAAAAAAATGTTTACTCAAATCCAACCTCTAGGATCTGCACAGTCTCTGATCAGAAGGACAGGTGACACAGTGGAGTTATAGAGTACATTTAGAGGATCCCATTGTTCTCTGTGACCTAGCTGACCTTGGGGCAAGGGCAAAGCATTGGCTGTCCTTTTAGCCCCTATGTCCTTATGCTTAGAACTCCAAGTATGAACGCACAGAAGGCCGGTCATACCAGTACAAAAGAACAAATAATGGGTTAAAATTTGGGCTATTTTATGACACTTAGATAAAGCATGAGAAAAGATTTTAAATAAACTTTGATTCTGTTAAGACTCAAGTTTTTTTTTTTTTATTTATTTTTTTGGTCTTTTCGAGACAGGGTCTCCCTGTAGCCCCAGCTGTCCTGGAACTCACTCTGTAGACCAGGCTGGCCTTGAACTCACAAAGATCCGCCTGCCTCTGCCTCCCAAGTGCTAGGATTAAAGGTGTNCAGCCAGTGCCTTTACCCACAGAGCCATCTCTGCCAACTGTTGTTTATTTATTTATTTATTTATTATTTTTTATGTGTATGAGTGTACTGTCTGCATGTAGGTTGGTGCACCTGTGTCATGCAACGCCGTGGAGGTCAGAAGAGGGTGTCGGATTCCCCTGGAACTGGAGTTAAAGACGGTTCTTAGCCGCTATGTGGGTGCTGGGAATCAAACCCCTGTCCTCTGCAAGAGCAGTTGGTGCTCTTAACCGCTGAGCCATCCCTCCAGCCCCCATTGTTTATTTCTTCATCCAGGCTCATGTAAATATATTTTAACCAGAAAAACAAAAACAAATGAAAACCCAAAACAAAGAGGGAAAGTCTTCTGTTGAAATGCTTTTCAAAATGTTCTGGGGATAGACTTATGACTGAGAGGGATAAATCTTTGACCAAACTGGTAGATGAGGAACACGCACATATGTATACATACAGGGAGTTTTAATAGTTATCAAAGCAACCAGATGGATAAAGATTAATTGGAAAAGCCAGAGGATTTCTCTACCTATAGAGAAAGTAGGTTGCACTTAGACATGAGCTACAAAGAAGATCCCCAAGAGGAAAAAACATTTGAGGGGATTCACAATTCTGATATGTAGAGATTTGGTCTAAAAATCCCTCCTAGTTTTTGCCAAGCCACAGGAAAACAGAAAATGTCAGCTTCATCTACACTGAAAGAGACAGAGAAACCCATTAACAGAACAGGACCCCTGCCCTGCTGTCTGTCTGTCAAAGGAATCCTAGTCAAGCCAGTAGCCCAGCAAGCACTGAGATTTTAACCCTTCATGAACTGGGTAGTCAACTGGTTGTTGAGTCTTGGATAAACTCAGGATGCCCACTGTATTAGTCACTTTTCTGTTGCTGCGATAAACCACCATGACCAAGGGAACTTATAAAAGGAAGAGTTTATGTGAGCTTACGATTGACAGTTCCAGGGAATCAGAGTCCATTGTGGCGGGAGGCATGGTGGCTGGGGTTGAAGCAGAAAGCCGAGGTTCACATCTTGCAATAAGCACCGTCAAGAGAGAGAGAGACTGGAGACCACAAGGTTTGTTAAATTCGCTAAGCCTGCCCCCAGTGATGTACTTCCTCCGGTACGGCCACACCTTCTTTTTTTTTAATTTTTTTATTTTATTTTATTTTTATTTATTTATGTGTGTGAATGTATTGCCTGCATGGAGGTTTGTGCACCCGTGTCGTGCAATGCCTCGGAGGTCAGAAGAGGGTGTCGGATTCCCCTGGAACTGGAGTTCTCCTGGAATTGGAGCCACAGACGGTTCTCAGCCGCCATGTGGGTGCTGGGGATCGAACCCGGGTCCTCTGCAAGAGCGGTCGGCGCTCTTAACCGCTAGGCCATCTCTCCAGCCCCCGCCTTGTGCTTTTAAACAGTGAAACTGACCACTCCCAGATGAAGTAAATTATAATGAGGGTGAGGCACTAGCTTTGAGCTCGAACAGACATCTCTTGAGAATCAGTTTATCTTTTGGGCAACAGGACCATCCTATAAAAGGAAAGAGAAAAAAAAAAAAACTGACTACAGGAGCCACACCTTAAAGTGGCTTGCTTACATATATTTCTTGTCTTTTCTCACATTGTTTTTGTTTTTTTCAACTTATGTTTTTAATCTGAAGATGGACTTGGGGTTACTGAATTGTGAGAATAACTTCTGGACACTGTAATGAGGTATGCCCACCAGAGAAGACCACACGCACACAAAGTAATGCCAAAAGGAAGTCTTTATAGCCTACCTTCGACTACACTGGGCATTCGGACCCAAGTGCAGCCCCAAGCTGTACATAGGGCAACCTTATAGACAGGAAAACCACATCCAGGAGTGAAAAGTTTAAATTCCCAAGTTTAGGAGTGGAAAGCCCCTCTAACGAGTCTAATTCTCCAGGAGCAAGCCAAGCAGGAAGTACAGAAGCCGTAAATCTGCAATTAACAGGAGCACCCATGTGCATGCCGACCTATTCTCAAACTCCCATCTTGATTCAGCTGGATCATACTTCCCTATTCCTATACTTTGAATTAAGCTTTAACTACTGGGTTCAACTGAAGCCTATAATATGGCGTAGCTGTGGGCAATCTTGAGGTGCTGCAGCACAACACAATCACAAATTATTTACAGTGTAAACAAGCTTACTAGGCCTTGGGGTCCTCTTGTAACCTAAATACATACCCATAATCCCTCATGGCTCTTCCTTGCCCTTGACCCAGAGTAATGTGTGTGTGTGTGTGTGTGTGTGTGTGTGTGTGTGTGTGATGAAAATATCAAGCAGCCATCAATTTGTGTTTAAATACATTTGTGATTGAAGTGATAACATCTGTTTGTAGCTGTGTGTGCTGTTCCAGGTCAGTAGGACCCAGAGAGGGGAAAATGCCCTGATAGGACACATTGCACTTTTCCTTCCCTATCCCATACTGGATGAACATTTGGCCTTTGTTCAAGAGCATAGTTCCAGAACTTTGAAGGAACAAGTTCTCAACACAGTTCAGGTACTACTTTTGGTTTAAATGGATGCTAAAGATTTGGCTGTCTTTATTCAGGCGTCACTTTCATGTGGTCTCACATACAACCAAACACACATGGCTTAAGAGGTCATAGATCCGGGGCTGGAGAGATGGCCTAGCAGTTAAGAGCGCCGACCGCTCTTACAGAGGACCCGGGTTCGATCCCCAGCACCCACATGGCGGCCGAGAACTATCTGAAACTCCAATTCCAGGAGGGATTCCAGGGGAATCCTTGTTCCAGGGGAATCCAACACCGTCTTCGGACCTCCACGGCATTGCAGGACACGGGTGCCCAGACCTGCATGCAGACAGTACATTCATACACATACAGAAATAAATAAAATTAAAAAAAGTAAAAAAGAGGTCATAGATCCAAGAGATAAACCTACTTTTTCCACATCCCTAGACCAATGCAATTTCTTTACTCTAAATATGCAGCCCCATATGTACAGACAAGTGTAACTTCACCCCTCATCAAAGAAGTTTCTTTGCAGTAGATGAAGACAATTGCAGAGTTACACAATTGGTCAAATGCAGAGACTGTGACATGCCCAGCCCTAAGTGACACATCTTCAATGTAACCGCTACACATAAAATGAATCTTATAAAATGTCTCAACTCTCATGAGAGAAGTTTCCTTCCATAGCAGCACAGACACCCACACGGCCAGTGTGCAGAGAACAAGAGGCTACAGAGTGCTCAAACTTCTGCCTCCCAAGGCTCGGGGATCATTGAGGAAGAGGGAGTGGAAAAACTGTAAGAGCCAGAGGTGATGGATGACCGTAAGGAAAGTCTTCCAGACAGTCAGTTATTCCTGTGAACTCACACCACTGGTGACAGCATGCATGCCTTCTGTGCAAGGTCAAACCAGACAAAATCCCAGCATAGACATGGGGAAGTGGCTAAGAAATCTCAACCCAACTTGAGCTTTTGATGTCTGCTGGGATGGTCTCTTACAGGGATGGGACTTTCGGTGGACCCAGCGAATCCACCTACACTGAAGGACATTTGAGGACACAAATCAGATGATATAGGCCGTGTATGTAAGGGAGTACATTACATTGGCTGGAAGTGCTGGGGTGAGGTGTGCATAGGGGAAGGGATTTAAGTACCATCAAACAATACTATATGAAAAGCACAAAAATTCAGGGCTGGAGAGATGGCCTAGCAGTTAAGAGCACTGACTGCTCTTGCAGAGGACTTGGGTTCAATCCCCAGCACCTACATGGTGGCTGAGAACCGTCTTTAACTCCAGTTCCAGGGGAATCTGACACCCTCTTCTGACCTCCTTGGCATTGCACAACACAGGTGCACAAACATACATGCAGATAGTACATTCATACACATAAAAAAATAAAAAAAGAAAAGCACAAAAATTCAATTAAAAAAACTCAAAACATATGCACATGTAGACAATGTATGTGTACATATAGCCATATATAGATTTTAAATGATCAAGGATTTTACTTGTCAGTTTTAATTTTAGACTACTGATCAGTTTTTTAGCATTCTTTAACCCCCAAATCAGTACTTTAAATAACATTATGCATTCTTTAATAAAAGCATCTGTACTTTTAAAGACATGACTCAAAATAAATGAACAAGTATTATGAATATTTTATTATTTTATTTTATGTGTGTAAATGCACCTGTGTGCAATGCCCGAGGAGTCTAATTCCCCTAGAACTGGAGTTAGTACGGTTGATAGCCACCATGGGTGTGGGAATTGAACTCTGGTCCTCTGCAATAGGAACCAGTGCTCTTAACCCATGAGCCATCTCTCCAGCCCCAAGATTTTGATTTTAAAGACAGCAGAGTCAAGAATCTCCAACGGCTTGGTTTTAAACTGACTCCTGATTTTGTTTTAATTTGAAAGATAAGAACCTTGAAAAACCCATTTTTGAAAGAGGGTACAGATAGGCAGGCAGTGAAAGGTGACTATTTTTTAAATATCTTAGCTTTCCTCCTCATTATCACTTCCATACAAATCTCTGTTCTTTAGCCCTACCAATGGACAATAGCTGTATCAGTGAATTACTGTGATAAATTAAGGGGACCCTAAATGAGAAATATTTGGCACTGAAAATGGCCTCTACGTGGTAGCTGTTGTTTTTATTGTTTACTCATTTCAGAAATAGTTTTATTATTTATTAATTTCAAAAAATAAACTCCAATGATTCTAGGGCCAATGACATAGACTATTTAGACCTCTAATTCATCTACTCATCATAGAATAACCCTGAAAGCATTTTTTGAGACTCTTTTCCACAAAAAGAATGTTTTTAATGCCACTTATTTACATTGAAATAGTTCCCTGAAAGAACTCTGAAATCATTTTCATAACGTTATGATGCAGGCACTCCACCTGAGCAGAGGACTTGTTTGACCCAAAAATGAAGGTTCCTGAGCGCCACCCAAAGCCAGCCAAAACAAAGCCCAGGGGAGAGGCCTAGAACTCTTTCAAGTATTCTCCGAAGGCGACTTTTTTAAAGGTACAAGGCCCCTCGCTCCATTCTAATAGCCGCTAATGCAGCCCTAGGCGATTGCATACAGTCCAAGTCCTTCCAGGGTCTTGTTGGAGCGCCTCAGAGGAGGTGGGAGGCTGGTTTTGTTTGGGAAACGACCCAGCACCTTGCACAAGCCCATGCCTTGCAGAACCGTCTTCCTCCCGGCCTCCTCCGCTCGCAGCCCGCCCCTCTCTGCCTTAGGCCTAGCTTCTGCCCTGGCTTTCCATCTCTTCAGTGGCACCTTCGGTGCTCTCTCGGGTCACGATGCTTCGCTGCAGGAGTCAATTCCCAGGGGCTTTTACAGGCTGGCCACTACACATTGTTTTGTGGAGCTGCGCGGGCCGGAATTAGCCGCTGGCCGGGGCTTCCCACCGCACAGACCCATGACCTTGGGCGGGTGTCTGGGCTGGCGCTGGCGGGGCGGCCTCCTGCAGACCGCGCCCTCCCATCCCACAGGCCGGGGACAAAGCCCGTGAGTTCACTGACAAGCTGGCTCCCGGAGGGAGGATGAGGCCGGACAGTCCAGTTAAAAATAGAAACTCAGCCTACACAGTATTCGCCCTCCGGCTCCACCCAGAGGCCCGCCGACCACCTACTGACTAGGTTTAGCAGACCACAGCGCCGCCAGGCTCCGCTCCGCCCCCAGCCCTGGCTCCGCCCCCAGTCCGGCCCCGCCCCAGCTAGTGCCCCCTTGCCTGGGGCGGAGCCTCGGGCCTACGTCACCGCGTCCCCGGCGTGCCGGTCGGGTTTTCGCTGACGCACAGGCCCCGCCCATACCGCCAGCGCCCGGCCAGCGAGATCTTCAGTCGCCCGGATCACACTACCGTGTGCACCAGGGCTGACGTCCACTCGCTGCTGGGAGTCGCGCAGTTTCCCTGGCGGAGGCGGAAGACAGGGTAGCGCGGTTCGCGGGCCCTCTCTACGCCCAGGCCTCGCCGCGCGCTCGGTGCTCCCCTTCACTCAGGCTGTGGAGGCGTGAGCTGCGGGCGGGCGAGCGCCTGGAGCCGCGTTAGTCCGCGGCCTGTGATCTTCCGCCCTCGCCGTCCTCACCCCGGAGCTCCGCGGGCTCTGCCGCCTCGGCGCTCCTGCGGGAACAAAGGAGGCCCCCGCGGTGCCGGCGCCAGCTCTGCCCGCCGCCCGACCTGCTCCGACCCGCGGCCGGCGGCTCGCACCTCCCGGAGGCCTCGGCCGGGCCCCCCGCCCGGCGTCTCCCGCCCGCTCGGCTTGTGCTTCCGGGACCCTCAGGGTGAGTGGCGGGGGTTGGGGTGGCGGAGCCCGGGGGCGGGAGCCCGCCCGCCCGCTCCGAAGCACAAAGACGGAGGCCCGGCTCGCAGGCCGGGACAATGCCGTGCGTGCGGCCTGGCCGAGCGTCTCGAGCGCGCGGGGCTCAGCGTGGGCAGCCGGGCGGCACAGACAAAGGCCGAGGCGGCAGCCGCGCCCCGCGGGCCGCCCTGCTCCGCCGAGCCGATCCGGCGCGGGCCGCCGTCTGCATGACTCAGTGGTTTTGGGTGCAGGCCGTGCCGGGCTTCCATTCGCGCCGCCTGCACTCCGGGTGGGGGCCGCGGGGCCCGAACGCGTTCGAAAAGCGCTGGAACCCGGATCCGGGGCTCCTTCCGGCGGGTGGTTAGTTTTTCCGATGTCGTTGCGCTGCCCCCCTAAGATCTTTTCCACGGAGGCTAATGGAGCGCCTGTCCCTTTGTTTCCTGCCTCTTCGCTGGTGAACTTGGCTCGTTCGCTTCCCGTGCTCTCCGTGCGGTCGGATTTTTGAGGAAGGTGTTTAATCTGTTGACTGAATCCTTCCCAAGAATACTACATGGGGGGTACATTAAGAGAAAAGGTTATTTAGGTCAGAGCCTTGTTAAGTCTGTTCAGTAACTTAGGGATTTCTAAATAGAAATGAATTTTATCTTATTTTAAAAGTAGGATTTCGTAGTCGCAACTGGTATTTGAATTTTTATGTTTATTCTTCAAAGCGTCGCGGCCACTGTGAGGGATTTTAGTTCCTTATTTTTTGTGCCTCAGGCCTGGTATTAAGCCTGGAAAGGAACCGAGATCTGGAGACTAAGGACTTGCCCAAGGTCAGGCTTAGTGGCAGATTAGAGCCTAGAACTCGAGTCTCAACTTGAGGTGAGTGTTCTTGCCATTTTATAACGATCATATGCACCTGGTCCCATAATTAAACAACAAAAAAACCCCAGTGATGCAGATTCTGAGCTGGATTTTTTTTTTTTTTTTTTTTTAGTTAAGATAGTCAGGTTTGGGTTTTTAATTTTTAAGGTATGATCTATAGAAGAAGCCGTGAAACTATGAAAAGCATATTCCAGGTATACCTAGTAGAACTCATGCATAAATACTCGAACTTTGTAACAACTTGTTTTTTCCCCAGTAGAAGAGAAATGACTGACAGCCCTTTCCCCCAATAACAGTCAGTAGGTGGAAGGATCATTTTATGCTCCCCACTGTGCCTTAGTCCTTTTAAAAAAAATTTTTTTTAAGGCTACACTTTGAGTTAGGGATTATGCTTGGATGTTTAGATTGGAGCTGAGATTGTTCTCCAACCCTCCCTACTTTAGACTAAACTTGGAGGCTGTAATTGCATTTTGTTTTCTTATGTGAGGTATATGAATGCTGCATCTTTAGTTCTTGGGGTTGTGTAGGAGTTAGCAGGCTCTGAGATATAAATAGAAGCTGATTTCAGAGGCCCCTGTTGACTAGGCTTTATGTGAGAGCCTCCATCCAGCGCAGCCTGTCACATTGCAGCCTTGTGACGGGCTGAAGCGCCCTCCCATGTGATCTAGGCTTCAGAGAAATATTAAGGCAAGCTGTGCACATGCGATGGCATTTAAAAGCTGAGTTTCCAGAGGAGGAGTAATACAAAGCTGAGAAGCCAGATAAAGGACTCCTTTTTTAGTGTTTGTTTATCTCAGTTCAGGATTTATTGATAATAAAGGCAGCTCTGTTTTCTTAGGAACTTGGAATAATTGTCAAGGTGCTGAAGTCCTTAGGTGAGATCTCCCTCTTTAAAGTAACGTGATTTTTCTTATTAATGAGTTGTGCTTAAAAATTCCCACATACTTTTAAAGACAGTGCCAAAAGATACTGGAAGTTAGTGTAGTGAGCTCAGCATAATTCTTGTCCGGGAATGACATAACTTTTGCATAGGGCAAAGATCAGGGTACTGTGCTTGGTGAAAATGAAAATACATAATTTATTATTTGAATCCGCTTACTCTCAACATTGAAAAACCTCAGCTAAAAGTTTATTAAACTGCATAAGTGATGTTGAAATGTTTACGCTACCCTGCTCCAAAATGAGTCAGCTAAATTCTACTCACTATTTAAAGAGACAGTGTCAACAAAATTACTACTATTCTAAGCTGTAGCTCTTAATCACTGGAAGCACAAGCTTCATTTGCTTGAAATAAAGTGTTAGCAAAAGGACAGATCACTATCATTTAAATTGGGGGGGGCTAGGTGCTAATTGTCAAGAATCTGGCTTGGTCAAATCGGTTATTCCCTTTTTTGTGATTTTTGTAAAGAATAGTTGCAATTTTAACAATATTTTACAGTTTTAACTCTAAAGGGTGTTTTTTACTTTGTGGTGGGTGGCTGCAATTTACTTTTAATCATGCTTTCAAGTAATTTTACATAATTCTTTTCAAAAGTAATTTTCCTTAATGTATATTTTACACAGGAAAACTTGCTAAATTCATTATTTCTCTACTAATTTAAAATGGGATCCCTGGAAAAGCAAAGTTGTGCTTTCTCTGTGGAGTTCTTTCTGGTAGCCTCACATTGCATATTAAAATATCGAAGGACCGGGCGTGGTGGCACACGCCTTTAATCCTAGCACTTGGGAGGCAGAGGCAGGCAGATCTATGTGAGTTCAAGGCCAGCCTGGTCTACAGAGTAAGTCCCAGGACAGCTGGGACTACAGGGAGACCCTGTCTCAAAAAGACCAAAAAAAAAAAAAAAAAATCGAAGGTTATTTTTATATTGCTAACATATCACATTTGAGCTTGGAAAAGTTTTACTTCGGGGGGGGGGGTAGCAGGGTCTTCCGTTAAGTCCCTGCTGGTATAGAACTCACTGTGCAGACCAGGCTGCCCTTGAACTCAGACCCAGGGGCAGGGATTAAAGGCTTGGGCCACCACACCCAGCTGGAAAGGTTTTGCTTTTGAGCTGGAAGTAAAGATAGGAGAGCCTTAGGCCGGGCATGGTAGCACACACCTTTAATCCCAGAACTTGGGAGGCAGAGGCAGGTGGATCTTTGTGGGTTCAAGGCCAGCCTGGTCTACAGAGTTCCAACACATTTGGGGCTACAGAGACCCTTTCTCAAAAGGAGAGGGGGTGGGGCACCCTGGAGCCTTTGAGAAATTTGCAGCTGATAATTTATGCTTTGCAGATTTCTAGTCCCTGGGGCTGAGAGTATGCCAGAGCAGAATAGGCAAATTACTGATGGGGCCCAGATATGTCTTTAATAAATAATACTTGCAGGGTTGGTTTTAAAAAGAAAGCTGTGGGACACCAAGGTGGTGACACATGCCTTTATTCTCAGCACCAGGGAGGCAGAGGCAGGGAGATCCATAAGTTCAAGGCCAGCCTGCTCTACACAGTTCCAGGACAGCTGGGACTATAGGGAGACCCTGTCTCAAAAAGAAACCCCAAAAAAGAAAGAAATAAAGCTGTGAGCCAAATCAAGGACCTTAGCCCAGTGAACTAATGTCATGAGGTGTAGTGGTAATTAGAATGGATTGTTCTGGGGTGCTTTTTTTCCTCCCCATTTTGTGCTTTTAGCCAATGAAGTAGCCCTTTGAAATAGTCTATCTGTAGTGCAAGACTGCAAAAAGTAAAAATGTCAGTTTCCTAAATTGGCTCAAAAAACCCTGATAACTGGAAAGTAGACCTCAGAAACTGAAATTGAGTAGTAACAGGTAAAACCATACACTTTAATAGTAGAATATATTTTGGTTCTAAAACCATTCATTCACATAGTTCCTTTTTTTTTTTTTTTTGAGACTGCCCCATCTTCCCCAGCCATCTGGGAAACTAGTCTCAATCTTGCCATCTCTTCCACCAGAATGCTGGGACTAAAAGGTTGTATTCCGCCTCTCATTTTTTAAAAATTCTTTAAAGGCTGCAAGATACTTGGATTTTTAATTATAACATGATTTTTTTTTTTTTTGCTGGTAACAAACTTGGTGTTTAAAAGTGACAAAGGTTGCCAGGGTGGTGGTGCATGGCCTTTATAATTCCAGCACTCTGGAGGCAGAGGCAGGTGGATCTCTGTGAGTTCAGGGACAGCCTGGGCTACAGAGGGAAAAATTAAAATAAGTAAATAAATAAAATATGACAAAGGTATAGTGGTAATTGTTTTAAGTTTTGGTGGTGTGCTAATTTCTAAATTTTTTTGTTTGTTTATAGCAGAAAAACATGGCTCAGGAGACTAACCAGACCCCAGGGCCCATGCTGTGTAGTACAGGATGTGGCTTTTATGGGAATCCTAGAACAAATGGAATGTGTTCTGTTTGCTACAAAGAACATCTTCAGAGACAGCAGAATAGTGGCAGAATGAGCCCAATGGGTAAGTTGTTCCCAAAGAAGAATACTCTTCTTGAAGAACGTTGGAGAGAAAACAGAATCAAGAATTGACTGAGAACGTTGAAAACCCAGAGAGACAGCCTAACATTAAGGCATCAGGCCTAGTGCTTTACCTGACTCCCTCAGGAATGAATGACTGTTGCACAAAAATCTTGTAACTTTTTTAGTTTTCCATTTTGAATTTTGTTTCATGCACATGTTCACTGGAATATGACTTTTTTATATTTCTTTTGTCTTGATGTCAAGTGTAGGATTGCAGTACAGTGAAAGTGCTTAAATCACTAACCTAATTAAATGCAAGTATTAATATTTACTAAGTCTATACTGAGTGGGGTTTGTACTATTTATTTGTTTCTTACATACCTTTTTTTTAAATAGGGACAGCTAGTGGTTCCAACAGTCCTACCTCAGATTCTGCATCTGTACAGAGAGCAGATGCTAGTTTAAACAGCTGTGAAGGTGCTGCTGGCAGCACATCTGAAAAATCAAGGTAAGAGTGAACATTTCAGACTTTATGAGGAAAAAAAAATCAAGATGTTTGCACTATCCATATAGTAATCAAGGTACCGATACATCAGAATCCCTTGGCTTTGCCTACATTGCACAATGGATTCCAGTGTCCTATAATATGTGGTTCTTGGGTCCTTGAGTAAAGATGTATATCACAGCATGCTCCATAATTCCCTCAGCATTTCACTGTCAAATGCTGTGTTATTTCCTTGTAATTAAAGATTAGTGACTGTAGAGGGTGAGACTCTACAGATTATTACAGTGCCACACAAGGTCTTTGAGAACAGCTCTCCTTTTGTCCTTAACTTACAACCACAGTTAAACATTTTCTAGTTGGTTATAGAATGTGATGACCTATACATATAATGCAGCCTATCACATTGCTTTCTTCTTACCCATTTATGCTGAACCTCTAGTATCTTCCAGACTTAAGTTGTCTAGTCCCAATTGATTGTGCTGAAAATTAAAGTTGAATTGACAACTTATCTCAAAAAGTAGTACCCTTAACATCTTTAAAAATAATTGTTTGCTTGAACTCAAATAGAAATGTGCCTGTGGCTGCCTTGCCTGTAACTCAACAAATGACAGAAATGAGCATTTCAAGAGAGGACAAAATAACTACCCCGAAAACAGAGGTGTCAGAGCCAGGTATGCTTTTTAAGTTTAATACTAGTTCAGTTTGGAATTTGCTAGTATGAGAAGGAGTTGAGTTGGTGGTGGGATTTTCTCCTTCCCATTGAAGGGTCGTAGAGGGAGAGCTGTAAGATACAGGCCAAGTAAAGTAGTGTCACAAAGTGTAAAATAGATGTGATCTTTACTCTCTTCTGCTCATCCCTAATTACCCTCTTTCCAAAAATAAAAAATTCGGGAAATATTTATGTAGTAAGAACTTAAGAATTTAAATTTCAAGGCTTACAACTATTCAGTCTCAACCCTGACAGTGATGTAAGACACAGTAAAGCAAAAGAACATACTGAATCAATCGTAAAAGTTCAAAAAGTGTGGGGTCCCTGTCACATTTGGTGAGAGTTTAAAACTCATATGGAAAGGCATTTTCAGTAAATACAGCTTTGAGGTTATTTTTATAGCACAACTACAAGTACTCTTAATTTTATAAGACTGACTTGTTAACTGTGACCATGATACACATCTCAACTTGCTCTTGGTAGAGGGGAGACTGAAAAAACCACGTGAGGGGGATGTACATTCTGCTTTGAAGGTTTACTTTTGTTAACATTTATGTGTGTGTGTACTGTATCAGTCTCATGAATTAGGCATGAATCTTTGGCCCTGAAATGGCAAATTAAATCTATTTGCTGAAATTAGTTTATTTTGGGGAAAAAAATGACCAGAATGTGTTAGACATGTTTCCACTCACCCTAGATCTGTGGCTAGTATCTGCATTTATAATTACTTGGTGGCCATTCTGTGATTTACTATTTGTCTTTGCTATATTATTTTTCTGTCCTCCCCTTATGTGTCTGAAGAGTTTACTGTTTAGGTGTGGGCAAGAGCATGGTTGACATCCACATCCCCAGTACTTACCCTTATAGCAACAGGAAAAAAGTTGTCATGGTAGATGAGGAAGAGTAGGTATTTTTCTGTTAATCTAATAGGTTATTGATTCCATTGTATTTATTGCTAATCCAAATGAATGATACATTTTGTTACATTTTGTTTAGACTGATTTTAGCACTATGCACATAAACTTGCTCTGTTCTTGGGCTTTGGATTAATCAGGATTTATGGTATTTCACATCTAGTTAGTGGAGATAGGGGTTTTAACGCAGCAGTCTACAGTTTTTGTTCATCGTTGACAAATCCTATTGATGGAAATAAATGAAAGGACTGAGAAAGGGTGGGACTTTTTATATATAGATCGTCTCTGGGTTGTTCAGCGGAACACTGAAAATAAGTTATGCTTTTTAAAAAAGAAAATTGTGGGGCTGTGAAAAGATGGCTCAGTGGTTAAGAGCACTGACTGCTCTTGCAGAAGACCCAGGTTGGATTCCCAGCAACTACATGGTGGTTAAGGACCATCTTAGGCAGGGCATGGTGGCACACGCCTTTAATCCCAGTACTGGAGGCAGAAACAGGCAGATCTCTGAGTTCAAGGCCAGCCTGGTCTACATAGCGAGCTCCAGGCCAGCTGGGGCTATAGTTGAGGCCCTGTCTCAGAAAAGAAAAAGAAAATTGTGATCAAAAGCCTAGACTGTAAGCCTAGCACCCAGGAGGCTTAAACACAAGGATTGCCTCACTTCAAGGACAGCCTTGGGGTGTAGTCAGAGACCTTTGTCAAAACAAAGACCAAAATCCTGGTCTGCCTATTGCATATTTAGTATTCTAAAAAGTAAAACTTGACATGCATATGCATATCCAGTGTGTTTGCTATCTTTTTTAAAGTTTCTAAAAATGTTTTTTTTCTATAGTACAATGTGGAAGAAAAACTGCTTGAAATTTTTTGTATCTAAAGGTGATTTTTTACTTGTTAATGGTTTGAGCTTTGTCAAAATTTGCTGATTTCATCAACAAAATTTAGGTAACTTACTGAACAGTAATTTACATTTAATCAATTAAAATGTGGGAAAACTAAGCCTCCAATTAATTGTATCCCCCTCACTTTTAAAACAGTAGGATTTTGTTTACCTGGCTGTTAGAGGACTAAAATCAGAGGAATTTTGTTGGTTTTGCTTAAAGGAGTTTCTTTTTTAAAATTTTTTTATACTTTTTTAAAGATTATTTATTTATGCATATGAATGTACTGTCTGCATGCACGTCTGTGCACCTGTGTCGTGCAATGCTGCAGAGGTCAGAAGAGGGTATCGGAATCCCCTGGAACTGGAGTTCTTAATAAATAAAAATTAAAAAAATAAATACATTAAAGGAGTTTCTTAAAACATTTCATACAAGTTTATAGGAACATTTACTAGTGTAGTAATTGGCAGGAAATACTCAGACTTGAAAGATAAGATTCTATTTAAACCTTACATTGTGAGAAAGGCTTTTTATACATTCTAAATCATAACAGCTTCTCTTAAACATTATTCTTTTTAATGTAATTATCGGCTAGTGATTTCTAGACAGTTTCTAATTTACAACCTGTTTTTCAGTTGTCACTCAGCCCAGTCCATCAGTTTCTCAGCCCAGTACTTCTCAAAGTGAAGAAAAAGCTCCCGAGTTGCCCAAACCAAAGAAGAACAGATGTTTTATGTGTAGGAAGAAAGTTGGCCTTACAGGTATTAACACATGAAACAACTCATCTTTTACTGCGTACAGTTAACAAGGAGCTCCTACCTAATCCAAAAAGGACTATGATTTTAAGCTTTCCAGAAAGGGTGGGTTTTTGGGTTGAGAAATTGAGTTTAGTTTTTATCCAGTTTGTGTTGCTCTACGTTATCATTAACTTTAGGTCTTCTGAATTGTTTTTCTTGTTACTTGTATAGAAAAGATAGCTGAATTAAAAGTGGTGAGCAACTACTTTGATCAAGGCATGGAATGGTCTCGGTGCTTTTGGCTAATTTTTTTTTTTTTTAACAATTTTGGAATTGTATATAGTTTACATCTGAGATACTACCCAGTTACCATGTGATATGGGTAGGACTGTGCTTTGAGTTTAGGTCATCCTAATTCCAGAAAGTGGATAAATTGTATTCTATTGCCAGGAGCCGATACCTTTCATGGTCAAAGCAAGGAAAATTGGTTTCGTGTGTATACTGACTAGGAACTTACTTTTTTCCATCTTCAATTTGCTTTAAGTTGCCAAGTGATGGGGCTTCCTCTTGTTTGTACAGGGTTTGATTGCCGATGTGGAAATTTGTTTTGTGGACTTCACCGTTATTCTGACAAGCACAACTGTCCTTACGATTACAAAGCAGAAGCTGCAGCAAAAATCAGAAAAGAGAATCCAGTTGTTGTGGCTGAAAAAATCCAGAGAATATAAATGACTACATGCGAAGAGACTGAAACTTTGTTTTTATTTTAATATATCGTAGGAAAACATTAAAGAGCAGATGCATGGCCATTTTCCTTTGATGTTCTCCAGAGTTTTACTTTACACTTGTCTGTCTTATAATTGATATTTTAGGATGTTTGGGTGTTTGTTACAGGCAGAATTGGATAGATACAGCCCTACAAAGTGTATATGCCCTCCCCTCAATAAAATTGGATGAAAATCTGCACAGCAAATTGAAATACACAGATAATAGGGACAAAATTCAGTTCCATGTGCCAAACAAAATGAATGAAATCTCTGCATGTTTGCAGCATATCTGCCTTTTGGGAATGTAATCCAGGTATAATCTTTGGCTAGTGTTATGTGCCTGTATTTAAAAAAAAAAAAGGTACACCAGAAACGGACTGGCAGTCTACTACCATAGTTAAACTTCACCTTAATTTCAACATGTTTTTTGGAAGCAGGAAGAAAGCTATAGAGGATCAGATCTTCCTTTCTATGAAACCAGTATTTGGTGCCATGTGTAAGCCTGGTAAATTGGTCTTCTCAAAGCTGTCAATTTCACTATGCTTCGGAAAGTAACATCTCAGCTGTTTGTAAGTAAAGCCAGCAAGTCAACAGGGTCCTGAGATAATCTTTGAAGCTTATTGTGCTGGCCTGCACCAGAAGATGTCTGCATTATTCTCATTACTAAAAATGTAGCACAGAACTGCACTAGGATTGATTTGTTTACAAGAAGAAATCAAAACCTTTCTTTGGTTTTCATATACAGCAGCTCTGTTAAATAACATGCATCTGAATTTAAGTTGCAAAGGTATCTGAACAATTAATTTTTCATATGCATCTTTAGTTGAATGTTTTGGTTCAAGAAAGAATGTTTAAAGCTTTTTAAAGACTTCAGTTCTTAATGTAACTGTACCCTTCTGCATGGAAAATCATAACCAACATGGCTGCAGTAGACTTCTTAGTGGTATCCAGCACCACTTGCAGAGGGCTGCTTTATCATAATGTATTTGGGTGTAGGACTCTAGTGTTCTTGGGTGTATTGCATGGGCTGCATTATCTACAGCATTGTACAATAACAACTAGAAAAGGCAGTATACTTCACTGATGCTTGTCTGGTAATATCACTTCTGTGTTATAATGGAAGGTTTTTTTGTGATGTATGAAACTTGTGTTTTTTATATATAAATGAGAATAGTTTAGATTAGTGTTGTGGTAATGCCTGTTTTCATCTGTAAATAGTATGTACACGAGGCACTACTGATTTATTGCAGTGTTTAGTCCTAGTTTTTTTCTTTATTAAAGTATTCAGTTTTGCTTTCAATTTCATGTACCTTAGTTCTGAGTTAGAGCTGCAGATTGTGTACAGATAGTTCATATTTATGTATTGCACATAATCATGCTATTCAGCATTGATGCTATATTGTATTATGTAAATAATAAAAGCAGTGTACAGAGGGAAACTTCTTGTTCATTGGGTTTTTAAAAGTCTTAGTGCTAAGTGGGGATAATAGAAAATATTTCATATTTAAGTTTATAGTTGTAGATTTGAAGTGGCTGTATTTTATTTTCCAATGCTGTCCTTGAACTCAACTGTGGCATGAGCTGGGTGTGGATCACTTCAGGTATGGCACATACTAAACAATTTTTAGTGAGCTTAATAAGTACCTTTGATATGAAAAGTCTTAAAACTTGAAAAAAGCAATGAAATTTAAGTAATTGCATATGTCCCTTCTCCGTGTTTTTTTTTTTTTTCTAGTGACAAACAGTCCTCAGTGAGAAAGCAGGCATTTTTGCTTACAGAGAACAATTGCTTTATTTGTGTGGACTTCATCTCTAATGTAGAGAGGAAGGAACTATAAACTTAGTCTTTGCAAGTGTCATGCCAGACAATAAATAAGAACAAATATGTTACCTGCCTTGAAGAGCAGCTGAAACCAAGAACAGCCTCAGCTCTTCAGGGACAGCGTTAGAATGGAAGTGACCTGCTTTCACTGCTCTCTGCTGCTTTTGCATTGGGTTTGCAGAGGTCCATGTATTTATTGAGCAGTGTCTGCCTCAGTCTCACAGGTATTAGATCACAGCTGAGTTGAAAATAATGGCTTTTTGAAGGAAGGCTTGTTCATTTTTAAATGACTTCCTCAGTATTGTCAACAAAAATGTGATGTTTGACCTTTTTTGGTATGAAAAGGGACTGAACTAATTAAAAAGGCACTGAGTGCCATGTAAGATGGGAAAATAGTAAGCCCTTTAAGCTCCCCCATTATAATCCCTTTTAGGGGCCTAGGACTCACTGCATACCCCAGGTTAGCCTGAAACTTGTGGGAATCTACTTTAGCCTCCAAGAGCTTAGATTACAGGTTTGTGAGCTCTTAAATCCATAACATTTTGGTACGAATTTTAAGATTTGGATTTAAATACTTGTCAGGAACATCCTCTGGGGAGAAGGGAGGCTCTCTGTAAGGCACCCAGGAAGACACAGTTCTGTTCTACCCAGACTCTTAGGATTCAAACCGTGTGTCCACTCAGTCCAGACTGAGACTTTATGTATGCACTTTGAAATTAAATACCATGTGTCCCATTATGTAAATATGCAAGTCTTTGCATGTAATCTTCAGTGAGCCTGTCTATAAAGCTAGGTAGGGTAGGCTTCTCTACCCAGTGGATAAGTTAAAAAGGAAATGTTACTTTTTAGTACTTCTGGGTATTATGGACCCTAATATCAGGTTATCATATTGGGTAAGTTTATGGCCAGGTACATTGGCTGGCTTGTTCAAAAGATGGTAACTGCCTGCCTCAGGATTGTAAAGAAAGCACTTAAATATTTATTTTTTATTTTCCCACTTTTATTTTTTATTTTTTTGTTGTGGTAAGGTCTCCCATGTGGCCACAGCTAGTGTGGAACTCATAGTAGATAAGGCTCACCTTAATCTCACAGAGATCCACCTGTCTCTGCCTCAGTGCCCAAGACTAAAGACATGTACCATCGTGCCTGGCAAGTAATGGAAAATGGAGAGAAAATATGAAAGGCTAAGATCTGTAGCTTGTTTTGTTTTGCTTTTATTTTTTATTTTTTGTCTTTTTGAAACAGGGTCTCCCTGTAGCCCTACCTGTCCTGGAACTCACTCTGTAGACCAGGCTGGCCTTGAACTCAAAAAGATCCACCTGCCTCTGCCTCCCAAGTGCTAGGATTAAAGGCATGCGCCACCACACCCGGCTTTGTTTTGCTTTTATTAGGTTGTCTTTGAACTCATGACAATCTTTCTGCAGAACCTGGAAGTACAGACATGTGCCACCATTGTTTTGCTTGAAACAGGGTCTCACTTAGAAATCACTAATCCAGGCTGATCTCAAACTCCTGCCTCAGGGTTCCAAGATCTAACTTCATATTTTATTTCAATTGATTGGAGTTCTTTTAAGCTAACTAGGCTTTCCTTTGCAGATTCCTATATTAAAATTTAAAAGCTGAAAATAGGTAAAGGTCTTCTACATAATAGCCAGACACTAACCATACTGCTGGCTTTGTTTTTATCTAACATATTGACATGAGTTTGCAATGGGATGTGTTGAGAAGCAAAAACTCCATACTGTCCTATACCCCCCACTCAAAGTACATGTATGTTTTAGGTAGTTGTCAATGGCTTAGTTATTAGCTCTCCAACTTTTTGTATGTATATATACAAATGTAATCTGACATCTTCATTTACAGCAGAATTCAGACAATTGTTTTTGTTCATAGCCTTAGAGCATAATTTTTCAGAGTGTTAATTAGCAATAAAATATTTTCCAGAGGATGGATAGATGACACAGTAGTTAAGGGACCTTGCTCTTCCACAGGGTCGAGTTTGACTCCTTGCACCCACCTGAGAGGCTCAGAATCACCTTGTACACATGTGGCATTCACACAACGTATGTTTAAGTCTTAATGTACTGTGCCCTTAAATGGCCTAGAAGTGTGTAAAACCAGACCTTCATGTTTACAACTTGCCTTAAGCGTCTGGCGAAAATATAGCTATTTCCTTGGAAAAATGCACATTTTCAGTTTCTATGAAAGCAAAGAGCAGGGCTGGCAAGATGGCAGGGTAAAGGTACTCCTGCCAAGCCTAGTGACCTGATTCTGAAGCCCAGGACCCAAATGATGGAGAGGAGAACTTGTCTTCTTTCCCCGGTGATTTTGACTGAGATTGTTACCACAGGAGTTTAGGTTGTAGCTGGGCATATGTAGCTCCTGCCTGCAATCCCAGCACTTAGCTGGGGCTAAGAATTTCACGTTGCATGCATCTGAAATAACAGTGTATAAAAGGAGTTGTAGAATTAATGTATTAGTGTTCTCAAAAGTTAATAGGCAGTCTTTCCAGTGCATTGTCAAATTTCAGTCAAGTGCAGGAATGCGTCACTAAGTTTCTCAGACATCCTGTATGTATAATGTGGCAAACTAATTTTTTTTTGTCTTTTTGAGACAGGGTCTCCCTGTAGCCCCAGCTGTCCTGGAACTCACTCTGTAGACCCCAGCTGTCCTGAAACTCACTCTGTAGACCTTGAACTCAGAGATCCGCCTGTCTCTGCCTCCCAAGTGCTAGGATTAAAGACGTGCCGCCACCATGCCCGGCGGCCGAGCAGTCTAAAGTGCTGGATTAAGGCAAACTAATTTTTAAAATTTCACTTGGCATGACACGGGTACACAAACCTACATGCAGACAGTACATTCATACACATACAAAAATAAAAAATTAAAAAATTTCACTTGGCTGCGTAACTTGCTTCTACTTGCCTCTCACTGCATAAATAGATTCAAACATTAAGATTACATTATCACATAAACAGTGCAAGGCTTTTAAAAAAAATGTGTGTTAAGTGTACCTGTGTCATGCCATGCCCACAGAAGTCAGAAGAGGGTGTTGGATCCCTGGAACTGGAGTTATGGATGGTTAGCAGTCAGTCTCTCCAGCCCCACAATACAAGGTGCCTTGTGTCACCACATCCTATCTACTTTTAGAGAACCTTTAGCAGTTCTGTTCTTTAAATTCTATGTCCAGCCCTTTGAGAAAAGCACTTAACTCGCGGTGGTATTTCTTGAGGAAGCTCTCCCATATCTGTGTATCGGAATAGGTCTGTTATACCCACTGTATAATGTACTAAATGGTTTCTAACATTGAGCTTTGAAGAAATTGTCGTTGTAAAGTTATTCCCAGTAAAAACTTGTTAGAAGTATGGTTAATTTGCCAACTTGGGCTTTGCTCATTTGTGTTATTACAAATAGGAAAAAATTACCAATGTTTAGAAGATGCCATTTTTAGCCATTTTTTTTTTTTCAGTTGACATGAAAATAGGTTTTGCATATCTGGGGTTACATAATCAGTTTATCACTGGCAAGATTATATCAAATGAGAAAAATGATACCACACAAGACTTCAGTGTTTGAAAGGCAAATTACATCTACGGGCATCTGATACAGTGCATTCACACTTGGCCATGACTTTTTAGCATTTGAGTGATGTACATGTTTGAATCTTTGAAAGTGAGACTTTTATGGTGAGAAGTTTTTCAGTTACTTAGTAAATTCAGACCTATGGTAACCTAGCTAGCAAGGATCCCACATATGACTGATGTCCTTTTGGTATAAAACAGATAAACCCACTATGTCACAATAAAAGAGGATTATACCAGTAAGAAATACTAAATGAAAATCTAAAGAAAGGATACTAGTACAGTCTTAGTAAACTGGATTCAAGGTATGAAGTCAAAAAATTAGGTTTGCTTTTATATAATCCCCTTATTGGGCTCCATCTTCCTGTCACATTGTTAAAAGTCTTAAAACAGGTTTTCTGTGGTTTTAAACAAGTGTGAGTCTAAAAAATTTTAAGGCCATGAATATTTTTCTCTATAGTTCACAATTTATTCAGTTTTGTATAGCACCTTCCAAAGATACGGGTCTGGTACAGGCTTAAAATTTAAATGTAAATTAAATATATTTAAACAAAAGCTAGAAATGGTGTGAATTTGCTTGCCCAGGAAACAAAAAGGTAGATGGAAAGCATAGCACCTAGGACTGCACCAGTTTAACTTGAAGAGGTTGCAATACATAGCTACTCCTGTATGGTCTTGAGATAAAACGACAGTGCACTACAATGACTAGGAACATGAGAAGCAGGGTAGTTAGGAAGTATCCCCATTTCCATCAGGAAACTCCGGCACTCTAGGGTCCGACTAAATGTTTGGACACCCTAAATTACTTTGTGTAAGCTAGAGTTTCTGACAGCTTTCTGGTTTGAGGAACCTATTTTTTTAAACTTTTCTTATTTTTTAATATTATTTTATGTGTATGAGTGTACTGTACCATCTGAATGTAAGTAGGTAGGTGCATCCCTGTTGTGCAATACTGTGGAGGTCAGAAGAGGGTGTAGGATTCCCCTGGACCTGGAGTTAGTCAGTTCTTAGCCGCCATGTGGGTGCTGGGAATCCAACCCAGATCCTCTGCAAGAGCAGTCGGTGCTCTTAACCGCTGAGCCATCTCTACAGCCCCGAGGAAGCTATTTTTAAAGTATCTCAAACTATATCAGAAGGGATATTGTATAGGACTGATAACCTGAAAAATGAACATTTTAAATGTACTCAAAATACTGTCTACTGATAGGGCTTTTTGAAAACAGCTAGTGCTTTAAATTCCCTACATCAGTGCTAGCCAATAGAAATTCAGTGCAAGTGTATATGTCATACTAAATTTCCTGACCATATTTTAAAAGGTGGGTGAAATTTTTGTATACTTTATGTAAACCAATATAGCCAAAATGACAGTTCAGCCTGTAAACAATATAAAATTTTGAGATATTTTACTTTTTTTTTTAAATCTATACTGTGATTTCCTTGACCATATGTTAGGACATTTTAAATGCTCACCAGTTGTTTCTGGCTATTCTTTTTTTTTTTTTTGAGACAGGGTCTCCCTGTCCTGGAACTCAAAGATCCGCCTGCTTCCCTCCCAAGTGCTAAGATTAAAGGCGTGTTCACCTGGCCTGGCTATTCTTTTACATGGCAAAGGCCTAGAAACTTAAGTGCCTTTAGACAATAGCCCCAGCTAACCAAATCTAGTGCAGACTTTAAAGTCTGCACTAGATTTGGTTAGCTGGGTTTGCACATACTAGTTAGATTGGTTTGCACATACTACTGAATTACATCATTTAAAATTTTCAGTTATTTATAAAGCTAAGACTAACTATCTGGGTTGGTGAGATTGCTCAGAGGGTAGAAGTGTTTGCAGCCAAGCATACCAACCTCAGTCCATCCCCAGAACCCACATGGTGAAAGGAAAGAACCACCTGACTCTCATTTGAACCCTCTGTTCTAGACCTCTTAGGAATATTGTTAACCATTGTAGTTACAAAGTATGTTATATATATTTTTTTATTTTTGTATATGTATGAATGTACTGTCTGCATGTAGATTTCTGCACCCATGTCGTGCAGTGCTGAGGAGGTCAGAAGAGGGTCTTGGATTCCCCTGGAACTGGAGTTCTCCTGGAATTGGAGTTACAGACAGTTCTCAGCCGCCACGTGGGTGCTGGGGATCGAACCTGGGTCCTCTGCAAGAGCAGTCGGCGCTCTTAACCGATGTCTGCATGTAGGTTTGTGCACTCCTGTCGTGCAGTGCCACAGAGGTCAAAAGAGGGCACTGGATTTCCCTGGAACTGGAGTTAAAGACTGTTCTCAGCCACCATGTGGGTGCTGGGGATCGAACCCCGGTCCTCTGCATGAGCAGTCAGCTCTCTTAACCGTTAGGCCATCTCTCCAGCCCCGGAGAGTAAATTTTCATTACAAGCAAGGCAGTGAAGTAGGTAGTTGATACTGGTTTCAAGTCTTTGGAAAAGTTAACCTTTTGTATTTGAGTGTCATCTGTAAGGATTATAATGGGTGTAATAGGTTGAATAGTGTTATGTACACTATTTGATGCAGTTAAATGTTCTCAACTTTTCCTTGTATTTTTTTGGTGCGTGTGGTGTGTGTGTGTGTGTGTGTGTGTGTGTGTGTGTGTGTGCGCGCGCGCGCGCGTGCGCGCGACATGGTGTGCAGGTATCCGTGGAGGCTAGGAAAGCATGTTGGATCCTTTGCATCTGGAGTTACAAATAGTTGTGAGCTGCTTGATGTGGGTGCTGGAAACTGACTTGAGCATCTGGAAGAATGGGAAGGAGCTACTGCTCCAGCCCACACTTAGAAAACCAGGATTTTGCCAGGCGTGTGGCACACCTAGCACTTGGGAGGCAGAGGTAGATGGATCTCTGTAAGTTCAAGGCCAGCCTGGTCTACATAGCAAGTCCAGGTCTCCAGGGAGACCCTGTCTCAAAAGGACTCCCCCAAAACAACAGCAAAAAACCAGGTTTCACTGTACAGCCCAGGCTGGCTCCAAACTCAGTATCCTGCCTCAGCCTTCCCACCTGGCTTACAAGAATGGTTCTGTAGATTGAAGAACACGAATTGACAAGGCACAAATTTAGGATTCTGGTCATTTAAAAAAAAAATCATGCTTTTTACATATTTTTGAATTTTTGTGCATTTCATACACAACATCTTAATCATCTTTATATCTCTTATTCATTGGCACCCTCCCATAACCCCTCACATACATACATTTGATATCATGCATTTTGTCATTTATGTTAAGGCCTACCAATTCAAGGGACTGGGGTAGTCTAGTCAGCCTATCCAGAGTTGCCCCCTTAAAGATGAGTCCTTCCTCACCCAGCAGTAACCAGCTGCCTGATAATGGTTCAGCTAAGATTGGGGCCTGCTGCTCATTTCCACAGTTACATGCTGGGGTTTTGTCTGCTTGAGTTTGCATGGGTCTTGTGCATGCTGACACCATTGCTATAGGTTCATATGAGCAAGGTCTCAGGAGCCTGTAAGACTATTTCCAAATAAATGGTCAACCACCACCCCTTCTGGCACTTAACAATCTTCCTTGCCCCTCTTCTGCAATAGTTCTTGAGCCTTGGATGGGTGAAGTTTGATATAAGATGTATTCATGGACCCACACTCTGAGGACTTGTACTCTCTGTGTTTTGGTCATTTGTGACCCTTTGTGTTCATTGCCCTCTGTTGCATGAGGGAACTTGGTTGATGAGAATTGAGAGAGGGATTACTGTTCTCTACCCTTTGTTCTACTATGTTCTATGAACCTTAAATGTAGAGGTTTATTGTAGATGTGTCATTAGGGATGCGGCAATTCACAGACACTGTGTGCCCAGTTGTGGAACTCTGTAATATGCTATTGCAAAAGAAGCTTCTTTGGGTGGTGTTGGTAAATATAAGGGTCCATATCTAGCATATAGTAAGAAATTGCATTTGTCTAAGGATGTGACAGCCTTTGGGTTTTCTCTTAACTCTGACCTCTCCAGCCATGTGTATTTGGCTGTTTACAGTGCCACAGAAGCGTTCCCTCCCATTGAGTGGGTTTGAAGTCCAATTAGGTAGCTGTTGGTTGCCCCCAAGATAAAAGTGCCACTACTGCCCCAATATAGTTTGGGTCATTGTTGTGGTTATTAGACCTTAAAGCTAGAGTTGGACCATTGATTAATGTTCTCCCTTAGCAGTTTGCATAGGGCTTCCCAAAATTATAGGAGCTAGCTTTCAGTGAGATGGGTTCCGGATCAGTTCCCACTCCGTTCTGCCAAGTTCTGTGTCCAAAGTTTGCCCTGTCTTCTGCAGTAAGGTCTTACATTCAAGTTCTGGGAGGCAATCAAGACTGTGGCAATAGCCTGTGTAATTTGGGGAGTCTCTTGGACTACCTGGTATGGCATGGACATTCTATGGAAGAGACTGGCCTTGGACATGAAACACCTCCCCAAAATTGTGAACTCCATGAACTTGACTTATCCCGGGGGAATGGTGGAGCCAAGGATCCAGCGACCCCTCCCAACCTGCCAGCTCACCTAGGGGGAGGGGCTAAGGCTTATAAGCTGAGAGTGCTAGTGCTTAGGTCTCCTTCCATCAGTGCCATCTTGCCGGAGGCCACAAAGATCATGGCTGTGGGTGAACGTGAGGAAGGAGAGAACCAAAAATCCTGTAAGTGACCCCCTCTGGCATTTGCTCTGTGTGCAAGCTCCATTAAATTCACTAGTCTCCCCTAAACCAAGATGATCTGTTCTTCCTCTTGTCTTTGGGATCATGGGAGCAGGAGGAGGCAGGGCGGGAAGTTTACTGTGATCCTGGTTAGCAACTGGAAAGGAGGTTTCTCCTGTCTGGTACTGTTATATGGTGCTTTTTCCTCTGGTCATACGAAACATCCCATTCTTGAACTTTGCCCTGTAGCTGGGGCAGCTAGAACTGAACTATACAATGGTATTCATGTCTTGGGTAATGACATGAGCTATTGACACTTACTAGGGAGGGTCAAGAGACCCTTGGCTGACATCCCAACTGTCCCTTCTTCCTCCTGCTGTGGGTGATCCTAGAAGATGCAGAAGATCCAGCTCATGAGCAGGGCCTAGAAATACAAGGAAGCTTGAAAGAGGTATTCCACGATACAGCTTCTATGAGGTTGCCAGCCTTAACCAGGTGGGGCTTTGTGGTGATGCAGCTGTTTGGGGATCACCCATGCTCCTGTAAGAGATCCATCACCTATGCTCTGTGTTAGAAATAAAACCCGAGGTCCAAGGACTCCACTGATACCACACGAAAAACAACTTTTACTTTTGAAAAGGTGTGCATTGTCTCATTTGGATAGTGAGCAAGCATCCTGAGCGGGAAATTTGGTAGGATTGCACAGGTACTGTATCTTTTCCCCTTTGATTGGAGTCTGACCTCTCAGCTAGGGGTTTTTGTTGTTTTGTTGTTTGTTTTGTTTTTGAAACCGAATCTCACTTACGTAGGACTGGCTAGTCTGGAATTTGCTGTGTACACCAGGCAGTTTTTAAGAGAATGGGCAAAAAGGAAATGAAGGAGAGGGGGAAGGGCCAGACACTCCTGGCCGTCGAGCTCTAGACATGCAGCAGGACCTGCATAAACAGCAGTTCTTCAAGGTATGCAGGCTAAAAAATGTTGAGTTTTGTTAAGAAAAATTTTACAAGGTGGAAGGATTACAAAATAGTCTTTTGATTTAAAAAAATCTGAATTCGTTGTTATTTCCCTCATCTGTACAAAAGCCTAATTGGGCCAGGCATGGTGGCACACACCTTTAATCCTAGCATTTGGGAGGCAGAGGCAGGTGGATCTTTGTGAGTTCAAGGCCAGCCTGGTCTACAAAGTGAGTTCCAGGACAGCTGGGGCTACAGAGAGACCCTGTTTCGAAAAGACCAAAAACAACAACCACAACAACAACAACAACAAAAGCCTGATTGGTTTCACTAAGTTGAACTTTGGTGGAATTGTACTTTGGGCAGTCATTGCTGCCCATGGGGTGGTAACTGAACATTCACTTGCATCTCCATAAAAGTTAATGCAGCACTTACCTAGTTGACATGGTGACGCATGCCCTGTAAGATGGCACCCATTAGGTGGAGGCAGGAGTGCCATGAGCTTGAAGCCAGCCTGGTCTACACAGTGAGTGCCAGCTTGAAGCCAGCCTGGTCTACACAGTGAGTGCCAACCCAATGGGACCATGTAGTGAGACTGTCTCAAAAGGCAGCTCATCACCATCCTCTTGCCATTCTGTCCCTCATCTGTTCCTCATACGTAAGACCACGCTTTCTAAACACGTTCCACTGCATGTATATTTCCAAGTCAGAAATGTGGGCTTCCAATATATTACCTTACAGAGTGGTTGTCTTTGGAAGTCCAAATGTCTTATTGTAGTCCTGGCTGAATTGTCAGGGTGTTTGCTGTTTTGCATGATGGACAAAATCCAACTCCTGTACACTGCTGTTTCTGTGGCTGAACAATAGAGAAGTTCTCTCTGGGACTGATCAGGACAAAAGCACTTTATCATTGTGACTCTTCTGATAAATACTTCTACGTTGAACTTGTATCCCAGACTGCTACTGTGAGAGAGGTATCTTAGAATCAATCTTTGAAACTCTTCTTATCCTTTCTAATCTATTGATCCAGACAGTGAAAGTGGATGAACTTTGTTTAAATCATGTGGAAGAATGGAAAGGTACTTAAAAGTCTTAGCAAAGTCATTCTCAAACTTTGAGCTACCAAAGTCAACTGGAGAGTTAAAACATTTCTCCCCTGTTCTTGGATCTTAACTCATTCCCAGTATATCAGAAAAAAAATTGGGAAATTTTGCTTATTTTGTTTTGTTTTGGAATAGGGTCTCACTGAAGAAAAAGAGGTTGTATTTGGCTAGGCAGTTTGTGGTAAAAGTAATCAGTTAGTTTCTTGACTAAAAGCCAAAAATATCCTTAGTCCTCCTGACAACCTTGCCAGAAGTCTTCAGGGGTTCTGATCCAGTATATGAGTCCTAAAGAATGATTACCTCTTCAAAAGGGGGGTGTGGGGCTGGAGAGATGGCCTAGCGGTTAAGAGTGCCGACCGCTCTTACAGAGGACCCGGGTTCGATCCCCAGCACCCACATGGCGGCTGAGAGCCGTCTGAAACTCCAATTCCAGGAGAACTCCAGTTCCAGGGGAATCCGAGACCCTCTTCTGACCTCCGAGGCATTGCACGACACGGGTGCACAAACCTGCATGCAGACAGTACATTGATACACATACCGAAATAAATAAAATAAAATAAAAATTAAAAAAAAAAAAAAAAAAACAAAAGGGGGGTGTGAAGAACAGCAATAAAAGTCCACCAAGGAAAAACTTGTGGCCAAGAGAATAGAATCTCTGGCCAGGTGGAGACCTGACATTCCAGTTGGGCCAGGTCAATCGCCTGCATAAGGGCCCACCCCAGGAAGTAGGGTTCACTTTAAACCATACTAAGGGGATATGTGTAGTAATTGCTCCTTTACTGATAGTATACTTTTCCTTCTCAGAACTCCCACCCCTCACAGTAGCTCACCAGGCCGGAGCCAGGAAGCTTCTTCAGTCTGCCTGCTTTTCTAAATCATTCAGAAAGATGTAACTTCCCCTTCTCTTCTATCTTTTCTGAGCGTGCTTTCCTTAACACTGGGCTTCCCCGACATTTTGGCTGCCTCACTCTCTGCCATGTTTCTGACCTCTATGCTAGTAAACAGTATGTCTTTTTTCCCCTTGTCTCCTCCATTCTCTGGGGGAGGAAGGGGGTGTGTTAAACTCACATAAACTTGTCCTCGAGCTTCCATTTGAATCCATTTTAAAGTTCTTTTATTAATGAGACTGAGAACCCCAAGAGGGGTTCCCAATTTCCCATATATCATCACTATGCAGCCCTGAGTGGCGGAGGGCTCACTATGTAGACTAAGCTGGCCTCAAACTCATAGAGATCCACCTGCCTCTGCTTCCTGAATGCCAACATTAAAGGTGTGCATCACCATGCCTGGCCTGAGAATCTGTATTTTTGACAGTTCTTCCCTATGCAATTTTGTTACTCCACCAGATATGGGAAATACTGTTTTGGAATATATTTTTCTCTCCCATAAACTAGACCTATACACTGAAAAGATAGGTGAACTTGGACTGTTTAGAGGCCCTTTTTTTTTTTTAACTTTGTAAATATATTTTTCTTATCTATGTATTCTCCCCACTTCAAGGTGCAAGTGTTGTAGTTTGGATATGGGATCCCACAAAACTGACATGCTAAAGGCTTGGTCTTAGTGACAGCAGTGTTCAGAAGTGGAGCGCCTGAGAGGTGATTGGATCATGAGGAATCGCATCAAGAATTGATGCATTGGAGCTTGTGTAGCCAAAGGGATTCTTAGCAGGTAGTAGAAATTATAGTATGTAGCGTCTAGTTAGAGGAAATAGATCTGGGGTCCCCTCAAAGGATATAACTTTTCTCTAGTCCCTTGACCTCTGTTTTTATTTCCTGGCTAGCATGCGGTTCAAAGCTTTGGTCTGACATCCTGTGTCTACTATGCTTCCCCTCCCTCCCCACAGGCCCAGAAACATTGGAGCCAAGTGACCATGGACAGGAACTTCTGAAACTGTGAGCCAAAATGAATCTTTCTTCCTTTAAGTTGTTTTTCTGACGTAGTAATAGGAAGCTGACCAGCAGTAGGTATACACAATCTCGTATATAGGGAACCACACTAGAGCACCTAATAAAATGCAGACATAGGACCAAACCCAGTTCATTTTGAAACAATTGTTTCTCCATACATCTCAGATACTTGGCCTGTTTGTATTGAGAAGTAACCAGTTAGGCTCCATGCTTTTTAAAGTTCACTAAAAAAGGTCACCTGCAGCTGAAACTGAGGATCTGACTTTGCTACCTGGAACCTACAAGTTGGAATAGAATTATCTAGGGATGTATTTCTCATGATGTACCCAGGAGTATGTCAAGGGCACAGGGCTGATGTGAAGCAGAAGGGACATTAACTGAAAAGGTTGAGCATCAAGTAACTTTGAGAAATGTGATACAAAAAAAAAAAAGAAAAAGAAAAGAAAAAATGGTAGGCATGGTGCTGTACACCTTTAATCCCAGCACTTGGAAGGCAGAGGCAGGAAGATCTCTGTGAGTTCAAGGCCAGCCTTAAAAGATTAAAAAAGGGCCGGGCGTGGTGGCGCACCCCTTTAATCCTAGCACTTGGGAGGCAGAGGCAGGCGATCTTTGTGAGTTCAAGGCCAGCCTGGTCTACAGAGTGAGTTCCAGGACAGCCGGGGCTACAGGGAGACCCTGTCTCAAAAAGACCGAAAAAAAAAAAAAAAAAAAAAAGATTAAAAAAGGAAAAATCAAGGACCTGGACATTGGATATGTCCTCTTTCTGATTTAGACCTAATTAATATCTTAGGAATTTGGGGCAAGTCTTTTAATGCCTGTGTTTCCCAGTAGGAAAGGGTACCTAAACAAGAGAATGTTAGTGTTCTAACCCAAGTTAAGTGAAACATCTAAGGAGTTGAGCACAGTGTTTACCACAATACAGGCTGGCACTCAAACCTTTTCATTCAGTTAGCCCCCAAATCCCAGCCTGTGCTTACTAGACTAGTGCTTGAGCACTGAACTAATTCCCCAAACCATATTGACATGCTTCTTTTTGAAACTTTCACTCTGTCTTCTCTGACCCAAAGTTGTCTCAGTCAAGTAAAGAGAGGCCTTAGCTAGAAAGGAGTACAAAAGACAAGGGCAAGCTGTACTGAGTACACAGCATGGCTGATCTCCCTTATATGGAAGAGAAAGTGAGAACCATTGAGATAAACCCTAGAAGTGAGTGATCTAATACTTACCCAAATGAGATTACCTGCATGACAAGAATAGGTCATCAACTGTAATCCAGGATCAGTGGAGTCACAGGGTCTAGGGAAGAAGCAGACCTCAGCAGTGTGTCTAGAAAGATCCATAGGTTCTTCCTGCAGAAAGCAGCATTCTTCAGGAAATGACTTACACAGTGGCAACTGTAGAAAAAATATGCTGAATGACCACACCTTTGGAGCCCTGTATGTTGTGTATGTACATAATTGTTTGTGCACATGTGTAAGCATTCACATAGAGGCTAGAAAATGATGCCAAGTGTTTTCCTAAGTTGCTCTCTTCTTTCTTACCTTCCCTCTTCCCTTCCTCCCTCCCTCCTTCCTTCCTTCCCTCCCTTCCTTCTTTTCTTTATTAAGCAAGGTCTCACTCTGTAGCCCTAGCTGTCCTGGAAGTCACAAAGATCTGCCCGCCTCTACCTCTTGAGTGCTGAGATTAAAGATGTGCATCACCACACCTGGTAAAAGACTTACAATTTTATTGCTATGTGTACGCATGTGTATCTGAGTGTGGGTATGTTCATGTGAGTGCAAGTGTCCATGGAGTGAGTGGCGTTGGATCCCCTGGAATTGGAGTTGCAGATGGTTGTTAGCTTCGTAGTGGGTGCTGGGAGTCCAACTTGCGTCCTCTTCGAGAGCAGGACATGCTCAACCATTGCACCATCTCTCCAGCTCTCTACCTTATTTTTTGAGACAAAATGTCTCACTGAACCTGGGGCAAACCAATTTAACTAGATTGGCTGGCCAGTGAGCTCCAGGGATCTGCCTGTCCCCACTGCCCTAGCACTGAGATTACGACATGCATTTATTGGGGATGCTGGGCCCTCCTGAAGTTTGCATTGATGGCATTTCCATGGTACCTATGTTAAACGGCACATTGAACCTCAGTGTAACCTGTGGTAGATTATCATCTATGCCCATTGTCTCACATGAACATTAATTTGACTTTATACTCTGAACCTGGGCTTAGTAATTTGAAATTTCTTTTTATCTTAGAGAAATGCATCTCAGTATACATTACTTGAATACAACAATGTGACACTTTTCTTAACCAAAGTTAAGCCAATGAAATTCATTGAATTTGTTGGATTTAGTCCATTAGGAGAAGCCTAGGAATGGAAACCAACATTTTAATCATCTCCTTAGCAAAGTTCAGCCAATAAGGAAACATTTTAAAAAGCCATGAATTAATTACCTAGTCATGGAGTCAGAACCATACTATATCCTTGTTTTCTCTGCAGTGAGACAATTATCAGCATTATTATTTACCTGGCTTTATTTCCTGACACACACTTGATTTGTAATTGATGGCTGCTGTGGTCTAAGTCTGTGTAACTTGCCCACTCCCAAATTCATGGAAACATAATTGCTCATGTGATGGGATTAAAAGGGGAGGCCCTAGGGTGTTACTGGAGCCAAGGGAAGCACTCTTATGAAGGAGGTCTCAGAAGCCCTTAGGAGATGGCTCAGTCATTGAAGTGCTTGATGGGCAAGTTTGAGGACCAGGTTTCCACCATCCAGGCAAAAGCAGTGCATGGTGGTACATGCCTATAATCCCAGAGTGTTGGGGAAGTGTAGACAGGAGAATCTCAGTTTTCCTAGCAAGCCTGTCTAGCAGAACCAGCAAGCTCAGAGTTCAATAAGAGACCTTGTCTCAAAAATAAAGTGGATGGCAACTGAAGAAGAAACTTTAGGTCAACTTGTGGTGGCCATACACCAGGAGAGGCAGAGGGGGCAGGGAAAGGAGGGAGAGGGAGAGAGGAGAGATCCCAGAAAGAAGTGTACTTATTCCACTGTGAAAGGTTATGACAAGATCATCTTCAGCACACACAGACTTTGCTATAGCCTCAATCTTAGACTTCCTAGCCACCAGAACTATGTTTCTTTTGTTGATAAACTACTCAACATATGGTATTTTGTTCTAAAAGGCTAGATAGACTAAGATGATGGTAATCACAGTTGGAGAATCCATCCCAAATACAAAGGAACTATTTGGCATAAAAAAATTAACTGCACAATGAGAAAGGTACCTTTTTTTTTTTTTAATTAATTTTATTTATTTCCGTATGTGTATGAATGTACTGTCTGCATGCAAGTTTGTGCACCCGTGTCGTGCAATGCCGCGGAGGTCAGAAGAGGGCATCGGATTCCCCTTGAACTGGAGTTCTCCTGGAATTGGAGTTTCAGACGGTTCTCGGCCGCCATGTGGGTGCTGGGGATCGAACCCATGTGGGTGCTGGGGATCGAACCCAGGTCCTCTGGAAGAGCAGTCGGCACTCTTAACCGCTAGGCCATCTCTCCAGCCCGAGAATAGTACCTTTTATTTGTGTGTTGGCCAATATGAAATGATTCCTGATGAGTGCTGTGTACTTTTAAGCTTATAACAACATTCTAAAGCCAAAGATTGTGACAATCACTGCAGCATCAATGATATTTTCCTTAACACTAGAGGATGCATTGTATGCCAGGAAGCTAGTAATAGAACTAATGTCCCCATTCTGTGCCTCCTTCCCCATGCACCGCTAGGGTGACATGGGAACACATCCAGTGGTAGAGTCAGATGGGAAAGAGTGAATGATCATACGTCAGTATGTCACGAGGGCCCTGTCACCAATGCTCATCTACCTCAGTTTATAATATCACCTAGCTATAAGAACAGTTCTCCGAGTTATTTTCCATTTTGGAACTTTATAAGAAAATGATAAAGGTTTTTGTTATTGTCATGTTCTATTTTGTTTAGAGACAGGTTTTCATTATGTAACCCTGGCTCGCTTGAAATTTACTATGTACATCTTCCTGGCTTCAAATATATGGTGATCTTCCTGCCTCTGCCTTCTAGGTGCTGGGATTACAGCATATACTACCATGCCTGGCAGCAAAATCCAACTTCAAAGAAACATTGTAAAAGCAGAGAGTATAAATATGAAAAAAAGTCAATAATGCCCAATGTCTTGCTGGCTGTGGACGTTTGATGGCATGATGCGAGCACCTGCTTGACATCTGGTGGGATGTTGGTATTCTTGTTTCATTATACAGTAGCACCCTGTATCATAGGGACAGACAGCAAGTTATGTGTGTCTAATGCCTGGAACCAAGGATTGTGTTCATCTTTGTATTGGGTCATTGGCACTTGTATATTTCTTGGCACTTTGGTCATTGTAATATTCATTTTTTTTAAATATCAGGAATTGATTGCCTTCAAATACCACTACAGCATATTTTTTTCAGACAGGGTCTCCCTGTAGCCCCACCTGGCCTGGAACTCTGAAGACCAGGCTGGCCTTGAACTCGCAGAGATCTGCCTGCCTTGATCCACCTGCCTCTGCCTCCTGAGTGTTACAATTAAAGGCATTTGCCACCACGTCCAGCTTAAAGACAGCTCTTAGCCACCATGTGGGTGCTGGGAGTCAAACCCAGGTCCTCTGCAAGAGCAGTCGGTGCTCTTAACCAATGAACCATCTCTTCAGCCCCTCTACTACAAGCATGTTTAAGTCTATCATAATTTGTAATGAAAACATATTACTTGACACTTATTTTTTTTAACCTGTTGGAAAGGGGGATCAGGAATAATAACAACAAAACAGTGAATACCTCCCATATGTTAAGCTCTCTGCTCTTGCTAAGGTTTGTTCAAAAATGTATGTATATGTGTGTGCCTGCATGAGTTTATGTGTACCATATGTGTACAGGAGCCAAGGGAGGCCAGAAGAGGATATTGGATCTGCTAGAACTGAATTAAAGGCAGTTGTTAGCCTCCATGTGGGTACTGTCAACAGAACCAGGGTCCTCTGCAAGAGTACTAAGTGTTCTTAGCCACTGAACCATCTAGCCCTAAGCTTTCTGTTTTTAAACAAAAGAGCTTTTGTTAACTTTAGAGGGACAAGCAACTGTACCTACCCCAAACTTGTAAAACTAGCTGATGAAGGTATTATAACATACCACTTTGTGTACTAATGAACTATTGTCTATTTTATTCATAAAAAGTTTATCAGTACATAGAAAAAAAAAGGGGGAGGGGAGGTCCTGGAAGAAATTTCATCAGTTCATGTGTGGTGTGGATGGTCTGCCAAATGAAAGACTGACTTTGGACATCAGATGCTTTCTCATGCGTAGGGGCACCTGCCTGCCTGCCCAGGATTATAAACTTGACTGCTGTCCTTCTAGGGGAAAGGGAGGAGCCAGGGGAGCCGGCTACCCCTTCCATTCAGCCAATTGTGGGTGGCTGCTTATGGGGGGAGGAGCCAGGGGAGCCGGCTACACCTTCGATCCAGCCAATTGTCAGTGGCTGCATGGGGGGGAGGAGGCAGGGGAGCCGGCTACCCCTTCCATCCAGCCAATTGTGGGTGGCTGCATAGGGGGGGAGGAGCCAGGGGAGCCGGCTACCCCTTCCATTCAGCCAATTGTCGGTGGCTACATACAGGGAAGGGCCAAGGGCATACAAAAGAAAACAGCATAAGGGCCTGGGGGTCATTCTCCTTCTCCATGGCCATCTGGGCAAAGGTCACAGGGGTCCCTGTCTGAACCCTGTATGGACATGAGGGAAGTGCCATCTTTTATGTAAGTGACCACTTCACCCATTTATTCTGTAAGCAAGCAAGCCCAATTAAATTCACTAGTCTTCCAAACTGGTTTTGGAGAATCTTCCTTGCTTTGGGACCGAGGAAAGCAGAGGCCAGATGCCACGCGCCTGTGTATCTCCCAGAAGGAATTTTAGCAACATCATGTACTACTTCTACCAGGATGAAAAACTCCAGTGGCCTCAATATAGCTTCAAGAGCAGCAGGCCCATGGCTAGCCAAGCTCAGAATGCGGTAGGAGAGTTCATGACGAGGCATTTAAGAAACACCAGATCCAGTTGGGACAACTGGGGAGGGGCTTTGTGGACTGTGCAGCTGGGAACCCTGAGCAAAATGACTAGAGAGGTGAGAAGAGTGATTAGAACGGACAGATCAGAACAGCCTGCTCAGCCTGAAAATGAGTCCAGCCTTCAGGAAGAGGACAATTTTGACAAGCATTTTGGAAATGATAATGAACGGAAAGCTACGTGCATCTAGATCAACACAACTGCGAATGCAAGCCTTCAGGGTCAGAGGCATTTTCAAAATTCTTGTTTTACATGCCTTTTATCTTTGAAATGCTTCAATAAATTTCTAGAAAGAAACTCATTTCCATGTTCTTGAAAAACAGAGAGACAGGTGTGTGTGTGTGTGTGTGTGTGTGTGCATGTGTGTAAAATTTACTTATTTGATGTGTATTCTGTCCATGTCATGCACCCGTGTCATGCAATGCCTGTGGGGTCAGAAGAGGGCATTGGATCACCTGGAACTGGAGTTACAAACAGTTGTTAGCCTCCATGTGGGTGCTAGAAATGGAACTCTGGTCCAATGCAAGAGCAGCCCATCTTTCCAAGCCCATATGTACCATGTTTGAATCATCTAGAAATAATAGAAGATTTATTAGAAAGAAAGAAATCGAGCTACATTTTGCTAGAAATCTTTTTCTCTTTTTTTTTTTTTTTTTTGTTTTTTTGAGAAAAGGTCTCACCATAGCCCCTCTGTCCAAGAACTCACCATGTAGACCAAGTTGGTCTTAAACTTACAGAGATCTGCCAGCATCTGCCTCCCAAGTGCTGGGATTAAAGACATGTGCCACCATAGCCAGGCGTGGTGGCTCCTGAAAAGCACTCTGACTGTGCTGGGGCACCTGGTGCTCTCTTGGGTGGCGTCATGAGGCTATCTTCCTGGACATCTTTGTTGAGACTTCCCCATACTGTCTACTAACGAGGGTCTCATTTTGCTTTAAGCTTAACTATAGGTCAGTTTTGAGTTAAAAATTCAAGTATTTGTTCTACCAATGTCTACACCTTTGTTTCCAGAATGAACACAAAATCTGCAAGGGAAGAAGAGAAGGTGGGAAGGGAAACCAGTGGCCTCATCATCTCAGAAGTTGTCTGTGGATTTAAAAGCAAAGATCTCCACTGTTCTATTTCTCAGCTGAAATTCTGTGATTGACTGAGGCTGAAAACACCCATCAAATGAACATCTGGTAAGTAATGCGATTGGAGACAGAGCAGTCATGCTTTAAGTCAGACTTGAAATCTGTTTTTCTATAAAAACTGTGACTTCCTCACACAAATGTTCTTTCTCCTTACAGCTGAGCTCTAATGTGAGAAAAACCTTCACTACTGGTGTTGTCAAGAACCTCAGCCGCCTCCTGCTGCAGTTTGAATCTTAAATGTCCCCAAAAGGCACATGTGCTTAAGAGTTGATTGTGAGCATGTAGAGACACTAGGTGACTATACTCTTAGGAGGTGAGGGAAGTTAGGTCGTTGGGGAGATTGGGGTCCACCCTTCCCCTCCTTTTCACTTCTTTATCTCCTCGAGGTGAACAGCTTCCTTTTCACAGGAACCTGTCGTGGTGTGCTGCCTCACTACTGACCCCAATGCAATGGCCCACCCAAACATAGAAACAAACATCTATTTCATACACATGGGCACTATTGCACTACAGTCCAGATTGGCCAACCAATGCATTTGTTAGTTGAGCACAGGTAAGGGTACATACAGGACAATGAGCCACTCTAAATCACAGCTACATCACTGCAAAGTCCTGCCTCATCGCGGATGAAGCCAAGGGACCTGCAGCATGGAGCCCTCCCCTCTCAGTTAACTTTCCGCTTCCCGTGTACTGTGGCATCTCCCAAAATACTTGCAAGTTGGAGAGAGCAGAAAGGAATACTGGCCGGACTCACAGGTGAAGGAGGGTTCTATGACCCTCCTGTCTGTCATTCTACTAGGGAATGTCACAGCTCTGTTATCATCACCAAAGACATACCTACCTCTGTGTTGTTCTGCTCAGTTAGTTGCCATGGCTACCAGGCCAAGGTTGGCCTACTCCAGATTGGCAATGGTGAGAATTTTATGCCTGGAGGAAAAAGGCTCCAGGACCACACCTCCAAAACCATGAGGTAAAATTAACCTTTTTTTTTTCCTCTTTTTAACTTATCTGAGCTAGTTGGCATAGTAACAGAAAGCTACCAAACACATCTACTTCTCCTTCCTCTGAAGAGGTCTGCTTGCCTTTTCCCTGGATAGATACAAGATGCTGTCCCCACAGGTTTTGAATCCATCAATCCCCCTCCCTAGTGGGGGCTTCTTGGACATTCATTTTAGTCAGCCTCCATTTCAAGGTCTAGTGTTGTCTGGTCCCCTCCCATCAAGCCCCACAACGGAATGCTGCATTCCTTTTATGAATATCTCCAACCCATTAGTCTTCCCTTCAGCTGTGAACGAGAGCCCTGTTAGCCAGCCGATCTGGAAATTCTACTGAAGATAAAAAAGAAACAAACTTGTTCATGAAACAGCTCTTTGCACATTTAGGTCTCTCAATTTCTTTTGCTTTTCCTTTGCTCAGAGACTTGGATATAGAATGCAGACCTGGTTTTGTGACAGATGGTGGAGGATAATCTTTCATTTTGCCATAAAGTTAACCCTTGAGGGGTCTGAAAAAGACCTCTCATTTGGAAAATTGGTGTTTTCAGAGTGCTGTGCGTATAACCAGGGGAGAAAAGCAGCTCTGATTTTCAAGAAGAAGAACATGGATGCCTTTCCTTTTAGGATGACCTGCCTTGCAAGACACTAAGCTAAGGCTTTAGGTATGATGCCCTGAGTACCTCGTGCATTTTCATTATGTTTAAATCCCAGGAATAAATAAGAAACTGCAGGCTCTAAAGATAATCCAATAAACAAACCCAAGAAAGGCTATCTTCTAGTATTATCCATGACTGTTTTTAAATGGAGCAGAATGCTAGATGAAATACAGTCCTGAAATTAATTTTGATTGATAAACAGAGATTATAAATGTGACTTTAAAATGCCTTTTAAATCTTACACTGCTAAGAAATTACAGGTTTACATCCAGATGAAATGTTTATTCTTCTAACAAGTTCAGCCAAAGGGGTTGTGATTTAATGAGAGAATTCTTATTCCAGGGATCATGATAGATGATGAAACCAAATAGCTTCTAACATTAACCAATAAATAACAATCCACAAGGCAAATTATCAATTTATTACCAAATTATCAGAGTGTTTAATGATGACTTTATTTTTTTTTTATTTTATTTTTTTTTATTTTTTTTTATTTTTTATTTTTGTATGTGTATGAATGTATTGTCTGCATGCAGGTCTGTGCACCCGTGTCGTGCAATGCCGCGGAGGTCAGAAGAGGGTCTCGGATTCCCCTGGAACTGGAGTTCTCCTGGAATTGGAGTTACAGACGGTTCTTAGCCGCCATGTGGGTGCTGGGGATCGAACCCGGGTCCTCTGCAAGAGCGTCGGTGCTCTTAACCGCTAGGCTATCTCTCCAGCCCCTTAATGATGACTTTAAAAAGGTTGGCAGGGCTAGAGAATTAGCTCACTGGTTAATAGCCCTGGCTGCTCCCAGAAAGCCCAGGTTCAGTTCCCAGCAGCCACATGGAGGCTGACAACCTTCTATAATTCCAGTTCCAGGGGGATCCACTGCCATCTTCTGCCCTCTTTGGGCATTGTATGACATGGGTGCACTTATACATATGCATTGCTCATGTACATAAAATAAAAATAAATTTAAAAATTTAAAGAGAAAAAGTTTGTCCTGGTGGCACATGCCTGTAATTCCAGCACTCATGGGGCTAAGGCAGTAAGATCACAAATTCAAGGCCAGCTTGGACTATAATGCATGTCCAAGGACACCCTGGACATTGTCTGGGGGGTCAAGGCAGGGAAAGAGGGAGGGATTGATATGATTCCAAATATAACAGAAGAGAGAATGTTAGTTCAGAGTGAAGACACTGTTAAGGAAGAGAAAACCCAGACCTGATGTCTGTGTTAACAGTTGTAAAGGAGATGGGTCTTCATGTAGCTTTCAGTAATAGCGCCCCTCCCTCCCTCTCCCCTTCTGTAGTTTTGCAGAATAGTAATGATGAAGAACAAATTGATCAATGTAAAGCAGAATCCTGAACCAATGTTAGGCACATGACCATTCCCTAAACCAACAACCTGATTGTGAAGACCCTGAGGAGTAAGAATAATTCCTTTGTAAAGGAATGAGGGTGGAGAGGCCAAAAGAGAAATAGAGACCTGGTTCTTGAACATTATGCACCATTTCTATGACAGAACACATCTATCCTCTAGTCCAAAGGAACAGATATGCATCCCAGATCTGGGTGGGGAACACTGGAATCCTTGTTAAAGGGGACAAGATATTGGGATAGCAAAGAAAAACCATAAAGGATTATGGGAAGCACAGAAGCTCTAAAACCTAAAGCCTGGTGCTTTCTCCATAAGGCAGAGCCTCAAAATCCTGAAGGCTTTCTCATATGCTCTCCTTTTCTGGATAGCAACTCAGCACCAGGGACAACCTGGTGTCTCATATCCTTACATGGTTCCCCATGAACAATGGACCTTTCCCTTAGAGCATGCAGTTTTCTTTTGATTTTTGACTCTGGAAGATGAGATGCCATGAAGGATAAAATTTCAACACACAAAAAATTAATATTTAACCACATAAGATCTGAGGGACTGAAATCTTATAAATGAATTTTCAGAGAAAACTCTACATAGGACATATATCACAGGTCAGTTTTCTTCTGAGTGAAATGATACTTAATATGCTAAAGATGTGACTGCCATTTCACACCCATTCCCACAAAGGAAAGAGAATCTCCAAATAACTGACATGAATGTTGATCCATTGAAGTAGGAGTTGTCTGTATTCAGCTTTAAAAGAACTTTTTTTTAGTGCCGTTTTCTTTTTTTGCCAATGTTTTATTGAAGTTCTGTGCATTTCGTACAAAGTTACATTACAAATCAAATCTAGATCTGTTCCCCCTTCACTGCCCCCCCATCCCACCAGCACTCATGCCTTCTGCCAAACATGTTTTTCATCTTTTTTTCAGTCTCTCAAAATTTTCAATGCAGAAGTTTACTGTTTTGAGCAGAAGTTCACTGTTTCAGTCAGTTCTTTCACCCAGCCTTTTCTGTTGTTATTGTTGTTGTTGTTGTTATTCCTTCCAATATGAATCACCCCAAAATATCCACAGATGCATGCCACATATATCATAGGTTTTAGCATCTTCAGCTTGTGATTTTTTTTTTCTTTATTAGGCTGAAAGATGTCATGTTTGAAGTCACCTCCTTGGCAAGCCCAAACCACCATCAGTTCTGCCCTTATGTTCCACACTGGGGTTTTCCCTTCCCATCATCACCAAGTGAGGTCCAGTAAGCACCAGGTCCTCTCTTGATCTTCCTGTACTGGTCTCCACGATACACCGGGTTAGTCCAACAATGGCAGTCTATACTCTGAAGAGGCTGAAACCCCAGTAGTAGCTCAGTCCACAAGTTGGATGTCTCAGCAGTTCCCATCTGGCACTGAAGGTTTGGAGGATTCTTGGAGAGACATGAGTCTTCAGTCCATATTGGAAGGTTGAAAAGCTGTGTCTTTTCACTTCTTTGAAGGATGGCAAAAGCAGTGGCAGCCACAGGGTAGCTGTACTTGCCAGTAAGACAGGCAAAATGACTGTGCTCTTTTGTCTTTTTACTTAGATCTTAAGTTTTATACCTGAAGTATAATTTCTCAGGACTTACTAATTTATTTATTTCTGGTTATACTTTACTTTTGGATGTTTAAAGCCACACAGTTAGTACAGATTAACCAAGGTTTTTGTTTTCTCAAGGTCAGTTGAGGATCTGGTCCTCAAGGGTCACTCAGGTTTTGGGGTTCAAGGGAGCCCGTGGCTCCTTTTGGCTTTTCAATCACCAGTTCCATCCACTTGAGGACAAAGTCAGGTCTTGCTAGACCAGGCTTCCCCTTTTGAAGCATGAGCAGACTTTCCTCTTTATAGACTGGACACTGGCTGAAGTCCCATTAGTGGACTTCCAAGACTTCCCTGCACAGGAAGACTGGTGACTCACATTTGCAGGACATTTCAAGAGATGCCCCCATGCAAAGTCTGCTGGGACTTAGTTGACCTCTGAGGGCAAGGAACAAAGTTATCCCTTAAGACCCTCGGCCAAATTGGTACAGGCATTAAGTATGGTTGTTAAGCATCCAGAAAGGCTAAGTTACACCAGCCTGATACTTTTAACTACTGTGTAATATTTTAGAAAAGGCTTGGACAAAAGCTCAAGCAGCCTTTTATAAGAAATACTAAGAAGTAGTCCCATAAAATAAATACTGTGGTTAGACATAATGTCATGAGAAACTAGTTTTTTCCACATTCCTTTGATCTTATATTACTCTAAAATATACATAGATATCCTTCATCCATATACCAAAACTTCCTAACTCTGAAAATAAATGGTAGCTTAGTTCTAGAACCTGTTAAGGGATTCACAATATAAGAGCACAGTTGATATCATCTTAAGTGAAGTAACATAGTCCCAGAAAAACAAACGACAAATGGTATCCCTCATCTGTGGATGCTAGCACCAATTACCTAGTTGTAAGGCAAACTGAGCAATGTTAATGTGATCTGAAAAGAACTGTGCTCTTATATTGTGAATCCCTTAACAAGAACTTTTTTTATTTTTTATGTGTATGAATGTACTGTCTGCATGGAGGTTGGTGCACCCGTGTCTTACAATGCCACGGAGATCAGAAGAGGGTTTTGGATTTCCCTGGAACTGGAGTTAAAGACAGTTCTCAGCCTCCATGTGGGTGCTGGGAATAGAACCTGGGTCCTCTTCAAGAGCAGTCGGTGCTCTTAACCGCTAAGCCATCTCTCCAGCCCAAGAACTTTTTTTTTTTAAATACTTTATTTTATTTTATTTTAATTTTTGAGACAGGATCTCCATATAGACCAGGGTGGCCCCGTACCCACAGAGATCCACCTGACTCTGCCTCCCAAGTGCTTAGTCAAAGGCGTGTACCACAACACCTGGCTAAAAGACAGTTTTTAGCTGCCATGTGGGTGCTGGGAATTGAACCCAGGTCCTCTGCAAGAGCAGTCAGTGTCACTTTTTTTTTTTTTTTTTTTTTTTTTTTTGGTCTTTTTGAGACAAGGTCTCCCTGTAGCCCCAGCTGGCCTGGAACTCGCTCTGTAGACCAGGCTGGCCTTGAACTCACAGAGATCCGTCTACATCTGCCTCCCAAGTGCTAGGATTAAAGGCAGTCATTGCTCTTAACCTCTGAGCCATCTCTCCGGCCCCTTTAAAAGAACTTTAGATGCTGTTGAAGAGAAGTGGGCTACAGACTAAGGAGCTCAAGAGCAGAGCATGACAACTACCCACCTCCCCAGAAAAAAACTCCGAAAAAGATGATTTCTGAAAGATAGAAATGCTGAACTTTGAATAGTTCTCAGCACTGAACATGACACCTGACCCATCGTGGTCAGTGCTCGATGAACCTTCATTAGCAAAAGAGAATCTTGGGAAGGACAGCAAGAGGACAAGCAGCAGGACAGTCAGGCATGCTCAGATACGTGGGGAAAAGGACACTCAATGTGTCCATGCTCTAATTCTAATGAGACTCAACTAAGATGACCCAAAGGGCCTCAAAATCTGACAAGGAGCGTATTGGTAACTGTGGAGATAATGTTATGGCCAGATCACTGGGACCCCCCAAAAGACCACCAGGACACAGGGCTCCGATGTAAATGCAAAGAGATGTTAATACTGATCTGTTACAAGGTAACAGCTCCTAACTCAAACTCAATGGAAAAGGAGTAAAATGTCTGCAAAGTGCACTTTTAAGAAGAGGTACTTTTTGTTTATGAAAAGAAACCAGTGAATCTTCTAAGAATAATAAAAGGGAATGTTTAACAGTTTTATTTCACGTGACAGTTCACTTGTGAATCAACTTGGTATCAAGTAAATCATTAGCATTAGATGCAAGCCTATTCATTTAAACAGTTCCATAAAACAAGTATGTTTAACTAGTTTTAAACCCTAAACTTTAACATCTTGATGAAAACTCTAAATTAGGGATAAAAACTTAAGTCAGAGTAAAGTATGACTCTTAAGTTATAACAGTCAACATAACAACACTTTAACCTTCACAGTTTATACAGCACTGAGGTCGTCTAGCTGTGAGGTAAATTTTCCTATTTTTAATTTAGGATTAAATTGGGTTAGTTATTTGTTTTTGACTCAGAAATTCTACAATAATGGTCTTTATGTTTTTAAAACCATCTGGGTAGATTCTCGTACACACCTGCTTTAATCAAGGTTCTACTCATGGAGCGGCCTGCTTCTCACAGCTACTGACAGGCACCCTACTGGGTCGTTAAAGACAAAGGTGGTCACCTTCCCAGATAAGCCTTCTGGAGTCTGGATCCAGAGTCTAGCGCAAGTGGTGAGAGGTGAAAAATGGCCCTGGCTGATGCATCACAAAAATCTCTAACCTGCCTTTTTCCTCATCAGAGACGCAGAATAGGCTTCTCCCTTCTTTCATCAGAAAAAAAACAGCACAATTCCAATCCCTCGTTTAGCCTTTCCACACCTTCTCTGCCTAGAAAACATCTACACATCTCCTCCCAATACGGGGACAATAAGCCCCTGCCATATCAGACACTCACATTTATCTTGCCCATACGCCTCTTACTGGCTCCAATATGAATATGCTTGATGCATCCTTTTACTCAAAAAACAACTCTCACTTACACCTAAGGCCCAGCCCACTGACCAGATGGGATTGGGACTAAGGCAGGGACCTTAAGCACCACTCTCTAGCCAGAACTGTGTGCATGGCACACACCTTTTTGGCCAGGAGCTGTGAGTCCCTTGGGGACCTGCCCAATGCCAAGAACTATTTCAATGGAGACAGCTACCGGGTATTTATTTTTTCTAACCCCATGTTATTTACTTCAGGTGGAAAATTACCAATCGTCACATACACATGTGTAATTTCCATGCATGTGGGAATTACCAACACTCACACATGCTTTTTTTTTTTTTGTCTTTTTGAGACAGGGTCTCCCTTTAGTCTCAGCTGGCCTGGAACTTACTCTGTAGACCAGGCTGAAACTCACAAAGATCTGCCTGCCTCTGCCTCCCAAGTGCTAGGATTTAAAGGCTTGCACCACCACGCCCGGCTTTTTTTGGTCTTTTTGAGACAGGGTCTCCCTTTAGTCTCAGCTGGCCTGGAACTTACTCTGTAGACCAGGCTGACCTTGAGCTCACAAAGAACTGCCTGCCTCTGCCTCCCAAGGACTGGGATTAAAGGTGTGTGCCACCACACCCGGTCCCAAGGGGCAACAAAACTGCCCCACCCAAAACAAAAGCTAGTTCAAGAATTCATTTCCAGCCCTGAATCTGGTCCATAGAGGTCTCAAAAAGAATAGATAGTTCCAAAGCAAGCACATTACCTTTTTGAAAGCAAACACACCCCCAAAATGTCATCTTAGAAAATAGGATCCTTAAACAGTCAACTCAGAGGTTAATTTCTATAAAAATTACCATCTGTTGTGAAACATTTGATAGACTCAGAAACAATAAATTTAGAGATGTCTATAGTATCCAAATTTTAGGCCTTTAAATGTATTTTTGAATATCAATTTTTTAAAGTTTGCACATGTGTATCTAGTCTGGCATGCCAAAATGAGTGATTCTGTGCACATAAAAACTTGAATTGGCCACTTTGTTTGACAGAACCAACACGAGACAATTATAATGACCAAACAACCACGCACAAAAATTTAGACGTGCACTTAAACAATGGAAATTGCTAATGAAGTCACCAGAAGTGACTAATGAAGTCAACCAGAGCAGCTACCATCATTGTAGGATAAACAGCGTTAGATTGGGGAATTGGCATTGGAGAAGGGAAGGGTTGGGAAGGATTAGGTAGAAGCAGTTTGTCCCATAACGTCCGTCAAAGTCTGATAACCACAGAGAACAATCAACACGAGACACAAAACAGACAAACCAACACTCAAAGATACAGAAAAATCCAAGTGCTTGGTTTTGGCTGGGCAGGCACCTCATCTACCTTTGCACTGCAAAACATTTTCTGTTGGGCAGGCACCTCATCTGCCCCCGGGTCAGAAATGTCTTTCTGAACCCTTCGACTTGACCCACCAGTACGTCTACCATAGGTCACTATAGCCGCCATTTCTGCTGCCTTGAGGTTTTTAAAACAAAGAGCACAGAGAAGACAAAAGACAGGACAATACTGAGACACTTACCGGCTGGTATTAGACTCTTTGGATCGGGGTCCTGAGGGTCTGGGGGAATCCCAGATGAGCCCCCATATGTTATGCCCAGATCACTGGGACCCCCAAAAGACCACCAGGACACATGGCTCCGATGTAAATGCAAAGAGTCTTTTTAATTCAAGCTGAGCTTGGACCGCTACCCTCCTGACAGCAGGCTGGGAGAAGCAGTCCTGAAGCTGCGGGGAATTTTCCAGTTTTGGCATTTTGTTATTGATTCATAGGGACTGAGGAAGCATGATTTTTACACTGATAGGTTGGGGCCACCTGGCAGCTTTGGTAGCTCCATTGGGGGGTTGGATTTTACTCACTGAGTACATCCTGGCAGAAGAGCAAACATGTTTAACTTCAGTCTTTCCCTGTTAGTTATTTTCAACAAACAACCTTTGGTCCTTCCCTGTTAGCTACTGAGATATTCTGTGGTTTCTCCTGGAATCTGAGGATGGCAGCTGTTTCTCAGATGGTGTGTTTCCACAAAATAAAAAAATGGAGTCTATCTTGTTCCCTTATAACTGGTCCCTCTTTACAATAACAGTCGTTTAAAAACAAAACAAACAAACAACAAACATACAACCAGCCCCCCCCCCACCCCCCACCCCCCAAACTACAGTCAGTAAAGTAGCTGGAGTTGAATTGGATTCCACTGGAGTAAGGGCAAAGAATGACAGAACAAAGGGAATTTCACAGGAAGGAGAAGGTAGCAGGGCAGATCAAGGTAAAGTTCTTTAGTTGGAGTAGCACTAAGCAGACTTAAGCATATTAGGATTCTCCAGAGCACAGAGCTAGTAGAATGTCTGTGCAATAATGCTGGATGCAGGGGATTTGCTGGGTTATAAGCTGGAGAGCCAGGGAAACCAGCAGCTGCTCATTTCAACAAGCTGGAAGCCTCAGATCCAGAAGCTCAATGATGCAGCCTCAGGCTGGAGTTGAAGGTTTGAACTGCTCTTGCAAATTTGCATTCAAAAGCTGGGAAATCTGGTGTGAAGTCCTTGAGCTCAGCCCCAGAGTAGTCTGTGTGGCTTTGCATGTGAACTCCATTTTGGCCGCCTTAGTTCCATTCAGGACCCCAAAATGTTAAGATGGACCCCACATTCGGGGTGAAACTTCCTGTCTTGGTTCACTGACCCTTAGGCTAACATCTCTGTAAAGCAAAGGGAGAGTATGCCTTACCCACTTTCTAGATGTCTCTCAACCCAGTCAGTAGGCACCCAAACCAGCTATTTCACCAAAGAGGCAGAGGAGCAATGGTAACTATGTGCAGAGCCGGTGCTGTCTCATGCTGGATGGAAGAGCTAAGGTCTATAATTCGGCCATAAACTTAAGAATATGGAGACCTGGGAATTCTGAGGAATCTAAACCTCCAAATTCATGGTTCTCTGATGATGTCACCATATCAGCACCGTCAATGAATAATTTAAAAAATCAATACCAAATGTAAAGAGTAGGTAATATTATATTCCATAACAATTCCTATAAGAAAAACTCTCTCTCTCTCTCTCTCTCTCTCTCTCTATATATATATATATATATATATGTGTGTGTGTGTGTGTGTCTGTGTGTGTGTGTGTGTGTGTGTGTGTATCAAGTGGTAGAAAATACTTTGAAAGTAAAAGTAATAGGGAGCAATGGTAAGGAAGGGTTAAGTATCACCAAATGAATGTTACATTAACTGCTATTGTCTTTTTTTTAAGTGGATAGTTCTTTTAGTTATAATTATTAATGCATTTTAATTGTACATGTTAATAGGTTTCACTGTGACCTTTCCACACATGCATATATCAGGCTACTTTCTACTAATGATATTGTACATTCTGGTTTTTCAAACTTGACATTTGGCAGCTATGGGCCCTTGCTAACACAACAGTAGAGGAAATTAGTATTCTCTGCAGCATGCCATCTTTGGAGCAAAGGCGTGACTTCAGAAATGAAGAGGTCACAGGAGAAGCAGCAGAATAATAATGCCTCGATAATCAGGATAATCAGTGACGTTCTATTGAGATAATGAATGTGTCTAGGAGGCAGCAGGAGTGGGAATGAGAGGAACCAAGTGATGAAATGGCCCTCACTAGGTATTCCTGGGCTGGGGTCAGTATACAGAAGTAAAAAAAAAAAAAATCTTAATTTTGGTAATGCAAAATTTCTCTGAAGCTTTCTTTTATTTTATAAATTATTTTCAATGGAAGATTTGTTTATGTGAGCTTTGGGCATTATTTTTTATAGATTCTCAAAAGTTAATGAAGTGACAATATTTTGGTTGTTGTTGTTGTTATACAGATGAAAGAGCAATTGTCAAAAAGGAAGGCGTGTTAGGAGTGGTGTGAGGAAAAGCAGTGAGTAGCACTTCAAGCTCTACACTTGAGTGGCCAGCACTCTCTAAGAGGAGTGCTTACCTGGCCAGCGATTTACATGAATGCAAGTTGCTAATTCAGAATCCGAAAATCTGAAATGCTTCAATCTCCAACACAATTCAAGTGCTCACATAACACATGTTGAAAACTCCACCCCAGACCTCATGAGACTGATTACAGTCAAAATGTAGCTATAGGGTTGGAGAGATGGCTCAGTGATTGAGAGTGCCAACTGCTCTTGCAGAGGACCCAGGTTCAATTCCCAGCACCTGCATGGTGGCTAGGGACCATCATTAACTCCAGTTCCAGGGAAATCTGATGCCCTCTTCTGACCTTCATGGTATTGCATGACACGGGTGCACTGATCTATATGCAGACAGTACACTCATATACATAAAAAATAAATAAATTGGGCTGGAGAGATGGCCTCGTGGTTAAGAGTGCCGACCGCTCTTACAGAGGATCTGGGTTCGATCCCCAGCACCCACATGGTGGCCAAGAACCGTCTGAAACTCCAATTCCAGGAGAACTCCAGTTCCAGGGGAATCTGAGACCCTCTTCTGACCTCCATGGCATTGCACGACACGGGTGCACAAGCTTGCATGCAGACAGTACATTCATACACATACAGAAATAAATAAAAATTAAAAAATAAATAAATAAAAATTAAAAACAAATTAATTAAAAAACAAAATGCAGGTATGCTGTAAATATCTCTGTGAGCTCCAGCACCCCCTCATCTACATAGTAAGTTCCAGGCCTGCTAGAGCCATGTAGAAACAGACCCTGTCTCAAAAACACAAAATCAAGACAAACCAATCAGGAACTGAGGATGCAAACCAGTGGTGGCGCTCTTGTGTAGCACACTTAAAGCTCTAGGTTCAGTCCTCAGCACTACAAACAAAGCAAAACAAAATCTATAAAATTATCCTAAGGCCTGTTTCATTATTAAGTATACATAAAATGAATGTTATGGGGCTGGAGAGATGGCTCAGTGGTTAAGAGGACCGACTGTTCTTGCAAAGGACCCGGGTTCGAATCCCAGCACCCACATGGAGGCTAAGATCCCTCTTAGGCCAGGCATGGTGGTGCATGCCTTTGATCCCAACACTCTGGAGGCAGCTGGATCTCCATGAGTTCAAGGCCAGTCTGGCCTACAGAGGGAGCTCCAGGCCAACTGGGACTAAAAGGGGAGAACCTGTCTCAAAAAAAAAAAAAAAAAGGTTATATTTAAATTGGGTTCCATATCCAAGATGACTTAGTATGTTTATAATATTCCATAATCTAAAAAACAATCTGAAGTCTGATATGCTTTTAGTCCCAAGCTTTTTGGATGAGAGATATTCAGCTTTATTTATCTACAAAGTACATTCATTATTATTTTCACTTCACAGAAAAAGAAATTTAGTCTCTGGGGTAGATTTGCCCACGTCCTTCAACCTCAGGATATTGGAAGCATGAGCCAAGTACACTGTGCTCTTAACTTCCCTAAGGCACGCTAACTTTGGGACCAGCATGTGGCCATCGGAACCTTCTCCATGAAGGGTCTCAATGTCCACTGGTCACTTTGTTCCCCATGACTATCCAGAAGCTGGCTGGGCCCTCCAGTGCTGAGCTGCTGTTTCTTCTTACTCTTTTCCTATTTGGAAAGTAAGAGCTGTCACCGCTAAAAGCTGCCCTGTGGAACAGACTTCCATGGAACCTGTGTCCCTTCAAAGGCTAGTAGAAAGCTTTCCTGTCCATCTCTTGGAAATCAAAGAGAGATGGAGGGAAGAAGGGTTGAGGAACAAGAATGGGAAAGAGAGACTGAAGGAGGGATTCCATTCCTGAAACCTGAGCAGCAGACTGTCTTATCCCCGAGCAGCAGACTGTCTTATCCCTGAGCAGCAGACTGTCTTATCCCTGAGCAGCAGACTGTCTTATCCCTGAGCAGCAGACTGTCTTATCCCTATTCACCACCATCAGGATGCTGGGATAGGAAAAATCCAGATCAGAGACTCGGACCTCCAAAGAAGGAACTCATTAGCCAAAATCTCCCACTTCTAAGATTCATGAAATGCAAGGAAGATAATGAAAAGAAGCTAACAACGGGTGGCACAAAGACTAAGAGGAGACTGAGGTCAGGCTGCTTGGGTTCAGTTCTGGCTCTGTCACTAGGCAAAGGAATCTATGCAAATTATTCACCTTTTCTAAACACCAGCTTCCTACCTACATCATAAGACTGCTACAAATGTTCAGAAATTTGTGAAAGCTGTGCAGATTAAATGCTAAATGAGCATTAGCCATTAGTATATTAACACAAGTTGAGAAAAGGCATGTCAAGTATGCCTGAGCTTCCTGGCACAACTGTTCTAAGTTACCACAAATTGAGTGCTTTAGAGCAACAGAGACCTCTTTCAGTTCTGGAGCCCTAGGTGCTGCTGGTGCCTTCTTCCTGCTGGAGGCTGGGGATGGGGGGTGGGCGAGTTCTCACTTGGTCCATTGTGACTGTGTCTTTCCAATCTCTGCCTTCATTTTCTTTTTCTTTTTTTTTTTTTATAAATGGTGTTTGTAGCCTTTTTATCATACAGTAGATTCCATCCATTCGCTATACTTTTTTTTTTTTTTTTTTGTCTTTTTGAGACAGGGTTTCTCCCTTTAGTCCCACCTGGCCTGGAGCTTGCTCTGTAGACTGGGCTGGCCTTGAACTCACAGAGATCTGCCTGCCTCTGCCTCCTGAGTGAGCTGGGATTAAAGGTGTGCTCCACCATGCCCGGCTTACCTTCATTTTCATATGTTCTTTCTTGTGTGTTTTCTGTATTGTGTAAGGATGTTTATCATTGGACTTAGGGACCACCTGGGTAATCTTGGGTGATACCATCCCAAAATCCTTAATTACATCTGTGAAGAACTTTCCAAATAAGGTCATTTTACAAGGTCTGGGTATTAGAACAGGGACATATTTTGTTTATTTATTTATTTATATTATTTAATTATTTATATGTGTGTGTACATATCTGTCACAATGCATGTGTGGTAGTTAGGGAACAACTAGCAGGAGTTGCTCTCTCCTTTCAATGTGTGGGTTCTGGGTACTGAACTCAGGTCATTAGGCTTGGTGGCAAGCACCTTTACCCATTGAGCCATCTCACCGGCCCCACGGATATATTTTAGAGGGTACCATTCAATTTACTTTATGGGAAAATAAGAATGTCTTTTCTTTCTTTTTTGTTTTGGCCTTTTTGAAACAGGGTCTCCCTGTAGTCCCAGCTGGCCCGGAAAGCACTATGTAGACCAGACTGGCCTTGAGCTCACAGAGATCCAGCTGCCTTTGCCTCCTGGGTGCTAGGATTAAAGGCATGTGCCACCATGCCTGGCAAATGTCTTTTCTTTTAACTAGTTTCATTCCACTCTTAACAGATTACCCAATTTCCTATTGGTTCCTGATGGTTCTTCTGTGGCTCAGAAAAACATTTATGAACACTAATTTTGTGTTATACTTAGTGCTACAGAGGATATAAGAAAAAAAAAAAACTTGGTCTACAAAGTAATGCAAATCTGAAATGAAGGAGGACATGGGGAAGCAGACAAGGTCTTAGAGGGTGAGAGTTCACTTTAGAAGGGAGGCAAAATCAGAAGCATGTGATGAGGACAGACAGACATGTAGGGACCATAAAACAACACAAAAAGGAGTCATAAAAGCAAATATTAAAAAAATGGGCGAGTGTAGGTATAAAGGGCAAATGGTTCTTGTTTTAGAATGAAGGTCAGCAAATCTGGCCATTTCCTTTTATACACTCCAAACTAAGAACAGTATTTATATTTTTAATGGTTGAGGCAAAAATATTGAAAAGAAAACACTGACTTATAAAAATCCTATTTGAGGGGCTGGAGAGATAGCCTAGCGGTTGGGAGCCCCGACCGCTCTTACAGAGGACCCGGGTTCGATTCCCAGCACCCACATGGCGGCCAAGAACCGTCTGGAACTCCAATTCCAGGAGAACTCCAGTTCCAGGGGAGTCCGACACCCTCTTCTGACCTCCGCGGCATTGCACGACACGGGTGCACAAACTTGCATGCAGACAGTACATTCATACACATACAGAAATAAATAAAATTAAAAAAAAAATCCTATTTCAAGGTTCATCTCAAAGGTTATTGACACAGGACCACATTCATTGCTTACAGACTGTTTATGGGTGTGTTCATACCAAAATGGCACATTGAGTAGTTTCAAAGAGGCCCAATGACTGAAAAGCCTAGCTTATTTACAGAAAAGCTGATTCCCGCTTTAGAAGAAGCCTCTGCAATCTAACAAAAAACAATAGAAGAAGATATGCTGGTCCAATTTGCCCACTGGGCTCTTGGTAATAGTCCGTGTCCTTAACTGCCTAGTCGTTTAATACCTATCTTAGCTTACTTGTTACAAATATCACTTTCTCAAGGCTTATTTGCTAAGTGACTTGATAGCTAATTTTGCAGTTCTCTTTAAGCTTGGATTGAGTCATAACTATAAACTATCACTCCTCCTAGGCAACAAAAAGTGTTGTCATTTAAGACTCCAAACCAAAGAATCACCCTGATGTTTACAAAGATGAGCGTTTCTTCAACCTTTATGTCTCATGATATAGGCAGCCAATTCTTCTACCCACCAAAAACAAACTTAGTTGATTATTAGTTTTTTCATTACCCAGTTACCTAAGTTGGTAGAAAGCCACTCTGCTAAATTGCCCCTTGAGGGTAGGGAAAAAAAAAGGTTGGAATTAACTTGCAATAATTAACAACTATTGGAGATATTTCCTTGCCAGAGGAAAGAGCTTCCTGATAGATTGGAGCTGAGTTTAAAAATGCTGGAGGCAGCAGTCTCAGACTTCAATATCAGGAAGAATCACAGCAGAGCCTATTACACGATAGATGCTCTGATCTCATACCTGGGGAAGAATTAAAGAGAAAGAGAAAAAATGGACCAAAACTGTTATCCATAAAGCAGGCCTGATAGTTTGTTCCTTGCTCAAGAATCCCCAAAGTTGGTGGGGCTGGAGAGATGGCCGAGAAGCTAGGAGCACGGGCTCTTCTTACAGAGGACATGGGATTGTTTCCCAGCACGCACATGGCAGCTAACAACCACCAATAACTCCAGTTCCAGGAGAATCTGACACCCTCTTCTGACCTCCATGGGCATACAATGACATAGATGCACTTACATACATGCAAGCATTACACTCATACACATAAAAATAATATATTTTAAAAAAGAACCCCCAAGTTGGTAAAGTGATAGTCAATATAAGCAGAGGTATCATTTTGAAAGATTCTCATTTTCACTCATTTTGTTTAATTTTATTTCTAAGAGCTAAATATGACTTGGATCCTAATCTTAGTAAGAAATTACTTGATTTTCGAGGAGGGTTAGATTGCTCAAGGTCATATAGAACACAGGCTAGAAAAGGAACTCTGGACGTTAGAAGCTAGGGGACTTATATCTCATGCCTTTCCAGTCTCCCTGTGTCCTGGATTCTTTATCTGGAAAAAGTAAGGTTATCTATGTTTTAGGGTATGTACATAACAAACAGAAGCTGCTTTGTAGTACATTTCAGTAAATAGGACCCTTCATTAGGGAAATTCTTTTGTGGCCTTGCATGGGTCACAGGAGCAGAATAGTTAGAGTTCACCTCTACTTAAGCTCCTGTGATTATGCCTCCCAGTCCAAGTTGCTGTTTTAGTATTTTTTTTCTCTTATAAATATGCTTGTAGCACACTGGAAGAGACTAATGACTTGCCCTCTATGGAAAATTGTTCCGCACTCTTCCACGCAAGCTATTCCACTTTGTATTCCAGTTCCATGGGAAGAGTCCTCTAGTTCTACCTTGTTTACCTGTTCTCAACTAATGTTATATGGAGAAGCAACACTGGAGATCTGGAAGACAGCATTCATGTGAACCTCACCTGGCTTCCTCCACAGTACTCACAAGCTCTCTGAACATGCGGACATGGAACTAATGGCTGAGTGAATGACAAACGGGGGAAAGCTCTTCATGGCCCATAATTATGCCTTTTATGGGTCATAGATTTTGTAATTGTAGCATGGGGCTATGTAATTTGTAATTTTGTTTTTGTTTGTTTTCTTGAGGCAGAGTGTCAGATTGTAGCCCAGGCTGGGCAATCCTACCTCTGCTTCCCCTTAGACTGGGATTACAGGTGTGGGGCACTACATCTGGCTTAAGTCATTTCCATGAGAGATTTAATTTAAGCATTTGTGGCAAAAACAAACAAATTCCTTAGGAAAATCTAAAGTCTAGTTCTGAAATATGCTTCTATTTTCAGACCTTTCATCTTTATACTAAAAAATGGACAGATAGGCTGGAAAGATGGCTCAGCAATCAAAGGGCTCTTACCACCAGGCCTAACCGCCTGGGTTTGATTACCTAGACTCACATGATGGAAGGAGAACCAACTGCTACAATTTGTCCTCTGATCTCCACATGTGCCCCATGGCAGGTACCCCCCCAAAACAAATAAATGGAATTTTTAAAATATTTTATTGTTTTTTATGGATATGAGTATATTGCCTGCAAGTATGTAAATACACCCAGGTTGTGAAATGCCTGCAGAGGTCAGAAGAGGGTGTCAGATCCCTGGAACTAGAGTTATGGATGGTTGTCAGCCATCATTTAAGTACTGGGAACTGAAGTTATGGATGGTTGTTAGCCACCATTTAAGTACCAGGAACTGAACCCAGGTCCTCTGCAAGAGCAGTCAGTGCTCTAAACTGCTGAACCATCTCTCTAGCCCCAATAAATGTAATTTTTAAAATGGAAGAAAAGTATTGTGGGGAAATTGAACTTTGATTTATACTCAAGCATACATAATTTATTAAATAAGCTAACAAAGAAATAAGCATAACTCATTGTAAGCCTAGGCTCACTATGTACATACATATGTTCAACTTGATAAATATTTTTAATGCTCTTGGATCATTATTTAGATTAATGGCTGGAAAATCACAGCCCATAGATGCTTGTTTTGTGAATAAAATTTTCTTGAATTTGGTGACTTATTTATTTTTAAGATTTATTTTTATGAGCTCATACTCATATTTTGCCTACATGTATATAAAGTACACCCATGCATGCAATGCTTATGGGGGTCAGAAGAGAAGATTAGATTCCTTAGAACTGGAGTTATGAACAATTGTCAGCCACCATGTGGGTGCTGGGAATCCAACCCATGTCCTCTGTAAGAGCAATCAGTGTTCTTTTTTTTTTTTTTCTGGGAGAAGCAGGACTTTAATGAAGAATGTTACAATTATCAACAATTAGTTCCCATAGTTAAAAAGATTACAGAAAACACTTTACTGAAGATAAGCACGACATGGTACAAAAGGAGAAAGGAATGTTGAATTCCGGTGCAAGACACTAACACAGCACGATTAGGGAAGCAACCATTTCACAAAAATGAAATTAAGCATTATATTCAATCGGGATTTTTTTTTAAGGTTTAAAAGTCCAGCATAAGGAAGGGATCAGAGGGGTAGGAGCTAAGCTTTTCTACAATCACCATCTTACCAAAAAACACACTGGTTCAACCACAGAGGTATGTATGGCAGATAACCTCTGACAAAGCCCAGCGCACAGTTAACAGCCAGTAAATGCCAAGGCAGTCAGTTCTAAGGTTGGTGACTAAACAGTTTTCAAAAGGAATCTGATTCCCCAAGGACTGGTCTCTCATCAGCCTGGGCTCCTAACACATGGAGGAGTTCCTTTGCATTTGCGTCAGAAGGCCAAAGCTCAACGAGGAGTAAGTTGACTCCAGATATGCTCACACTACTAGTTTAACAGGTCATGGGGTCATAAGCAGCTCCTAAAGCACTGCATCATTTCCTAGGAGAAGGTTCTACAGATACTGGGGATTTAAGTTTAAGCAAACCACTGAAGAAAGGAAATGCTAGAGATATTCTGGCACTATACAAGCGCAGTGTGCCTGTCATCTCTGCCTCAGGCATGGGGTGGACTCAGCTTTGAGTCTTAGCTCCATGATCTCCAGTAGTGATGGAGTGGACCTGGGACCTTCCCACACTGAAGGAGGCTGCCCCAAATTCTCATCCTGGCCCAGATTCTGAAAGAAACAGCAGACCACCAGGGACTATTGTTCAGAATCATGCTCCTGTGAATTCTGTGGGAATGGAAGCCTGTTTCAGTTCATGCCAAGTTTTTTCAGGGTCTGCCATTGATCCTTAATCATCATAGCTGTTCGGTTAACAAAGGGATAATTTTTAGAAATGGCAGCCCATTCCTTCCATGGACTTCTGCACTCCAGCCTTCACCCTCACTTTCCTCTTAGGTCCACTTCCGTTTTCTTGTTATAATGGTTGAATCGGCTTCATCTGGTGCTGCTTGAACTTCAAATAGTCGGTCCTCTTCCACCCAAGTTTCTTTCTCTTCAGTGCAGTCAGAGCTGCTCCACTTGCCTTTGGACACTCACACTCCTCAGCAGGAGCAGAGATTTCCTTTTCATTTTTCCTGGGTCTCTTGTTTTTGTGGGCTGTGATGATGGGGATGCTAGATTAGAAAGTACTAGATCTTTCTGGTCCAGTTTTGCAGAGGCTGCCTCTGAGTCTTGTGCAGTGGACAGAGCTTTGAAAAATGCCTTCAGAGTCCTAATTCCGACGGTGGCTGGGGTGCCCTGGAGCTGCTGTGGGGATCTCTAGTTGGCCTTTTCACGGGCTCCAGGGCAGGCCACTTATCTTCCTTCACTGTGCTTGAAGAAGCAGACTCGGATTTCAAGGCCTTTTTGGCCATCATGAGGAGGTAGCTCAGTGCCATCCAGATGGCTCTCCAGGAAGCACAGCATCTTCTGCTGGAAGGTCTCATAGGAAAAGTTCTGGATGACAAGGTGGGCCATGTTCTTTTCTTGGATAATGTTCAGGAGATCATTCTCAGCTTCTGAGTTGGAGGGTCCTTAGTTAGGTATTTTTTTCAAAATGTTTGTTGAAGCCTTTTCAAATTCTTTGTTTTTTGATACAAATAATGACAGCAGCCTCCTTGATGAGTTTTCTACTGGATTCGACCACTGCTTCTGTCAATGTAAATTCTGTTTTAATCATCTCCAGGACATTGATCAATGATTCTAGTGGTGTGAGTTCAGCCTCCATATCGAAGGAATAGTCTCTAAAATTCTGAAGAACAACACATCTTCCACAGATACAGTAGCCAGAAACTGAAGACAGTTTGCTAAGCAGTTCAATTGGATGGGGTGGGGGGTGGGGGTGCCATCAGTGTTCTTAACCACTGGTGGATCTCTCCAGGCCCCATGATTAATTTTTTTCATCCACAGCTGCTTTGCTGTTATAATGTCAGCATTGAGTACTTAGTCACAGCAGAGACTCTCTGGCCCTTGGTCTCTAAACTGTTTACCATCCATTGGACGAAGCTGTGGTTACATGCTGCAATCCTATTTCCTTGTGCTGTCCTGTAAGGCAATGCTCAGGGTCCCACTCCCACCTCTTCTTTCCACCTCATGAGGAAGAATTATAGTCTGACACCAAGGACAGGCACACAGAGGTAGCAGTGAAGCTTCAGCCAAATCTTTTCCTCTTCGCAACACGGTCTGTCTTCTCATTCTGTTTGTGGCAATAGATTTCAGAAATAAAGCGGGGCTAGAGTAGAAATTAGGAAAGATTGCTGCCTTGGCCCACAGTGCACTCAGAATTAAAACTCAGAGACAATGGTCAGGTTGGAGAGGGTACTTTCAGGTCCACTGCTCAGGCCAGGCACTGGAGTGGGGCTGAGAACCAAGAAAAACAAGCCTGTCACCAGACAGCCACTGGATATGTCTACTAGCTCTGTTTCATTAAGGGAAATACTAAAGTATCATGGAATTTGCTTCTTATTCGAAGAGAATTCTCTTCATTAGCTTCATCTTCCGGAGCTTTCTTTCCTGGTATTACGGGCTAAATTAAGTTCCCTAGATTCATATGTTAAAGTCCTAAATTCCAGTATTTCAAACCATCACCGTCTTTGAAGCCAGAGCTCTTTAATGAGGTAATTAAGTTAAAACAAGGTTGACAGTCTGCAATTCAATATGACTGCTATCCTTATAATAGCCAGGACATAGGTATACATAGTGAGATGTGGAGACCAGGGAGAAGGTGGCCATCTACAAGTCTAGGATAAGGAACCAACCTTGATCTCAGAAAGCTAGCCTTTATCTATAATTGTGAGAAATTAAATTTCTGTTGTTTAAGCACCCAGTCTGTGCAAATTTGTGGCAGTCTTAGAAACTGTTCTAGTTTGCCTTCAATTGTCATGACAAAACACTCTATGGGATACAGACTTGGGGAGGAAAAGGTTTATTTGGCTTACATCTTCAGGGTTACAGTTCATCACTTGGGGAGTTCAAGGTAGGCCCTCCCACATCACTCAGCAATTAAGAATCTATCCCACAGACATGGCCACAGGCTACACCAATGGAGGAAATTCCCCAACTGAGGCTCCCTCAACCCAGGTATGTCAAGTTGACACTAAAGCTATCCAGCACAATGGACGGTTAGTACTGTGTACATTGTGTGTATTGTACAGAGTGAAAAATTGTAGTCCTGCCGTTAGGTCTGACTAACAGGCTCTGTGGAACCTTTACATATGGATGGGCAAGAAACATGTCATCCTTTTTTTTTGTTTTGTTTTTTTTTTGGTCTTTTTGAGACAAGGTCTCACTATAGCCTCAACTGTCCTGGGGCTTGCTATGTAGACCCCAGGCTGGCCTTGAACTCACAGAGATCTGCCTGGCTCTGCCTACTGAGTGCTGGGATTAAAGGCGTGTGCCAGGGGCTGGAGAGATGGCCTAGCGGTTAAGAGCGCCGACCGCTCTTGCAGAGGACCACGGGTTCGATCCCCAGCACCCACATGGCGGTCGAGAACCATCTGAAACTCCAATTCCGGGAGAACTCCAGTTCCAGGGGAATCTGAGACCCTCTTCTGACCTCCGCGGCATTGCACGACACGGGTGCACAGACTTGCATGCTGACAGTACATTCATACACATACAGAAAAAAAAAAAAAAGGCATGTGCCACTACACCCAGCATGTCATTCTTATGCAAGTTCAATTATCCTCTCTCCCATTGGCTCTGATTGTACCATCTCCATTTAAAAAATACACATAAATGTATGTACAATTTTTTTACATTTATTTATTATTGTTTGTGTGGGGAGTGACGCTTACACAGCACATGCATGGAGGTCAGAAGTAGACTTGCAGGTGTTTGTTCTTTTCTTCAACCATGTAGGTCTTGGAGATTAAACTCGGGTCATTAGATTTGCTGGTGGGCACCTTTACCCACTTACTGGGACATTTCCAAATGTTTCTGTCAGTTGACTTAGCAATTGCGCCTCTAGGTTGCCATCTTCTGATATTCCCACTCCGTCCCTAACTCTGCTGATCCCCTTCTGTTACTAAATACGCTGGGTCTGAGAGTGCTGGTAAGGCACACCAGGATACAGAAGAGTGAAGAGGGGTATATTGTTTGCAGTAAGAGAGCCCTGGGGTTGTTCCAAATAACAATATACCAAGCAAAGCAAGGAATTTTTATTGAAGATGCTCTCATGTACTCACACAGGACAGACTTGCCATCACATGCAGGGCCAGGCACATTCTTGAACATGCTCAATTTGATGCTATGCCTCTTCATAAGTGATGTTTAAAAAAATGGCAGTTTGAAATGCCCTGGGGTGGAGAATTTAGTAATGTAACAACCAAAGTTCCCTTCTAAGTCACCTTAAAGGGTATTATGGCAAGAAGACTTAAAAGGTTTAGCAGTTCCAGAGTTCAGTTCTAGGACACTTTGTAAGTTTGTCTGGTGGTTCTTATTGGAAACAAAACACAACTTTACAAGCAATATAGTCACTGAGGGGCTGACTGTAGCCTTTCCCCTTATTCATAAGTGTTTATGACTGAGGGAACTGGCCTAGGGGCTAAGACTTTGTCCAGTCTCAAGTGGTGTCATGGATGTAGTTAACTCCTTCATGGCTAGAGCTGAGGATGATGGTATCAGAGTGAAACTGTAGCACTGAGCCATGTGGGGTCCTTTTGCACTATCCACATGGAGTAAGAAGAGGCTCTTCAAGTGCTGGTCTTTGGCAGTCAGTGTTGGCAGCAGCAGACTGTGGCAGCACTCAGAAAAGGGAAACAGCAGGTGGTACTCTCTGGTGTTACATTCTTTGTGCAGGCAACAAATATTGGCACCTTAGTATGTACCATAGCTCTTGTGTAAGGTTAGGAAGTTGGGATCCCTTAGTCCATAGCACCACTTGGCATCATAGTTCTGGGTAAAACTGCATACTGGAATTTCTCAACCCTTGACAGCAGCCAGAGTTACAGCTCCAAGGTCTGGAGTCCCTAAAGCTTGACAACTCTCTGGAACTCTTCCTGTGGCCAGGGTCTACAGTTTCTCTTCTCTGGCTCTTTACAACTTTCTATCCTTCCTCGGTGTCAATTCTATCCTCTCTTAGTTGGCTATCCCTTGTGTTCCTGTCCTCCGCACTCTCTTGAACTGTTCAATGGCCTTTTCTTCAGCTGTCAGCCAGCCAAACACCTTGGCACTTCTGCCCCTTGGCCTGCCAGCCACTCGGCGCTGTTGCTTCTTTAGTGCTCAAGCAGCAGCCAGCTGCCTTGCCGCTTTTACAGCTTGGCCCCTCCCCTGCCTCTGCTTCGTATTATCAGATCAACCTACATTAAAGGCAGACAAGAAAAGGCTGCTCTAGCAAAGCCTTCTATTGGGCCGAATATCTGAAGGCCAGAGAAGGTAGCACTGGAGCATGCCTCTCAGCTATTCAAGCTTGTATAGCCAGCGGAAGGGCATTTGGACCAATCATAGCACACTTCACACACAAATGTAGATTGATGTTTTTGCCAATCATAGTATTGCCTCTTCACCATCAATCACAGCAGTTTCTTTGCCAAATCACCAGGAAGTGTTCCCCCTCTGCTCTACATAGACATGGTTGCAGGGTCACCTAGAGTTCACTAAGGCTTATGATCCGGGAAAGCCTATATAAGCTATTTGAAACAGCCCAGGCTGTGGCTGTGTCTTTAGAAGCTGGAACAATCAGCTCTGGTCTTTGTGCAGTTTTTCAAGGCAACTGTGAAGTGTGTAAAACCTTTTTATACAGCTAAAGAAACAATCAAAAAGTGAAGTGAGAACCCACAGAGTGGGAGGAAACCTTCACCAGTGATACATCTGACAGAAGACTAACATCCAGAATATATAAATTACTCAAAGAAGGAGCAAGAAAGCAAATGACCCAATCAAAAGATGGTGTAAAGAGCTGAACAGAGACTTCGCAAATGAAGATGGCTGAGAAACATCTTGAAAAGTGTTCAATGTCACTAATAATTAAGGAATGCAAATTAAAACCACTTTAAGATTTTGTCTTGGGGCTGGAGAGGTGGCTCAGTGGTTAAGAGCATCAACTGTTCTTGAAGAGGACACGGATTTGATTCCCAGCACCCACATGCCACTAAGGACTGTCTTTAAGCCAGGCATGGTGGCACACGCCTTTAATCCTAGCACTCGGGAGGCAGACACAGGAGGATCTCTGTGAGTTTAAGGCCAGCCTGGTCTACAGAGTGAGTTCCAGGCCAGTTGGGGCTATAGGGGGACTCTATCTCAAGAAAAAAAAAAAAGAAAGATTTCATCTTACCCTGATAAGACTGTCTATGATTAAGAAAACAAAAGATACCAAATGCTGGAGAGGTTGTGGAGAAAAGGGAACACTCGTTTATTGCTGGTGGGACTGTAAACTCATGCAGCTCCTATGGAAAGCAGTGTGGAGAACTCTTAAAAGACTCAAAATGAACCTACCATCTGATCCAGTCATACCACTCCTGGGTATATACGCACAAGACTCATCCTATTGCAGAGATACATGCACACCATGTTTATTGCAGCTCTTTTCACAATAGTGAAGAGCTGGAAGCAGTCCAAGTGTCCCTCAACTGATGAGTGAATAAAGAAAATGTGGCACATCTACACAATGGAGTTCTATGCAGCAGTAAAGAAAGATGACATCATGAAATTTGCAGGTAAATGGATGAAAATAGAAGCTGTTATGCTAAGTAAAGTAACACAGTCCCAGAAAAACAAACAATGTATGGTGTCCCTCATTTGTAGATCCTAGCACCAACCCTTTATTTGTAAGGCAAACTGACTATTTTTTTTTCTTTTTTAGTAAATATAATACCTGATGCTACTATAAAAAGTACATTAAAATATACATCAACTTGCTATGTAATTTAGGAATGTAAAGTAATATTTCTTTTTACCTGCATGCAACTCTACTGCTAAAAGGTGAACCCCTAAACATGTTTTAGAATTAACCTATAGTTTATTTTCGGACATCATAATTTTGGTATATGTGTGGAGTGTATACATGCACATTTTGGAGTAATATAAAATTAAAGGGAACAACAACAAAAAAGACTTGTTCAAAATACTGACTGAAACATAAACTTCTGCCCCAAACAGTAAATTTCTGCATCAAAAAATTTTAAAAAGACTGAGAAAAAAATGCAAGACATCTATGGCAGAATGCATGAGCTCTTGTGGGGTAGGAGCATGAAAGAGAGAGTGGGTCTAAATTCAATTAAGAAATGTCCTATGAAATGGTCAAAAGTTCAATAAAAAAATTAAGAAACAAACAAAAAACCTCTAGTCCTGGCATTAGTTTAGCTGTCTGTTTCCCTGAGTTTCAAAGGATTGTCCAACAACTGCTGATCAAGACATCAAATTGCCCCACCCCAACATCTTTGCTTATTTATAGGAAAATAAACATAAGAAGAAATGTTTACAGTAGGAACTTAAAACACTTGCCACTAATACTAATAATGATTTTAACAGTGCTTTAACAGTACTTACTGTTTTTCTGGTGCCCTAGGAAAGATGAGTCCCCTTATTCTGTCTCAAAACTGTCTGAATTTTTTTGTTTCCTATTGTTATTGCAACCACCAACCACAAATGCTGTGGCTTAAAATGGTGCTTTTTGTTTTTCAGTTGGGCTCAAGAAGGTGGAAAGAGTCCCTGCCTTGAATGCGGAAAGCCTTGAGCTCTGTCCCCCTCATCAAGACAAAGAAGGAAGAATCCTAAAATCAAGCTGTGCTCCTCCTGGAAGGTTCAGGAGACTGTTTAACCTGATTTTTCTAGCTTTCCACGGTTACTTGCTCTTCACAGTTCATATCCTCTTCCTGAGATGTAACTGTACTCTGTCTCTGTCTCTGCTTCTCTGTGTGTCTCTCTGTCTCCCTTCCATTGTCATCATTGATTCATCTCTGTCTCTGCCATCTCTGTCTCCTGAGGACAGGCCCACTCTGGTATCTTTGGGCTCACTCTGTTCATCCAATAAATCTCTCTTTTTTGTTGTTTGTTTTTGAGGCAGGGTCTCCCTGTAGTAAACCCAGCTGGCCAGGAACTCACTATGTAGACCAGACTGACCTTGAACTCATAGAGATCCACCTGCCTCTGCCTCCTGAGTGCTGGGATTAAAGGCGTGCACCACCTGCCCAGCTTCCTCTAAGAAAATCTTAATCCCAAGATCTTCAATCCAAAAACTCATTTTTTCTATGTAAGGTAGTATTAAATTTTATTATTTAAAATTTACGTTAAAAGTCAATTTCCAAATCAGATAATAGTCACAGGCTCTGGGGGTTAAGAGACAAATATCTTTGGAGTCCATTTTGTTTTTTTGGTCTTTTTGAGACAGGGTCTCCCTGTAGCCCCAGCTGTACTGGAACTCACTATGGAGATCAGGCTGGTCTTTCACTCACAGAGATCTGCCTGCCTCTGCCTCCCAAATGCTGGGGTTACAGGTGTGTGCCACCACACCGGGCACTGAGTCCATTATTTTACATATCATGTGTAGCAATGCCATCTTGATGGCAAAGTATGCATCGGTCTTGTCATCTACTAAAAATGGCAGTGGTGGCTCTTACTAAGAGAAGTCAGTGCACAATTGTAAGTGCTTGGAATACAGGATATGCTCAGCAGCAGCAGCTAATGTTGAAACCACATAGTTATCTCACTATCTTCTTTACCTTACACTAGTTCCTTATGGAAACAAACAGTCTTACACATCTACATATACCAGAGTATGATGGTTTGTGGTGTCACTCTGCCACATGTAGAGGTGGACACTTGAACCCCATCCACTGGATTACAGGAAAAAAGGGAAAACACAAGACAGCCACCAGCAGGTGTCCTAAACAGTGAGGCCAAAGGCTGACAACCTTTCCACTGCCCACCTGTCTCATCTAACATCTACACCAGGCAATGCCCTATTGGCACTCCCAGATCCTCCAGGCTGCTGCCTGATTGGCACTCTACAGCCTAATGTCAGACTGCCGCCTGATTGGCACTCTACAGTCTAATTCCCACCTGGGTCTGATTGACAGCCATCCAACCCTACTACACAAGCCTCATGGGCTGATTACATGTGCCAATAATGGCCAGTAGTCCCTGTCTGATGGTAAGAGGGACATGTCTTTTTATTCACAGCATTCTGGTTTTGTTTTTTGTTTTTCTTAGTATTTACTTATTTATTTGTTTATTTATTTATTATTTTATGTGTATGAGTGTACTGTCTGCATGTAAGTAGGTGCACCCTTATCATGCAATGCTGCAGAGATCAGAAGAGGGTGTTCAATTCCCCTGGAACTGGAGTTCAAGATAGTTCTTAGCCGCCATGTGGGTGCTGGGAATCAAATCCAGGTCCTCTGCAAGAGCAGTCAGTGCTCTTCACCTCTGAGCCATCTCTCCAGCCCTGGCAGCATTCTGTTTTTATACCTAGAGTGACATCATATTTCAGGGCCTGGTTTCAGACCTTGTGCTTCATGTTCCCTAACATCATGAGTACTTGTCAATGCCTTTGATCTCAAGGTGTCACAGGCTTGCTAATGCCCAGGCAAATCCTGCCTTAGGCCAGGTTTCAGTGTAAACAGACAAGCAGGTAATTTAGCACAAAAGAAACCACAGGTGGCTTCCTTTTTCCTTACAATGGTTAGTCTTGATTGCCAATTTCACTGCATCTAGAATCAAGGAAGAGACATGCCTCCAGGCATAAGGATATTTCTAAGAAAGAGTAACTGAGGGAAGAAAACTCTTGCTCAGAGTGGGTGACACTTTCAGGCTGCTGTCCAAATACAAAGAGGTCTAAGGAGAAAGCAGTGCTGACTGCCTGCCTTTTCTTCTTGCTGAGTGATGGGTCTGTCCTGCAGTCGTTGCTGCCATTGCTATCCTGTACTGCTGTTGGAACACAGCTTCTCTAGCCATCCAGTGTCACTGAGGACCAGCAGCTCACTAGGAATTTCCAGGCCTTCAGCACCAGATTGTGACTACTGAGGCATCCAGCCTTGTGGGCTGAGCAACTACTAGACTCATAGACTCTCTAGCGTGCAGATAAGCCATTTCTGAACTACCCATATTTGTTCCATCCGTTCTGTGGTGCCAGGAATATTTCTAGAGAAAGAATTTTTCCAGTCTTCCACAAAAGGATTTTTTACTATGGTAACTGTAGATTATGGGCAAAGAAATAATCTGAATCTTGGAGCCTTAAAAGACATTGAATTGACATTGATTTCGGGAGATCTCAAAAAGCATTGTGACCTGTCTATTAAAGTAGGGGCTTATTATGGGGGTCAAGTACTCCATTACTGTTTTATATCAAGGGCCTATTACTTCAACAACTCTGTGTCAGAACTTAGTTCTCAGGGATCTTGATCATCTGTGTCTTCCACAGGGTACCACACTGACCCATTGTATTGATTATATAATGCTGTTTGGACTAAATGCACTGGAGAAAGAAACCACTCTGGACTTGTTGGTAGAGTGTATACAGATCAGAATATGAACAATAAATCTAACCTCAAACCAAGGGCCTTCTACCACGATAGAATTTCTAGGAGTAAAGTTTCTAGGAGACTGGTGCTGTGGGGCGTGCAGAGACGTTCCTTCTAAGGAGGTATTCCTCTCAAGACACCATCCCCTCTCATCACCAAGAAGGAAGCCTAATGGGCCTGTGTGAATTTTGGAGGCAGCGTATTCCTCATTTGGGTGTGGTCCCTATGTTGAAAGTTGTGTAATTACCTCCTTTGGACTGGCCCGAGGCCTTATCTGTGGGGTAGTTTCTTAATTATTGAGTGATGTGGGAGGGCCCAGCCCACTGTGGGTGGTGCCACCCCTGAGCAGCTGATCCTGTATTGCATAAGAAAGCAGAATGAGCATGGGCTGGGAGCAAGCCAGTAAGCAGTGCTCCTCCATGACCTGTGCTTCAGCTCCTGCTTCCAGGTTCCTGCCCCGAGTAGATCCTACCTTGGGCTTCCTAAGTGATGAACTGTGACCTGGCACATGTAAGATGAATAAACCCTTTCCTCTCCAAGTTGGTATTGGTCAGAGTGTTTTGGCATAGCAATGGAGAAGCGAACTAGAACAGTTCTCCTTCCCATATACCAAGTGTCTCAAAAGCTGTTAGCTTTGAGAGGGACCAGAAACAAGAGAAGGCACTGTAGCAGGTCCAGGCTGTTGTTCAGGCTGCTGTATTACTTGGTCCATATGATCTAGCAGACTCCATGGTACTCGAGGTATCAGTGGCACATAGAGTTGCTGATCAGAGCATGTGGCAGGTCCCCATAAGTGAAGCACAGCAGAGACCCTTGGGGAGCAAGGCCTTGCCATCATCTGCAGACATCTATTCTCTTTTTGAGAAACATGACCTGATATTGGGCCTTAGTGGAAAATGAATCCTTGACAATGGGCCAACAGTTTACTATGCCACCTGAGATGCCCATCAGGAGCTAGGAATTATCTCACCCATCATGCCATAAAGATGGACAAGTACAACAGTAATCAGTCATCAAGTGGAAGTGCTATATACATGATTGGGCCCATACAGGACCTGAAAGCATAAGTAAGTTACATGAAGAAGTTTCCCAAAAGCCTGTACTTCCCACACTAATTACAATATCTTATGTACCCGAGAATGTACCTCTGGCCTCATGGGTGTGTCCTATGGGCCACCACGCTCGGCTGATGCCTAGAACTGAGAGAGTGGAAAGGGTGAGCAAACTCCCAACTTGTCCCTCTGGGCTCCACACACCCACCCTGGCACATGCACATGAGCACAAAACAAATGTCAAAAAGTATTTAAAAAATGAAATCCAGGTGTGGTGGCACATGTCCTTAATCTCAGCACTTGGGAGGCAAAGGCAGGCAGAGCTCTGTGAGTTCAAGGCCAGCCTGGTCTACAGTCTACCTAGCAGGTTCTATCTAGGCCAGCTGGAGCTACAGGAAGAACCTGTCTCAAAAAGACTCCCCTCCCCCACCCCCGAAAAAAGAAAGGAAAGAACAAAAAAGAAAAAGAATTCAAATATTATGAAAACTATCATCATATTATCTTGTAAACTAAAGTGACAGAATGAAAATAAAATATTCCCTGACAATCCCTGCTATTTTAAATGTGCAGAACTACAAACTCAGCATAAAAATAGACTCGGAGGAAATATGCCCAAAACATTAACAATTTAATGGTGCTGGTCATAGAGTGGTGAAATGGTTTTTTTATTCCTATTGTTTTACTCTCAGATTTAGAGATTATTCCTTTTTATTAATTACTAATTATTCACATCTCATTTATACCCACACCCCTGATGCTCACTGAACACTGGTGGCCACTGCACGGAGACAACTCAGGCTACCAGCTCCCAACTAAGTTATACTTTGAAGTCCAGCCTGGACCAGGTGAACAGAGACCACTGGCACTGTGGACAGCTGAGGAGGGATCATCCACACAACACACAGGGCAGCCATGGGCTCCGGTACCACAGGGAACATGCAGTACAGCATGTTGGTGGCCCGTGGGCACTGGATGTACCGAGCTGTTCCTTTTGGTCCTAATTACTGTGCAGACAGTGCTGTCAAACACTTATGAAAATTATAAAGGACATTAGTTCAGAAAAAGAAAATATAGAGAACCATAAATAAGACCAGCTTATTGGGTTTCAGAATCTACAGGACTTCTTTCATTTTAACCCCTCTCAAGGAAGAATATGCCAATACAGAAGCCCTCTCCCCCTAAAAAATTTAAAGAGAAAAAAAAAACCCCTCTGTCTTGTAAATTCCCCAGTTATAAAACAGATCAAAGCAACTGCTGTGATAAAAACAGGGTCAGGCCATGTGTTCTGAGCTTCGTGTCCGTGAGGCTTTTCAGAGAATAGTCTGGAAAGAACAATTAAAACACAGACCTAATTGACTGGGGCGCTGTAGCATTCCCGACTTTTGGAATGGGGCACAGTGTCCAGAGCCCTTTTGTGGCTTGAAAGGACAGCCAGCGCAAGGGGCCAGTCGGGAACAGCTGTGCCTAAGTTACTAGTTACTTGGCACAGCATCTGTGCCTGTCTCCAGCCCCCTTCTGAGGAGCCATGACCTTATTTGAGCTGGAATTGCACAGAGATTATGGTCCATCCTGAGCCTCCTGGGTCCTGACTACCCCTTTGTTTACGATTCATTAGCAGGTGGTAACTCCCACTCCCCTTTGATTTCTACGGCTCAGGAACAGTGGGCTTAGACCTGAGCTGAATAAACAGCATATCATCTGGCACTGGCAGGATTCCTGGTAGCCACCGCCAGGCAAGATTTCAGGAGGATTAGTCTTAGATTAGAAAAGGGGTTGTGGTATTGCTAAACCCTACAGGCCCATATTGTGGTCTCCTAAGTGCCTAGGAGCTTCATAAAAGGACAGAGGGCCAGACAGCCTCAGCTTAGCTGCTCCAGAAAGAAAGCCATGACTCTGAGGTTCTTTTCTAAAAGGTCTAGGATGTGCTGCTTTGGCATGTGGTTTCTCCTGGGACATTATGAACTCTTGGGAATTTACTGAGGGCTCTAGATCTCTTTTCTCGAGAGTTGCCACACATTCTTGAGCATGCGTGAAAACACACACACACAAATTCACGTGTGCACACAGACATGGATCGCTAAAGGGAGGCTACGCTCACCCATGGCTATGGGGCCCGGAAGGTGCCCTCCCTGACTGCCCTCCCCAGAATTGCTACTCAGTGACCACTGATGCTCAACGGACCTTGTCACTATGCCAGGTTTCCTTGGCAGTCTGACTACTCGCTGGGGGCTCTGGCAGGTGCTTTGTTTATACAAAGTCTTGCTCCACTCCCTAGTGACAGCTTGAAAACCAAAACTATTTCATTTCCCAGCGACAAACAGGTGAGAGAAGGGAGGGAACAAAACAAAACAAACAAACAAGGCAGACACTTTTGAAAAGCACCACTTCCAAGTTCCCTGGAAAAATTGTCTTTTTACCCTATATCCCCGCCTGCAGGCTTGGGCTGTTTGGGGTTTAATTGTGTGTGTTTCTGCCCTCAAGTGAAATAAATTGTGTTAAATTTTCCTCCTGCTTCGTCTCTCTCAGTGGGATTTCTCTTGCTTTCTAAAAGTAGGGAAAGAAAAAAAAAAAGGGCTGGAGAGATAGCCTAGCGGTTAAGAGCACCACCTGCTCTTGCAGAGGACCCGGGTTCGATCCCCAGCCACCCACATGTCGGCTAAGAACCGTCTCTAACACCGATTCCAGGAGAACTCCCGTTCCAGGGGAATCCAAGACCCTCTCTGACCTCTGCGGCATTGCACAACATGGGTGCACAGACCTACATGCAGACAGTACATTCATACACATACAAAAATAAATAAAATTAAAAAAAATAAAATAAAAGTAGGGAAAGGCTTATACTTTTCACCCCCAAGTAATTATATGTCCCCATTTTGAGTGTCTGATCTAGAAAAATAAAACTTACAACCTATTAAAAAATGGATGGTCAAATACTGATATGGGAGAGGGCTAGAAAAAATATTTTCTACTTGATTTTTATTTTATTTTATGTGTATAAGTGTTTTGCCTGCATGTATGTAAGTGTACCCAGGGTGTACAATGTCCATGGAGGCCAGAAGAGGGCATCACCTAGAACTGGAGTTCAGACAGTTTTTTTTTTTTTTTTAGGGGAGTATTTTTTGAGACAGGGTCTCCCTTTAGTCCCAGCTGACCTAGAGATTGCTTTGTAGACCAGGCTGGCCTTGAATTCACAGAGATCTGCCTGCCTCTGCCTCCTGAGTGCTAGTATTAAAGGAGTACACCACCACGCCTGGCACAGTTATTAGCCACCATGTGGGTGCTGGGAACCAAACCCTGGTCCTCTGGAAGAACAGCCAGGGAGTCTTAACCACTGAGCCAGCCACAGCCATTATTTTCTACCTTCCTTTCTTTCTTTCTTTCTTTCTTTCTTTCTTTCTTTCTTTCTTTCTTTCTTTCTTTCTTTCTTTCTTTCACAGGGTCTCTGTAACCCTAGCTGGCCTGGAACTCACTATGTAGATCAGGCTGGTCTTGATCTGACAGAGATCTGCCTGCCCCTGTGTTGGTAGCCTGCACGAGTGTGCTGTGTCGCTCGCGACCACACCTTAAAAATGGCGCCGACTTCCTGAGTCACTACAAGCCGTTTCCCGCCGTTGCCTTTGCATTGGAGAAACTGCGCATGACTACTAGTCCCTAAGCTCCCGCCTTTAACATGCAAATGAGGCATCGGGACAGTGCACCTATCCAGAGCATACACGAACCCTCTAGACTGCTATATAAGCAGTGCCTCTTCCCCATTTCGGGGTCCTTCTCCTAAAAGAGCTGTGCACAATAAATACTGCTGCAGAAGAATCCTGTTGTCCGCGTGAAGTTCTTGCCAGCGAGACTGCTGCGCGGGACAAGTGGTGCCGAAGACCCGGGCCCAGGAACTTGCCATCGCTGGCGCCAAGAGGACCCTTCGCTTTCGAAGAGGATTCAGAACTGCGCTCAGGAAGTTCTTTGTAAGGTTAGTTCTGAGAGATATGCTTTTCTCTGCTTCTCTGGAGGTTTTGGAGGCGTGCCTGATTGTTTTAACGGCTACTGCTATTGTCCTTGTGGCTTTGTTTTGTGCTCATAAAGGTTGGTGTTGATTGTGGCGAGTCAGTCAGTGGTAGATAACCTGCATCGCCCCTCTTCACCCATTTTTGTGTGTTAGTCAGAGGTACATAACCTGCTTCACCTTTGCGGACTACACTCATGGGTAATTCCCATTCCCTGGTCACCGCTCTTCAGGCGGTCCTTTGGGAGCAGCAGCTTAAGGTTTCTGCCAAGACTCTTAATAGTTTTGTGGGGGAAGTGGACCGCTGTGCCCCTTGGTTTGTCTCTACGGGGTCGCTTTCTCTCCCCAGTTGGGATAAGATCAGGGGCGAATTTGACAGGGAACAGCGTGAGGGTAAATTAAAACCAGGGACTATTCCTCTTTGGAAATTGGTTCGATCTTGCCTACAGGACCAGAATTGTGCAGAAGTCGTTAGGGAGGGACAACGGGTCCTTTCGGACCTTCAGGAAAGCATGTCAGAAACAGAACGGAGTGAGGATTTAGGCGCCCAAAAAAGAAACTTACGGGCAGAAAAGACCCGTGAAAAAGACAGAGCTCATAGCGCTAGGAAGGAGACTTTATACCCTTTTAAAGAGTTGCAAGCTTTAACTTTAGATGACTCAGATTCTAATGAGGAACTATCATCATATGACGGGGAAGTTTTAGAGGAACAAGCAGCCCGTTACAAAAATGATCATATCCGCCCTACTGGGCGTAAGGGCAAAGTAAAACTGAAAGTAGATGGACCTTATAGTCCCTCCTTGCCCTCGGCTCCTCCGCCTTATGCATCTGGGAAATGCTCCACCTCCTTTTGTTCCCCGGAGGCGCGACATGCCATGAGGCAAATGTTCCCAATTATAGAGAATGCCAAGGGTGAGCGTTCACATCAGCCAGTAGACTATAAACAGGTCAAGGAATTGGCCGAATCAGTGCGTGCCTATGGAGTGAATGCTAATTTCACTATTTCTCAAGTAGAACGCCTTGCCAGTATTGCAATGACACCCACAGACTGGCAATATGTTGCTAAGGCTTCCCTCCTCACCATGGGACAATATCTAGAATGGAAGGCGCTTTGGCATGATGCCTGTCAGGCACAAGCCCGCTGTAACGCTACAGCTGGAGGCGAGGCAGCCCAATGGACATTTGACATGCTTACTGGTCAGGGAGAACATGCTGCTGATCAGACCGGCTTTCCGCTTGCGGTCTATAGCCAAATATCAACTGCAGCTTTGCGAGCCTGGAAAACATTAACAAATAAGGGAGAAGTCTAGGCAATTTAACAAAAATAATTCAAGGCCCGAGTGAACCCTTTTCTGACTTCGTTGCTAGACTATTGGAAGCTGCAGGGAGGATTTTGGGGGACCAGGAACAGGCAATGCCCCTTATAGAGCAACTCATTTTTGAACAATGCACTAAGGAATGCAGGGTGGAGCCGGGCGTGGTGGCGCACGCCTTTAATCCTAGCACTTGGGAGGCAGAAGCAGGCAGATCTTTGTGAGTTCAAGGCCAGCCTGGTCTACAATGTGAGTTCCAGGACAGCTGAGGCTACAGGGAGACCCTGTCTCGAAAAAAGACCAAAAAAAAAAAATGTGTAAAGAGTCAGAAAAGACAGGAGCAAGTGTTTGAATGTGGACTTATATAAACACCAGTCTACCTCTTATCTTTATCACATAAAGATCCTGGCTTAGAACCTCTGCTGAGTCTTGGAGAGCCCAGCTTGTCATTTACTTGTTGAGTGATAGTGAGCAAGCTCTCTGACTCCTCTGAGTTTCAGGTTAAAAATGGCACCTGATTCCTAGCCCAATACTAAAAAAATGAGACAAGATGTTACTAGATTTCTGACTGCCATGCAAACATTCAGCAATTGTTCACTGCTAATATTATAAGCAGTTTCTTATGCCTCCAAACACCAGCTGGTCCTGCTGTAATTTGAGCATTTGTTTCCCCTCAGAACATGTATATTAAAAACCCAATCAAAGTCTGTGTTACTGTATTAGGAGGTAAGGCCTTTGGAAAGTGATAAAGATATAAGGGTAGAGCCCTCATGAATAGGATTAGTGCCCTTATAAAAGAGCTCTCAAGGGGCTGGAGCAATGGCTCAGTGGTTAAGAGAACTTGCAGTTCTTCCAGAGGACCCGAGTTCAGTCCCAGCACACAGGTCAGGTGGCTCACCAACCACCTGTAACTCCATCTCCAGGTTATCCAAAGCCTTCTTCCAGCCTCTGCAGGCATCCACACACTTGTGGCCTATACTCTATAGAAACACAAACATACATATAAATATAGACACACAAACTTATACATAAATAAAAATAAGTTCTTAATTTTTTTGGCCTTTTTGAAACAGGGTCTCCCTGTAACCCCAGCTGGCCTGGAACTTACTGTATAGACCGGGTGGCTTTGAACTCACAGAGATCTGCCTGCCTCTGCCGCCCGAGTGCTGGGATTAAAGGCATATGCCACCATGCCAAGCTAAAAACAAGTTCTACTATGTGTCGACACTGCAGGAAGTCTCCATCTATGAAACAGAAAACAGGTCCTCGCCAGACACTGAGTCTGCTGACCATTGGATCTTGATTTTCTCACCCTCTGGAATCATATGAAATAAGTTTCTGTTTTTATTAGCATATTTTTAGAGCAGTCCAGATGGGCTAAGACAAGGGCCTTAAATGCAAACACAGGCTCACTACACTTTGCCCAAGGACTTTCCACTTGCTTCACTGAAGATTGATAACTAAATATATACCATCATTTCAGAGCCAGATGAAAATTCTATTCTTAGTATTATCCTTAGCATTGAAGACTAGGGAACATGGAATGCATGATCTTCTCTACTGTATAGTAATATATTTACAATATTTAAATACCACTCTTCATTTTAGCATCGCCATCATATCCATGGAGAAGAAAAATGTTTCTTAATAAGGTAACATTTCTTGGAGTACTTTTCATGTGTTACATGTCCTAAGACACTTGCCCAGGAGAGGCATTTCACTAACCCTCTCAATGGGCACTACAGCTACCATTGCCATTCATTAGAGGTTAACAGAAGCTCAAAGTGGGTAAGTGAAGGACTCAGGGCCACAGAGCTCCTAAGTATAAAGCCAGTCATTAATCCAGAACCTCTTGTTTTATGTTGCTTTGGTCTCTCCAAGTTTTTGATGGGATTGGGTTACTCCTCTTTCCATTCCCTAAAATAATTTTCCATTGAGGGCTCATCTTTGTTCAGTTTGACAGTCTTGCTAGTCCCCCAAGCACAAGGCTCAGATGCCTTAACACTGTCCAAAGCCAACAAATTTGTTTAAAGCTGGTTCCACATTGTTAAACTGCCGGTTAATTTATTTTTTAACTTCCATGCAGGAAAAAAAAAAAAAAAACAAAAAAAAAACCCCCA